>OY755082.1:5118473-5515011 GCA_963576655.1 Gastrophysa polygoni | reverse complement strand
GTTGAATTTAGGAAATGGATGCGCTTCATCAATTTTGTTCAGAATTTTGAGCAGAATTGAAATGTGGAATAATATACAGGGTGTCCCATTAGAGAAAAAGCAACTTTGTTTCGTCCTGACTTTTTGACTCATCCTGTATACTTAATTTTTCATTAGTTTAATGGATTTTGAAAAACCCTACATCTTTTGTATCATAACATTTTTCGCTAGCTATCTTACTTTAGGAAATAATCGATCGTTTCCATACATATCAGCGACCCTGTATATATATATGTATATATAGTCTAGCAATTTCATTTTCACTTGGAAATTCGAAAAGTAATCATTATGAAATACAGCATATTCTAAAAGTGTATCTGTTTAATCATAAGTTTAATCATAGCTTGTAACGCCACAGTTTTTTTCTATGGCGGAGAGAGGAGAAAGCTTGGAAATTGAATGGAATAACTAGACAGAAACTTATTACTTATTAAAATAACTCAACCCAAAAGCACGCGATCAAGCTAATGATGAGGAAATTGATTCGAAATGCATCATGTGTGGCTTTGTTTATTTATTCAGTGCAAAATCCGAACTTTACTCACCCTATCGTTTGAAAAAAGATACCATTGTTCACACACCACACAGTGCCTAGCTGGCGGAAATCAACAGACAGGATGTTACACAAAAACCACGTGTATCGCACTCGACTGTATCGTAACAATTGTCGCAATGAATTGAAAGATAACTGAAAACGCTGCTAGGGAAGTTGCATTTCCATTATAAAGTAACTAACACGAGTGGTTTTATCAGTACAGTCGTTGCCATAAGTCGATGAGTGCTCAAGGATCCCTTACGTATTTAAATTTTCGCCTGGACTTCGCAATGAGGGTGCAAACAGAATACGAAGAAATCAATAATTTAATTTTGCACGAGCAGAATTGAGCACAGAGTTTTAGTGAATGATTTCGAAGAGTCTGCAGTGTGAGCTCAGATTTTGAGGAATCGCTTCCAGCCGTCGAAAAATACATAGTTGAATATCACCGGAAAATCAAAAAACTTTAAATGGTCCGTTGTTTACAGGGTGCGCCTCCTAAAACTGAACTCACCTGTTTTTGAAGATATGAAAAAATGGTAAATATAAAAGTCTCTTATTTTTCACGAATGGATCTCATTTGAAAATGTTTCCAATTCGTCGAGCACTTAATTTTCCTGGGTGGAACTTGAGAAATTTGGAGTTTTGGAAACCTATATACATATGTCAATTCATTAATCACCAAATACAAAATATAATCTACTGATACAACTCTCATGTTTATGTTTTCAAGAAAATATCTAGAGAAATTTCAGCAGATATATCGAACAAAAGATGCCTGATGCCTCATTTGTAAATAGAAAAAACTAAAGTTGACGAAATCGTCTTCCACTTGCAATATTTTTTCGTCCTAAGAACCACTCTGTCACAATAAAAAAAACAGTGACTTTGAAAATTTATTGAAATGACGATACGTCATGAGATAATTGATAGGTGTATACATACCACTGGGTTAGAAATGGAATTGATGTTGAATTTTGATGAAATATAGGAGATCGTTATGCAGTTACTAACATGATGTCATCAGAAAGAAATATTGTTGTAAATCAGGAAAATTCTACCCACATATAATATTATTTTGCTGTAGGACACCTTGTATAGAATATTTATAGCAAATATTCACAATCTAATAATACCTTTATGGGTCAGTACTTTTTGTTGCCGAGAATATTATGGATTTATTCACAGGATATATCTGGGATCATGAACATCATACATATATCATTGTACACAATTCTCACCTATTGAAGATAAAAACTAGTTGGCTTATATTCAGAAACAAATACCATTCACAAGTCTATAAGTTCACTTCACTACCACCAAAAAAACTTAAACTCACACTGAAACCTATTTTTATATCCGAAGCCTATAACACGAAAGGAAAGTATTTCTCTGACAGTTGCCAACTATGATGGTATACGGTGTGTCAAATTCGACAGCAAATGGAAAAGAAAAAGTTTTGTCAGAATTGGGAGGGAATCAGTCTAGTAATGGTAGTTGTCTCCTTAGCGAGGTAGCTACCCTAAAATTTCAAATAGCAACCCCTAGAGCTATACCCAATCCAAGGCTTTGAGATTGACATAATGTATATATACTCCATGTTTATTATTCGATTTGATGAGTAATCGGTGATATTCATGTTCTTGAATTGATCTCATAAATTTTCTCAATGTTCAACATATTATGTTCTAATGAGAGTATTTTTGGTCTATGCATGTTCTATGTCAATTCTATTTGGCTTTGATTTCAAGGAACTATATATTTATTTGTTTTCAGATTATACATGGTAATGTTTTAGCTATAAATAACACATGGGCTTATAGTAGCCTGTGATGTGTGTATAATATTAGCATTTCAAATTGATTTGATTAACAAATATCAAATGTATCAAATCAAAATCAATCTATATATCAAATCGAATAGATTTGATATACCAATAACCAAATACCAGTTTTTTGTACTGAAATAGTTCAATTTTCATATTATCATTTGAAATTTCAGGTGAGTGAAAACAGGACACAGATTCATTTTCTTCTTTGCTGATAATATGAGAGAAACGAAATAGGAATTCATTAGGGATTCAATTTCGATCATATTACTATCCTGTTCGTATTGAAAATTGTTTTTTTTTTATTTGTGATTTTATATTATTTTATTTCTTTTCAGTTAGTGTAAATGAGCAATAAGGTTATATAAAGCGGTGAGATGATGATTTTTCATTGGGTTATTCGATTGATTATACTTTCCAAATGAATAATTTGAGTCACAAGATTTCACAACTCAGTCAGAAGTCAGAATTGAAGACACAGATTTACTGGCATTTTCAAAACAGTGAATTATTGGGTGGCTTGTAATACATACTTAATAATTTTCTAAGAATTACTTTCAACTTTGGAAAGCAAAATTCAGTATTCGATTTGTATGATTATTTCCCTGGCACCCATTGGTACCCCACTGGAATTTAATGATGATTCGATGACGTCAATAATCTTTCCACGAACCTCTGACCTGACCTCAAACATGCAATAATTGAACTTTGAGTAGGATGCACCTCATTGTGCTTCAAACATTTGTTGTTTGGCTTTGTTTTCTGATTATCATCTGATAATTTCTACTTCGCAAACAAAAGAGATTATGAGATGAAAAATATTCATTCAACATCTCTGAATAGGTGTAGTATACTGCATCTATTCTTAGATGGGGGTTTATTGGTGGAATTCATATGGAAATTTTAGATTTGATTCTGATTCGGTTGGGTCTTGGCTAGGCATACTGTTTTCGTTGCTATAACTTTTCAGGGAAATTTCTTCGTTAGATGATCGTATGTTAGTATCGCATACTGTATCAACCTTCGATCATTGAACAGACTAGATAAGTAATCCACACCCCTGGCAATACAGTTTGTTTGGAAGCAACATCTATAGTATCTATCTTTGCCTAAACAAGGATAGCAGAACCTGATTCTCCCAGCAACAGTGCCGTGTTGTCAGAGGGGGTTGAATTTATTATTAATTCATGATGTAACCAAATTGAAAATCCGTAAAAATTTCAGTGGTACTTTTTAGCATTTCTTGGTGGGAAAATGAACATCTTTATACTTCCTTCACATTGTTACGAGAAATTCGAATACATACAATCCTATGGTGATTTTTGTAACTTGCTTGTAATCAATAAACTTATTATGACCACGTCACAATATACTTACTATTCAGTATACAGTTGTCTACTTATACTTTATCATAAATAACGTTCAATTTCAATAATGAACATTTATATCTTTGGCGATCAGTGACAGTGCATGTAAGTATATTTACGATTTCAAAGTTCAGTACCTACTAGTGGAAATAATTTTCAAAAAAGTGAAAAACTCGTTTTCAAGACAAATAGATATGATTGCATATTTGAATGTAATTTTCAAACCTGAAGATGAAACTTGTTTATATCATTTCACGATATCGTCAGAAATGAAGGAGGTTTCATCTTGAGCAGAATTCATATATTATGACGCAAAAAATGATGTCTGATTATTTCATTTCATGTAGATAGATGAAAATCGATAATGAATATGTGTTGACAAGTATTATGACGAAATGTTATATCAACAATAAAATCATGAATCATGTGAAGATGTAGCAAATAGCAGTGTTTCTTATTTAAAACAGGATTGAAATGAAAAACAACCATGGATAATCACACAAATAATTTATTGATTTTATCAATTCAAATTCATTTTTATCCATTCCATTTGGGAAAATGCTTCAAAATCTCGAATGATACGACAATGGTAACTCACCTATGAAATGACGTGTTTTGATCGCCTGTTCAAATTGTCTTTAACACACCTCACCATTATATCAAATCACCAAAACAGGAAATAAACTGAGTTTCTGATGAATTCTGAGTACACAAAACTGAACACAAGTTGAATAATATCGATAAATCAAAACGTAAATAATGACAGATACCAAACAAAGCAATAATCGCCGTCGACTGTCAATATAAAATTGCGGTGTTGCAACGTTGAGCAAAAAGTATTCACGATACCCATGCTGGTCCTCGAGCCCCCAAGAAAGTAAAATTGCTAAGTCTCAGAATAATGTAGCAATCTTCTATGAATCAGAACTGATTCATAATCGTCATGACTCAAATTTATTATTATATTTGTGCATTGAACTACATGAATTCATGAAGGACTTTAAATATTATGGACTATTCATCACTTTTTGATGATTGGATATGACAACACTGGCGACGATTGGGTACTAATATTATGATAATTCTGGGAATTCATGTTAGCATCAGAATATTTGTTTTGTGATCCTTCTAGTGTGTTTGTTGTTCGGAGGTATCAACAACTAACAGACCTTCGTCCTTTTATTCAGAAATACTGAGATTCATTGAGACTAGTGAATGAGGAGATATTTTTCGAGATCTCAGTCGGGCGTTTGTGTCAATAACAATGAATCATCAGATGAACTGATTGAGGACGTTTCTTAAGAGTGGTTATCATCATTTTCGAGAAACCAAGTGGAATTTGTGAGCAATGTGTATAAAAACGAGAATAAAACAGAAAATGCTTCATCTTCAAACTCAGAAGCCAATGTAGGTGTCCCACAAGGATCGATTCTGTGCCCTGTACTATTTCTTCTCAACATTAATGATATCGGTACAATATTTCCTAGGATACATTTCACGTTATGTGCTGATGGATATCTTGGATGATTTCTAACAAATCTAACAACATACTACAAAATGAATGCGAATCTATAGAAGAGCTATTGATGAGATGGTTACAGACATAGACTTATTATCCTTAATAAGTCTATGGTTACAGATGAAATCAATTGGAGTAGACAATAATTTTAATTTCAAAAAAACACTGTGAATCATTGATATCTAAAATCAACTCACTTTATTACTTGATGCACAATTCGGATACTATTTCAACTCGTGAAAAATTGATTTATTTCCACTATGCACAGGTGGAATCTCTTCTGAGATATGAAATCAACTTCTAGGGCAACTCGCCATACATTCTAGGGACAAATCAATTGCCCAGAAAGAAATTGTGAGATGTTTAGCAGGAAAATCAAGATAACACTCTTGCAGAGATCTTCTTAACCCTGAATGATATGTGCATCTGTCTGCATATGTGCATGAGTGTTAGGGAAGGTATATCAAAGAATTATAAAACTTTTGGAAAGAAGTCTGGGTAGAACATGAGGAAGAAAATGTGTAGAACATGGGTAGAACATGTTAAGCGTAGGGGCTGATACGGATGATAGATGGCACCCAAAACCATAGGTTTTTAGTTTCTAAGAGACCTACCTTAGATCCTTTGCCGTCAGATGGCGCTGAACATGTAACAGCTCATGTTCTTCTCAAAAGTTTTAAATACCGTCACAAAGTGATGATGAGGCCACTGGTGGGCCGAAATAGATGTCTCGCTTTTGCTCCACACCATTATCTTTCGAAGAATTATGATTGTCATAAATCATTGCCAAACTGTATCTAGCCAAGTGATAATTGTGGAAGGGAAATAAAATTTAAAGAACAAGACAAATTTTTTCATGGTCGACAAGGTTTAGTATACTGTTGATGAGTTTTTGTGTACGTGATATACCCATATGTATACTTTTATATGTTATGATTGAAAATTTACGAGATATCGCAAGCTGAATCTCCTAAAACTAAACCTAACCTAACCTAACTTGTACAATTAAAACTACTATATGATGGAAATTGTCTGATAATGAACACTTACTTTGACAATCAAGAAGCGGCAGTGACGTGTTCCAAAAAGCACCCAAGCAACTGAAAGTTTTTGTCCTGGTACCAGTATCGGGAAATTGGTACCCTATGCAACAACTCACAGTCATCGAATCTGATTTCCTACAAAGAGAACATAATTGGATGTATTGAGCATGTGTTTATCGGTAAAATCAGTTATTGTTATAGCGATTCTGTTAGTAGCCAGTACCTGTATGAGTAAAACCAGATTTTCCTTCTTCTCGGAATCATATAAAATACTCAGTCTGGTGATTTTTGGTGATTTCGGCTAGGGGGATCGTATTTCTGTTGGTTGAAATGAACGAAACGTTATATTTTGACATTGGCGACCACAGAAAAATTCACCGACAGGGACAAAAGTTTTCATTATTTCATAATTGGAAAATTAATTATAAATGAATCGACAGACTATTTGCCACAACTATGAATAGTGTACAAAATAGTGAATTCGAAGAAGCAATCACGAGTCTTATGTGACTTTCGAACCTTATGTTCAAATTCACGAAAAAAAATATGCAACTTCCAATAATAACAAACAGGTGAAATGTCCACACTCATTTGCTTACAGAAAATCAGAAACCATTTTAGATACTCGGAGGGCACTTCTTGAGGAGTGGGAAAACCAGAAATTGTGATATTTGGTATTGTTAATTTGTTTTTATGTAATTATTCAAAATTTGGCATATTTCTCTCAAATAATGATTGTGCCTGATTGGAAGTATTGAATTGTATTTGAATGAAAATGAAAAAAATATTTTTCTCTAATAGTATTAGAAATAGAAAACTCATAAAAAATCTTTATCAAGGATATCACATAATTATTTTTACTTCAAACAGAAAACAAGAAGTTTCCTTATGTCTCTTGCAAAACGATCCATCTAATCATTATACAGAATGGCTCTCTGTTTTTATCCACTTTTTGCTTCTTCCGGGGACAGGCAAGTGTTTCTTTTTGCCTCCCTCCGCCCTGTATGAACTGTCTAAGAGATTTCAAAATTCAACCATATCACGATTTATTTTCGACAATAGTTCCATGATTTTTGTGATGCGAAGACAAGTCGTTGATTTTTCGAAATCGTTTAACGTATAACGGACATAACCACAATTTTATAATGATTGCAAGATCGATCTGTTGATTAGACTAACTGCAAAATTAATCCAGCAAATAGGACAGGACATTTATCTTGGAATTGCATGGGATTGCAATATTGATTTTGTGATAAATGCAGAGTTGACAGACACATCTTGAAGTTAGTGCTTAATTAACAGATCGATCTTATAATTGAACTAATCGACAAAATCCCAATTGCGAGATCAAACTTGTAGTTAGCTCAATTGCAAGATTAATCTCTCAATTTCAATCAGTGCTCGACGAACAGATCGATCTTGCACACAACCTAACTGATCTTGAAATCAAACTAACTCCAAGATCGAACTGTCAATCGAGCACTAATTTTAGAATCGATCTCCTAATTAGCTGTCGATTGAGCTCTGATTGCTAGAACGATCTTGCAATCAAACTAATTGACAGATCGATCTTGCAACTATGAAAAAATCATAGTTTTGCAGGTCCTTTGTACGATTTACCTGTGGATAACGTAGGCATCTCGAGGAATTTCGACTTCGGGACATCCCTCGAGGCTGTAGCGTATCAGAAAACCCCTCCTCGGGTTGAATTTCTGAGTGGAGGTGAGCACGACCTCGATGGACTCGGTGGACGAGATGATGTCCGCGGGAGGATGCTGAGGCCTACAGGACGAATGGATCACCTGACCACTGTCCCTTATTTCTAAGGTGTCCGTGCAATCTTGCGGTCCGACGTTGTCAACTAATGGGGAATCGATAGTTATTTTACCGAGAGTTAGTTGTATATGTAGTTGGAAAATAAATAAAAAGTCATAAATCCAAAGACCTTTTATTTTTTTCATTATCACTATTTCTTGACGAAACGATTTTCATTACGAGCCATTCCTGGTAGACGTACCAGACGAGCTCAGGCTGGTCACCCCTACACTGTCAGGCTCGAGACCTGTCGAACATCGCTGTATCGAGCATCATTCATCAATAGAAGAGCAAAGTTGCCTAGTGAAGTATTTCCTGATGCTTCGCTCCCAAAATTCGAACATTATGAGTTTTCCTTATGAGTTGACAACAGATGAAAACATATGCGAAATTAGTACAGGATTTTTCAAATTTTGCCATGTGGTTAACGTTTTCCAGATGGAACACACCTATTCAAACTTCAATAATAAATGAAGCTGAACAATGAAGAAAAAGTAAGAACAGAGGGTAAGTATGCGTTATGAAACAGCGAATAATCTCACTGATAAATTGAACATCATCTATCAACAGAAAAAAGAGACTTATTAGTGAATATGATATCGATGACAATTGGCATTGTGTAATCTGCGTTCCTGGTGAAGATACAAGCTTGAGTTTCTGTTGCATTGAAGTCTACCAGATTTTCAAGTCCCCTTTTCAGTATTCCTGCCAGGTCATTTGACAATGAAGTGGCTCTAGAAGAGAAGGCGGTATGAAATGTACTCTCATCCGCAGAGTTATGGACTTCTCAGGAGGTCACATATTCTGTAGACAGATCCTTGTGGAACACCAACATTGATTGTATCAGATGAGTCTCCATCTACCACCACATAGAGTGATCTATCCGCGAGGAAACTCGTTAGAAAACGAGATAGATGGGGAACCATATTACGTTTCGCTAGGAGGCCTAGCCACATATAATACAGGGAGGGCCAATGGAAACTTTCCACCCTACTTTATAGGATTTGAAATCAAAACTTTTGAATTATATAATCGATTATCTATCTTTTCTGTAACATTCCGCAACATATCACCATTTATTCTTTGACACTCTACAGTTATGTGTTCTTACAGAACTTGGAGAGAAGCCGGCTGTGTTTTATAAACGGTAGACTTTAAATGCCCCCAGAGAAAGAAGTCAAGAGAGGAAAGATCAGGAGATCTCGCAGGCCACTCAATAGAACCTCTACGGTCAATCCAATGTCCTCTAAAATTTTCGAAACCGAACGAAACTAAACGAACTGGAGTAAACTGGAGAAAGAATGTTCATGTAGGACATTTTGAACAACTTGTAAGATAGATTTGACGTGTACACCTGATCATTGATTATACACCTGATTAATAATATCATCGGTCATTGTCAATACTTGGGTTTTCTAGATATTGGGTCAGATCGATGTTGATCTTTTTCCATTACTTTGAAGATCAAAGATAGTAGTACAATCGGTCGCATTCTAGGTACTTCCCGGTTAGAAGGAAATACACCATATAGCCTTAGCTTCATCTACACATAGCCTTCTTAGCATTGAGTTATCGATGATGGCGATATTGGAAAGGTTGATCTCGTGGATCCAAAGTATAATTTTCGGCAAACATTTTGTGAGGAGAAAATTATGCTAACCGCTGGATGAAGGTCTCAAGATGCGAAATAATATGTTTATCTGTGGAAATGTCGAAGGTGAATCTCACCGATAAGGGAAATATCCAGTATGGCGACTCTGATCCGCTGCTGAGGCGCTCCCCTGATAGCCCACCGGCATGTCGTGTGACCCGAATAGAATCTGGGATAGCCAGGATTGTGGATAAATCCCTCCGATGTATCTTTGTTCTGGTGTGTGGGCAATACAATCACGCTGTTGCAGTATTTCTTAATTCTATCTTCTAAAAAAAAAAAAACAATACGTGAGCCGTTTGATCGTAGGTATTTTCAAATAATGATAATGATGAATGCTATTCTCAAATTATTATTCAGAGACATGGTTATAAAGAACAGAAAACAGAAGATTCAGTTCCATCCAATTCCATTTCAATCCAAGAGTTTCGATCAGAATTCATTCAATTGCGAATATTTGGTAACACAATCACGCTGTGGCAGTATTTATTAATTTTATCTTCTGAAAAAAAAAATCAATACCTAAGTTTTTTGATCGTAAGTATTTACAAATGATGATAATAATTAATGCTATTCCCAAATTATTATTCAGACCCATGGTTATAAAGAACAAAAAACAGAAGATTCAGTTCCATCCAATTCCATTTCAATCCAAGAGTTTCGATTAAGATTCATTCAATTGCGAATATTCAGTAACACAATCACGGTGTTGCAGTATTTCTTAATTCTATCTTCTGAAAAAAAATCTGAAAAATAATCAAGTTGTTTGATCGTAGGTATTTTCAAATAATGATAATGATGAATGCTATTCTCAAATTATTATTCAGAGACATGGTTATAAAGAACAGAAAAGAGAAGATTTAGTTCCATCCAATTCCATTTCAATCCAACAGTTTCGATCAAAATTCATTCAATTGCGAATATTTTCTGAAAAAAAATCAATACCTAAGTTGTTTGATCGTAAGTATTTTCAAATGATGAAAATAATGAATGCTATTCCCAAATTATTATTCAGACACATGGTTATAAAGAACAAAAAACAGAAGATTTAGTTCCATCCAATTCCATTTCAATCCAAGAGTTTCGATTGAGATTCATTCAATCGCGAATATTTGGTAACTGAACCAATATGCCGGGTGAGACAAGAGACGTGTTGCAGCCTGTTGATTTTTTATTTGAAGAGATGAAAATTTGAAAGTCACATGGGACTTTCTTTGAACCAAACAATATTTTTTGAATATCAGTAGTTAGCCAATACTATTTCAAAGGTTCCCATATCCTGATGCAAGCTTCCCGGTTTTCAGTATCAGTATCATTTTGCCTATATAGTAGGGTGTAAACAAATTTTTTTGTGTTGTGTTTGGATTTCAAAGCCCCTCAAGCATCTAACTATCATTGAATTCCGATCACAGCCAACTTGGTGCATTTCAATGAGAAGCAATTCAACAGCCAATCAAAGAACGAGTTCTAATTTATAATACATGATTGAATCGAAAATTTGAAGTTGAGGGAGATGAGAGAAATAAATAGGGTGAGTGAGAAATAAACAGGATGAAATAAAAAAATGGGGTTACTTCAGGTCGAGAAGGTGGTTGTGAACAATTGACATAAGGTTGAAAGGAGGTGCTATCATTGATCACGTCTCCCGTAAGTCACTCGATATAAAATACTATTAGAATTTCAAGGAAATCAAATCATTTCGAAAATCTATTCACCTAGAAGATGCCCTATTAAAATTTTTGCTTTCTCAAAAAATTGTTTCCATTGCATGTTATGACATTGCATGACATTGCCCAGGAAATAAAATGAAATGACTGACCAAAATCGAGAGAAGGTTTAATAATAGACTTTCTTAAGATACACCTATTTTTCGAACCATTTTCTTCTTCGTACCACATAACTGTTTTTTCCGCTATCGAATATTGGAAACTGGAATCATGATGTACGATGTTAACCGAAACAGCTATCGGGATTTTGAAAAATAGTTTAGTGTATTGAATAGTTTATGGTGAAATTCACGAATGATCCAAGAGACAACAACTTAAAATCAGTTCAAGATATTTCAATTTATTTTCAACCAAAACAAATCAAATGATAATTCCATACAATCAGTTGTGTGTTTATACTTATATATTTGTCTTTTGTCTTCACGCTGAAAGATCTCGAGTGGGGGAAAGATATATAGGTAGGAAGAAAAAAAAAAGACAATCAGTTTTTTTGCAATATGGTGAACAGTGAACTATTCAAAATTCCTTGCTGATTCATAAAATCACTGTGGTAACTCTCCTGTATCACCATGTATAATAGTTTCCGTTTCACGCCAGTTGTGGTCTCCGAGCCTGTTGACTCATGCCCTTTATTGAGATATGATCCGTGAAAATGTGTATACAGAGCGTGAAAACCAACCAATCTTTCGGATACCAAAAGTTGCACATACGCGTGATCTTCAATATTGTCAGTAGAACCCCCCCTATTTGGACATTGAAAAGGTGTGACACATTGTGATAATCCCAGCACTATAGAAATATTGTAAAGCTTACTGAAACTATTAAATTCAGGAAAGTGTGAAACGGACAGCAATTGATGGATTGGTCTTGATTCAGGCCGGCTATGTTAGGCTCAAATGAAGAGGGTCGCATTATGCGGCTTATCTAAGGGTCTGACAATTTCGTATGGAATCATTCTGTAGTCGCTTCAATTTCAAAATGTCTAGAGATACCCAATGGGTAGCTGTAAAATTTACCGCTTTTAAATGTCTTATCAACCATTTGGATATATCTGATGATTTCATCAACTACTTCCAGGTGTATTATTTTTCGACATACATCTAATAATTCCCCCAGTAAATCAGTGGGATTTACCATAGTATTGTTCCTTTCGCCTTTTTAAAAACAATTTGTGCATTAACTGATGCGTCTGTGTTGGTGAATTTTTTATTCTAACGTTTTTTTTTTCAATCATTGAAGGACAATAAATAATGAATATTTAGCCAAGAAGACTGAATGTAAGGATTCACTTATTTAAATTCACAAAAATATCCACGCTACTAACACTTTATAATGCGATTGTACATAGTATTCTGGAATATAGTGCTATATTATTATTATTCAGTCCTTATAAATGATAAATGGAATTGAAAAGGTACAGAAAAAATTTATGAGATTTCTACATTACAAAAAACATGGTGAGTGTATTTTCAATCTCAGTTACCAAACTTCCTTTAACGAATTTAAATTCATAACTCTAGAATATAGAAGAGAAGTTGCTATTCTATTATTTCTCTTTAGGCTACTGCATGATGAAGTAGATAATCCATACTTGTTGTCACAAATTTGCCTGAACTGCATACATATTTCGATAATAGAAGAGATATATTTGTTCTGCCTAAACCTCGAACCAACCTAGGTTTAAATTCCCCACTATACAATATGTGTTCTCTTGAAAACTGTTTGAGGAATATAGATTTCTATGTTGAATGTAATGTAAAAACATTTAGAAAAAAAAATTAAATTGAGATGACATTGGAAATAAATGCGAATTGTAAGTGAAAGCCAATTCAAATGAAAAAGGTCCATTTGACATTTTCAACTAAAGGTGTCTATCTACTTGATTGGAGTTGATTTAGTTAGTTAGATTGAGACATCATATTATTTTGAGAATGGTGATTTACTTAGTTTCAAATATTGTAATCGATTAGATTATTGTAGATTACTTAATAAATGAATAAATAAATAAAAAACAATATTCTTAAAATTGTGTTCAATACGAATACTGCATGAATCTTCCTCTGGAAACTGTAAGTATGATAGAACTCCAATATGTTGAATAAATATGTTTTTCCATCTTATAACAGATATGTGTATCAGCTTTTTTGATTTATTCCGATCTATCTTCATTATGTTTTTGATGACATACATATTATAGGAAATGTTCGATAGGAAATATAGTTGGAAAACGTGTGAAAAAGCTTAGCTCTATACATAGAACACACACGGAAGAATCTTAAAATGTCGTCAGTTAATTCTGAACATATGATAGACTAATTCTAAACATTTTTTCCAGATTGGAGTTTATGGTTATGCATAGTTGTTCGACAGAAATATGATATCTACAGTTAGAGTGGCAAAGCGAAATAACTAGTCTGCGATTCGAGACAGAAGAAAAAAAATTGACAGGAGTTCATGAGTAGTCGGTTGTTGAATTATATACCATCATACAGTGTGACCCAACAAAGCGTGGCGTATCACTTGTGTTTTTTTAAAGGGAACAACCTGTATGTTTCACGATTTATGAATACTCACTGGATTAGGATTAAAATACATCGCTGTTCATAGATGGTCATAGCAAAAATATATAATTTACTCCCCTAAAATTTTGTGGATCTAAATTTTTTGTCACTCGTTTTCATAAAAATATAAGATTTCGAAAGATCATGATTCAGTGAATATATCTAATATAAACAAACCATACATACCAGTGATGCAAGCATATTTCACTGTTATATTTCCAGTATCAGAAACATTATGGCCAGGGCAGTCTTTTGAGTAAACGAAGCTACAATGGTTTAGGCCGGAGCACCTGCAAGATGAAAATTTAAAAAAAGTGAATTTGAAATATCAGAGGCACAACCGTTTCATTGGCAATATGAAATAAAAGTACAAAATTGGTATTGGAAGTTTATCGATTATCTCATTCATTTTTTTATCGGTTGACACGAAAGGGAGACTTATGATGTTCGAGGAACATCGTGTTAGCCAGCGGTGGAATTTTGGGAGAAAAGGAAGATGTTGGAATTTTTATTGAAAGTTTGGAGGTTGTAAGCATCAGGAAAAACTTCACTAGGCGAAGAATTCCACAACTTTGCCTTCTATTGATGAATGGTGCTTGGTATAGCGATGTTCGACAGATCTCGAGCCTGAATTTATTCGATGAAAGCGTGTATATATCAATTGAAATTTCATAAATATTCTGAATAAACTTATTACTATACTATTTCTCATCATAATCTACTATGGTTTCCGCACACCCTGTACAAGTGAACGACTACTGATGGAAATCAAGGGAAAAATCGATTGGATTGAATGTAGAGGAAACGTGTCAGTTCAATTTAGGGCATGTGGCATTCCCAATTAACCATATGTTGGGGTAGCGAAAAGAGACTTATAAATGTGTGTCGATTTTGGGGGAGATATGACAAGGCGTAATGGGCTTTTACCCGCTTTCTCATGAAAAATCCTATCAGAATTCGACTATATATGTATGTATACATATACAGCACAATGCTTGTATCGAAAGTTGATGAGAATCATAGTTCTGAGAAAATGCACTACCGGAGGTATCAAAAAAGTCTAGCTGAACCGTTTTTGAGATATTAAACCGGAACAAATTCAAATTATTTCGCATATAACTCGAGAACGATCATTAAAACCATTGATTTCTTGACGGATTCAAATTCAGCGTTGAATTGTTGTCTACTTCGTAAATTGCTATTTCAAATCATTTCAAATTCCGAGATCCAAATACTGAGCATCAAATTCAGTATACTGTATAAATAGGCGCCCACGAAAACAATTCTTGGGGGGAAGCAAAATTCTCATTATTCAATATTCTAATATAAAGAAAATGGAATGACATGCGTTTGTCTGGAAAAAAACCTCAAAAATGGCTCGACCAATTAATTTTTCTTCTTTTGTTTGTCACAATACAGGAGTGGTTTGGGAAAAAAAGAAAACTAGGAAAACCCAAAGTAACAGCCGAAACAACAACAAAAAATCGCGGTATGTAATTTTGCATGGGAACCAGCTCTCTATTCTGTGATGTTGAGGACCACTTCGGAATAATTTCAAACTGGTATAATATATGAAATCTAATGTGAGAAAAATGGATTGCCGTGTGTCAATCTGGAAGAAACTCGAAAAGAGCCCGACCGATTTGATTCATTTTTTTTTGTCATCTCAAAATGTGGTGGTGTTTATGAAATATTGAAAGGAACAGCCGAAAAATCTAAAGAAATAAGAAGTATGTAATTTTATATGTGAAAAATCAATTGTTATGCGTTAGTCTCACAAAAACTCGAAAATGACTAGACCGAATTGAATATTTTTTTGTTCTGTTAGCCTCTTAGCCCAAAAATGGCCGATTGGGGTGATATTAAGATTATAGGGAGAGAAGACAACAACCGAAAAGAGTCTGCTTGCATTCTCCTGAACGGAGACAATAATATTGCTTCTTGTTCAGTATAGATAGAACTTGGCATCCACTTCTGAAAATTGAATATGAAAATGGAAAATATCAATTGATGAAAAATTGATGGAACCAGAATTCCTCCGTCTACCAAATTGTCACTTTTCAATGTCAAAACCGACAACATATTGAAAAATTTTGCGGAGAGAGAAATATTTCAATTATGTTGAGAACGGGAGCAGATTCGTTCCCGAAGATAAGTAGAGGTGTTATTCTTATTGAATATATTTGTATTTCCAATTTTTTTCAAAAACAAAGTGTCACTGACAAATAGAGAATATCTCTTTTGGGCGTCTAAAGGTTTAATTTCAAGAGCAGAGACATTTTGGGGCAGATCACAAAATCTGTCCTTACTACAAATATTTTGAAATGATTTTTAATAACTTCTACTCTATTTTTTAGAAACGAGGAGAGAAAATCCCACGAAAAGCTGGAAGATCTATTATTTTTCGTTGTATAATGAATAATTAGGCATATTCTCAATGTTATGAAATATCCTGTTTGAAGTGTTTCTAAGATACAAATCAATGAAAATAGATAGTTCAGTTGATATAGGAATATAATTTCGATAAATACTTCTACAACATCAATTCTGTTCATACACACCAAGTGGTACTTTCATCAGGTCATAGAGTCACAATCACATTGATTTTAGGTATCACAATACAAAGTTCACCGGTCCATCTACCTAGTCGGAAATAAAAACACCGTGCTTAGCCAAATTCCGGATAAAAAAATGAATTCCGCGTATTGATCTCAGTGAAATTTTCAAGGACTTTCGTATGAATTAACAATCGGATGAAAAAAGACACTGTCTATTTTTCGGGTATGCGCCTACACCTAAGACATGCTATAAAACTCACCGCCAACATGGAAAACAGTCTCGCTGCCATATTCATAACTAATTCATCGTGAATGAGAACTGGCCAATACGCATCCGATCAATATCGTATCTTGTAGCTTGTAGGAAAGTGTATTGTATACGGTTTTGAATTTCCTATGGAATTCACCAGGCCCACTCACTCTACGTATACTCAACAGAAATTCGTCGTGATTTTTTCTACCTACTCCAGATTATATTGAGTTTCACACCTCCGTTTTCTTTCTCTGATATTTTAAATTACAGTGAGACATCGAAAATGAAAAGGGAATGTTCTTTAAACGACGTCGGAAATTGAAATTAAGGCTCTCAGTGACAGTGAAAAGTGACAATTGTCACTGTTGGTTTTAACAATTGTCACTTTCGAGTGTCAAAATTTCGCGAAGAAAATTGTGTTGAGAACGGGAGCAGATTCGTTCCCGAAAAGTAGAAGTTTTATTCTTATTGAATATATTCATATTTCCAAATTTTACAAAAACAAGGTGTCACTGACAAATAGAGAATTTATCTTTTAGGTATCCGAAGGTTCAATTTCAAGTGCAGTGACATTTTGGGGCAGATCACAAAATCTGTACTCACTACAAATATATTTAAATAATTTTTAATAACTTCTACTCTATTTTTTAGAAACGAGGAGAGAAAATCTCTGAAAAAAGCTGAAAAATTGATGAACCACCTCCTGGAAAAACTTATAGACAGTAGTTAATATTTCAACTTACAAAAATTTCGAAATATCATAGGAATAGGAGCCATCTTCAAGACTATATTATATATACTACTTAATTTTAAAGAAACGAGAAGTTAAAATCTCTGAAAAAAGCTGAAAAATTAATGAACCACCTCCTGGAAAAACTTATAGACATACAAAAATTTCGAAATATCATAGGAATAGGAGCCATTTTCAAGACTATATTATATTTACCCTTGGGAAAACCTCCCCTCCTAATTTTTGAAGGGCACTCTATATGGCTGCACAAAAAAAATATGAGACGCTAATTGAATAAAAAAATTCTGACGTCAAACTAGGTTTCTTTGTGAAAATCGACGATCATTACAGAAATACAAAGAAAAACAATGGAAACATAAAACAGTGGAATAATAGTTTATGGCCTGAGTATTATGAAGCCTTCAGTTATCGAACATATAAGGAACTTGAGTATAGGACCTTGTGAGATATCGTATTTCAATTGAAATAATACAACAATCGACCGAGTGCTCTATAAAGACAGAATCGATCGAGAGTATATCCCAAATAAATTCCAGTTCAAAGAACAACGAGAACGTACATATCGAACAACACATATTGGATATATATACAGGGTAATCTTGAGAGATACGAAGTTAGATTTACAAATATCGCTGAAATTTCGTGATTCATATTCTTATTGTTCCAAGGGAAAACTAATCAAGTCAGCTATTGATAACAAATACATTGTAGTCAAATAACTTACCAGAAAATTTCTCCTCATATAGGGTGGCCCGTTTATCTATAATCATTCATAATACATCAATAACCGAAAATGATCCGAATTGAGTTATTTGATTTGTCAGAAATGAGAATAAATTGGTATATCATCTCTACCCTAGCCAAAAATCTGTTAGATGTTCGAATGAACGTATATTTTTCATATGAAAAAATAGCCGAACGATATACAAAAAATATTATTTAGAAAAGTCGAAACAGTATGCAATCCAATTTTCGCATATATCCACCTGAAACGTTCTAATTTGTTACATTCTACACATACACAGCTATCAGATGATGTCATTTGAAAAATGCTATAAAGTCGATATAAATATTCTCAGTAACATTTCCACCAATTTCATCTATGATTTCTTTCAAACTTCCGATCTATAGCTTTCCAAGGCTGTTCACACCTTTAACTTTTCGTTCACATTTCTGTGCACATTTGTTCAACGGAAATTATTCTGAGATGTCTATCTCTGTATCTTGGAATCTGTGAGTGCATATTTCACCCTTCTTAACCCTTTGGCCTTTCAATAAAGTGTGATGAACCTACACCATCAGAGGGATCGACACAAGAATGAACTGAAGTGTTCTTACCAAAGAAGCAATTTGGAATTGAACATCAAGATGAACATATACAAAATTATAACTAGAGACACAGCGGACAAAAAAACAGTGAGCGTCTTCCAGATTCTGAATGAAAAATAGCTTACACCTTAATTGGTCTTACTTCCCTCAATATTTTCAACCCTTTATTGTGAAATGTATATCTCCCAAAAAGCATACCATTACCTCACCGTTTCTTCAACTATGATACCAACATTGCTGAACAATTACAGAATGAACAGAATTTCTATCTCATCTCCCAAAATATTTTCTTGTCAAGAATGGAACGGAAACCAATAAATTTCGCGAAAATGTTGGGAAAGTATTGGATTTTTTTTCGTAAGTTTAGCGGTCATGAGCACCAGAGCACCGACCATGGAGAAAGGGAGAGATCTCCCACCTTTCTACGATGTTCTAGAGAGGTTGATGAACACGATGTTCCTCGAACATTATAGGTTTCCCTTTCGTGTTGTCCACAGATAAAAAAAAAATCGTGAGTGATCATCGACTAGAGAAATAGCTTTTACTTCTATTCAGAATTCATTTATCGCTCTGATTTCGGAGAAACACCCCGTATAAGTCCCAACCGGTCCCTGAGCCGTCACTGGAAGAACATTGCAAATAGACAAGAACGCTGAAACTAACTCCGACAGATCGTTGTTCAGCGCAATAGACATTTTCTTCGCCAACGTGCCTCAAAAACATTCTCCAGCCTCGATCTGCCTCATTTCATGAAATTCGTTGCGAAAAAACTATCCTCGAGAGAAAGAGAAAATGTTCTCTATTCAGTTCGTTGTTGTTTTCCAGATCCAGCCTCACATGAGTCGGGTTTATTAGTGCAATAAAGTGATGGCAATTTATTGTGACTAGCGATGGCAAGAAGGGGATTTTTTACATTTTTCATTATCATCCATTTATAGATGACCACTATGATTTTTTCATGATCGATGACGAATCCTCCAAAATCAAACTGAATAATTCAAACTATTACCTTGTTTCACATCACCTGAATTACCAGCTTCGAAAAAATATTAATGAATTCATAACGTTACTAAAAAGGCATATCACATCAAAATGAATTGTGTTAGCTGAACAGCACGAATTTTTCTCCAGAATTCAATCTACTGGTGAATCACTCTATAGTTGTGTAGCTGATCAAATTGAACAACTCGAATTCTGTGAATTCGAAACTGAATGCAATGCAGAGTGAAGTTTCTGTTAATTATAGTATGCAGAGTGCATTAAATGTTCCAAATCCATCATAAATCTTTTGTTGAAAACTCCACACATGTGATTTTTAACCAATCAGAACGTGTATTTCTGTCAGATCACCATAGCAACGGACGAATTTCATCGGAATTTTTTTCCTGGTGGGTACCCAACAGCGAATTATACTGGAAATTTTTTTGACGTTCATAATGACAGGTTTTGTCAACTTGATAAAGACGAAAATTGATGTTGTTGGAAACACATTTGGTGTGGAATTTTTTTACCGAATACCACACGAGTTCAAATTAAATCCTGAAATAATTTGACCTCTAGTGGTATTACTAGTGTGAAAACAGTTCATCAGAGGATCGCCATATACAGATATCAGAGAGAAAATATTACATCAAGCAGATATTCCATTACATAAAACGTTGGAAATGGCTCTTGCGAAAGAAGCAGCAAAATTCAAAACAGAGAAGTATACAACTTAGATTATTACAACTTCAGTGTCATTAAGAACAACATGTATGTTTACTAGAATCACCAGTATCAAATACTTCCACGAATGATAGGAAACTGATACCTGAAATTACAGAATCACCACAGAGGTCTTCTGTTTTAGGAAGATCGAATCGTATTTGAAAAGCACCAGAACGTTTAGATTTGTGAGCATTTTGTATCTGTTTTGATTTCGACATAATGAGGAGGGGGAGAGTGTTATATATCTCATTGTATAGATGTTAAAACGTAGATTAATTTGTCATGTTTGACAGCATTATTATCTGATGTAAAATAAAGAGTTACTTCAAACATTGTTACTTATTATTGAAGAAATACGTAACCTCTCTCATTATCATTTATTTCCGGAATGAAGTCAATGTGGAATTTATTCGTTTTCTTTGGTGTACCTACCTTATTATCTTGAAAGTAATGGACAATTATAGATCGGTTATTTTTAGAGTAGCTTTAATGGAGTACACTATACCTACTCAAAATATGAAACAGAATCCAAATAATTTTCTACCATCACATGTCCAGGAAACACTCGAGCCCATTCATTCGTTATACCAGACGAGCTGGAATCGAAAGAGAAATACTCATTCCTCGCGATTATCCACCGAAAGTTGAGATACAGTTGGATATCTACGAAACCATTCGAGGTTAAAATATTCCAAATTCTAGTTTGGTAATTTCGACTTCGAACTCGGAAGTTCAATGTTTCTCAGATTTTTAATTTATTCACTTTTGAATTGACTTTGGTCGAGGGTCACCCTTGTGTATGTTTCCAAAGTCCTCGACATGTTATCGATAGCTATTCTTTATTTTCAAGCAAAACTGTTTTTGACGTAAACATGAAAACGAGCCGATCGATAATATTTCATTTTGAATGTTTTTACCTTAAATGATTATAATGAGTGAAGAAATGAAAAAAAAATCATCTAATTTAGCTAAGTTTCAGAGAAGTAAAACTCCATCAGCATTCATTTTTCAAAACTTAAGAAAGAAATCAGCGTGCCTACGATTCTAATCAGACTAATACTAGAGGTAGGCAACACAAATTACACGCGTTTTTATGTCATTGGCCGAAATTTAACGTTGTACATCGAGGTTATAATGTTGAGTGACGAATTGACTGAATTATTAAACATAAGAGAGTTCAAGAATCATAGTTTTGACAGTGCAAAACGTAAACAACACATTTCATCGACATCGAGAGGTATGTTATCAAGAATGAATGTGTAGCATCGGTATCAAAACCAAATGTTTGGCTAGAATTACGGATTGCTATCAGTTGATAGAAGAAAAAAATCACGTTTGGACATGTGGAAAACTAAACTGAAACTTTTTTTCAGGAAAACAATGAGACAACTTGACATCGAATATTGAAAAATACACATCATGGCGCATAATTATTATTCATGTTGAGTATAACGGGTGCTCAAACATATGCAGCTGTAATCTAACCCTTTCCATCAACTGTTTTCAACCATGAAAACCAGACAGTTTGTTAATTTATCAAAGCCTCGAGCATTGTATCAACGTATTAAAAATATCTTGTATTCATTCCAATCTAGATGACAGTCTGTGATAACATTCAGAAAAATGTTGATCTAGATTCGATCACGCAAACATTAATAGTTCACTTTACGGCCCTTTGTAAATTACCACCCTGTGTGCTACGAATCTATCGTCACGAAGCATAATTCTGAATTGGGGTAGGTTCAGGCTTCAGCGGTCATGGATAGGGGTGGCAAGAGTATAATGTGTGCCACGCGTTTTCCTCATTTTGGTGTTATATAAGAGATCGAACACAAAAAGATTGCGAAATCAGGGTGTGGGCATTGTAAGCATCAAGGTCACATACGCCAATATACGGATTGTTGTTTCTTTTTGTATGGAAAACGGAAAAGATGCTTTGTTGCCTGCTTCCTTTTCATTCAAATACTTGATATACATACTATACATGACAGCTGATGAACTCAAAATTCGGTTGAGAACTTGAACACAACAATTCGAAATCTCGCAATATTGCAATTCAAAATTGATATGACTGACAATTTTACAATTTTCCGTCTAAACTCAGCTTTTGAATGAAAACTAATTGAAAAACCTTCTGTTTGAGAAAAACATCGAATTATAGGTTCTTGTTGTTCAAATATTAAAAATTTGTGAGTAATCCCAGTTTTTCAGCCCGTTCAACCTATCAAGTCAAGGAAGGATTTTAAAACTTTGTTCGAGATGGTTAGATATACAGTGTGGAACAGCCAAATTCGACAACAAATAAATGAGGGTGTGTTGGCAAAAACACTTGGTCACGTCGATTTATATTTTTGAATACGCATTTCTTTCAAAGAAAATAAATTATATAGAGTGTGTAAAGTGACAGTGGCCAATATCAACTTTCTTATTTCAAATGGCAAACGAGAGATACAGCTATTAAAAAGTCCTTCCAAAATTATCGTGGCAAGAGTATTGTGTATTAATCTTTCTAAAATGCAGTCGAGACCAGTTTTTCGTCAGAAATATTCATCATAAATTTTTATTCAAGTGTTATTGTCATTTGGCAAAAAAATTAATCTCATCTCTTGCATACTGAATAAAATGCTGTCGAACCTTCACGAAGGTGAACAAATTCACTCACCTTTGATTGAGTATGTCCCTGGGATGGAAACCCCAAAAAAAGTGACTCGTCTCAGTGCCATTTCCCTCGAGAGTTTCCACGGAGTTTTCCTCTTCATTTGCCTCGATAACGTCAGGATGGAAATGAACTTCCAAGATGGCGATGATAGAGGTGAGGTGACGACAGGTCAACATCAAGTGGCATGAATAGCAGCCCACCGCTTCGACTATTTCTACATGGAGAAAAAAAAATGCTCGAATGAAAGTTCCAAAATGTCATCGCTGAAAATCTTGAATACATTTTTCATCATTACCAATGTTGATAATGCATACATCAGAGTTAATCACCTCATATATGATTCAAAATGCATCAGGTCCAGAATTTCACATAAAATTAAAGAATGCAAAAACTCATAGGGTGTTCCATCTGAAAAAGCAGAGTTCTGGTTCAACCGGAAGTGATAACGTATAGAAAATATTTTAGGAAAGTAGACCACATCGAGCTATAGCTTCATAAAAATTTCAGACTGACGTCTCTCTTAGTTCTCTATGATAAAATTAACAATTCCATTTTTATATTTGCTAGGTGTATCGTGTAAAAACATTTTCAATATGTCCAACATTCAAGGCAGTGCTTGATATTCACAGAATATTGCTAAACCTATATCTTGCGTTTATGTTAATTTTATTTTTATATTTTTTTACCGAGTTTTTTTCAGCTCATACACGTCATTACGCAGTGTCATTTGTTCTTGTCACACTTTTTTCGTTTTCTTTTTTTACATTTCTCTTTTTTCTTTTCGATATTTTACATATTTTATATCTATATACATAGAATAATTCTGTGATAGGCTTCAGCTGTTGAATGATGTATTGAATAAAAAAAATGAAATGTTGCTTATAAATTTGAACCTTGATGGGAAGTTTGTGTCTCAATGAGCCTCATTGAAGTACACGACTGATGAACGAATTGAACTATGGAAGCAATGAAAGATATTTATGTTTTCCAAATGTGAAAACTGAATGGAGAACTTTAGCGATTTTACAATAATGAAATCGACAATCTATACAAATCATGACCATGGTATTTCACATTGACAACGAAACATAGGAATCATATTTTGGTAAACAATCAATGAGAAAAATCAGGTATTGGATTCGAGAGAGTCAGTCAGATTAACTGAAGAAATAAGAATTGGAACTTTCATTCACAGTAAAATATCTTCTATCGATCTATTGTTATTTGAATCACTATTAGAAAGATTTCAGGAGTCTATTGAAAACACTAATAATAGTCTTACCTACGTATCCACTGTTCGTCAGACGAAAATAACCCAAAATAAAAATCCATGGAAAAACGAACATATCCCTTCTGGCAACTTTCGTAATATCTTCTTCCTATTTCTAGTTTTCCACAACATTACAATAGTTTTCTTCGCTGCTTATGGCGAAATTCATTGAGGTTTTCCCGTTGATTTTTTCGAGATCTGTTTCGTTACTCCTGCAGGTTACACTCTCAAAGTACAGACATTTTGTTTATTTACATGATTCGTTCCTCGTTCAAATAAACACGTAAAGCAAGTGGGTCTGAAGGTTATGCAAGCTGGAAAATGATACAAACGAATTTATTGCCAATTTTATTAGAACTGTCTATGCAACTTGTGATGAAAAATGGGGATCGTATTTTTTCAACAGCTTTGAAATATCATAACAATGTCTTTTAAACCCTGAAGTGATGTCAATTTCTCATTCCAAAAATATCTAACCATATTGTGAACTGACTATTACTGCATGATGAATAAAGTATGCCGTACAATTTTAGTATAGGATTTTTTATTTAACATGTTTGATTGACAGAAGTATATCCTACAGGCACATCATTAGTTACTTCAACGGGAAAAATAGTGAGTTTGGAATTCTGATCAGGAAGTCAACGAATATTTGAATGAGAGCTTCAATGAAATTGATCCAAAATAAAGGTCTTATATACCGGAACTAACCATACCTATATTTGATATTTGATCGACTGAGTTAGTACTGGTGAAATGAAAGCTTTCACCTTTTGCAGCTGCATTGTTTGTTGTTATTCGAGAATATTAATGAAGAATTGCATAGTTGTTGGTTAGGAGAATATCGAAAATTGATGTTTTTGGTTTACTTGAAATATCCACCATACTAGGAATATCCACACCATACAACAATATACAACATAATAAGAATATCCATCTTCATGAAACATTTTTTTTTATTTCATCAATATATTACATCATCTCGTTATAAAAGTTGAAAGCATACAATCTTGTTAGTGTAATGTAAATGTATAAATTTATTCAATGAACACAATCAGTACTTCCTAGGCTTTCATCTTTAATAATTATAATTTAATGATAATGTTGATGAATGTACTATGAAATCACCTTGAGTAGTGATTGCGTTTTGAATTCCTGATGGTAATCTTGAATGAATTAGCAATATCTATCACCTATCTACAGTTTGAGGATGCTCAGTATCAATAATCTCTTTGAATTGTTATAAAAATTAAAAGCTCGTTAGTGATTCGAACACAACATCATATTTCATCACCAAAAGCACAGATTTTCATCACGAATTTCAGGAAAATTTATAAAATCAACTCAAACCGAGTATGAAATGATTAAAAAATCTTACCAAAAGTGAGATACACTATATCACAAAACACTACCTCAAGAACCACGTAATTTTTCTCAAAAAACTCACATCGATTGCCACCACTACGCCTGTTTGTTTACGTTTGAAACAGAACGGAGTGGTGCCGGTGCTTCCACATTAAACGTCGCGACGGTGGTACGACGTTGCCAAGTTGGTCCTCAATAAAGTAGTCAATCCATAGTAGAACTTTCAGAGAGTGGAAATGCGCGATTTTTATACTCTTAGGACAGAATCATCTGTAGACATCTCCACTCGCATATTGCATATTGATTTGCAAGATATCAAAATCTTTTACTGATCAAACGAATTACTTTTCCTTTGAGGATTTCTTTTTCTTTCGACAATACGTGAGGAAAACCTATAATGTGCCAGAGGTGGATTGTTGGTAGGGAAGGAAGGTATGGGAATTTTTCTTGAAAGTTTGGAGGTCGTATGGAGATACTTCACTAGGTGAAGAATTCCGATCCACACCGAATTTTTACCGGTCTGGAGCCTGACGTAGGGGTCTAGTTTTTCTAGCTGGAACCTTTTGTGGTGGCATAAAATAAGACATTCTTGTCGATCACCGACTTTGAAAATATCTATGAAAAAGGGATGTTCTAGAGAGGTCAATGAATAAGTGAGTGTAGTATCTCTTACCAACGCTTCCTTGTTTTTGGAATGCAATGCAGTGTTTCTCGAGCAAACACGCTTATGAAAATAATCGGCTAGTGATGGAAAGTAACGCTCTTTTCCCATTCATCACTATTTTTCATTTTGTAGTTAGAACGATGTTCATGGAAGAAGTGCCTTATGTGTTTTTTTTTTTAAATCCTGTCCTATCCAACTTTACCTAAAGAATCATGTATTTGCAATGCAAGTTTCTTGATCTCTCAGAAAAATGCATACCTCGTTTCGTTTTCATTGGGCCACCCTGTATATCTTTCACTGAAATAATTCTTATATATGATACCCATACATACATTTTGCGTTTGCTAATTTGTAACATATGATGTGCCTAAGCAACATTGTATTTTTGCTATAGGTATTGAGGTCGATTACTGTCATGTGTTGCATGTGTGAGGTGTTGATTTTCTGAACTAGTCCTGTTAAGGCACATTTTAAGAATCAGTCCAAATAATGAATACATCCTAGTCCGAGAAACAATATTTTCTGAACGGTTGTCCTAAAAACAATGGATTCCTTCCAATTTTTTATTTTCTTCAATAGCTCTAGAAAAACAATATTTCGCTTCAAATAATCTAATCCACATTGAGCGCCTCCGGCTTCAGGTATGGATGTCACACGAAGGGCGATGGGATACCATCTAATAACGCTCGTGGTGGTAACGCAATGGGTGTATGGATGATTTGAACAAAAGTGATGAGAGAAATAATTATAATTGTCAGATAATATCTTCAGACAACTCCCGAAACGCTTAGTATATCAGCGGATATTTTGAGCAGTCGGTACAGCCCATAGCGACGTAGAGCATTATAAGTGAGTGTATAGTAACCGTATCCAAGGTATTATACAGGTATAACATATATAGGTGACAAAAAATCTATGAATTTGTGCAATTTTCTTTTCTTCATGTATCGGAAATAGCGCGCGATATGGCAACAACGCCGTTACTCCCTAGCGAATAAGGTCTTTCGATACACTAATCCACCCCCCGGTTTGCACCCTCGCAGAAGGGTCCAATTCGAATATTTCACCAATATCTCATTTCCCACTGCCCTATTGAGCCATATATGACGAAATCGCAATTGAAGAAAGTTTCGCACAGTATAATACAGGGTGGACCTAGAATTAGCATTATAACCTTCAAAATGTTCGGATGAGTCATTTTTGGGTATCATCGTGAGCTTTTGAGTCTCAAAAATAATAATACGGCTAATTTTTCGATTCCCTTTCAAACATGATTAATTATCATCCATTTCCAATACGAATTTTGAATTAACAATCGACAAAAGTAATATCACACAGAATACGATCTCTTTTGTGATTAATACATGTTTCTGCTGCTCAACAATAACGGTAGTTCCAACAATAAATGATTACCGAAATACTCTTGTGTCATATTAAATCAAGAATAATAGTTATTAAGATTTATGATTTGTTCAGTTTATCGGTATATATTTGGGATACCCTGTATACAGAGTGCCCAATATAAGGATGCGTAGCATGGTGATCTGGGAGATACATATTCGGTTAAATCGAAAAAAAAGTTGCGCATTCAGATAGCAAATCCAACAGTTTTTGAAAACTCTAAAAATGATTTATAGTTTCCTCAATTCTCATCGAAAACAGTTTGTTTTCAAAAAAAATCTATTACAGGAAATTCTTCCTATCATAGGAAATTCTCATAGCAACTTCTGATATGATTGAACGTGGTGATGATATTGATTTCTGTCTAATCACAAATTATAATGCCTATGGTAATCTGTATCTACATTGCTCAATATTGCCGTATTTTTTCTTGGTCGATTTGGCAAACATTAATTCAGAATTGCAATCGTAGAAACCACGGAAGTACCAATTTTGCAAAATGGTGAGTTACTAGCAAGTTTTCTTCAGAAGATAATCATATTCGAAAGTTTGTATTCCTCTGAACTCCTTATCTAGTTCAGTTAATTATATATTATACGTCATAATTAGATATTTTTATTAGAATAAATAATCAAATTGAAATAATAATTTTCACCTGTCTATGATGGAAACAAATTAGATATTGTTATATGTTAGGTATTATTTGTGCTGACTCATTTCTCTACAGAAGAAGAGGAATAGATGATATTTTTGATTTACAGTTTTGAAAATAATGACGATGTCTAAAATCAGATTGAAACACGTCCAAACCACTGGGTGTATCCAGATTGAGAAAAGTCTTCAGGATCTGTGAGCACATAGTCAGGACTTTATTTGAAAAAAAAAATTGATGATGTACGAATTTATTTTCAGATTTGTATATTCTTTAAATAATCCAAAAAATGGATTCTTGAAAAAAATACTTCATTTTCCAGAAAGAGCTGGAAAATGAATACTTTCTTCGTTATAATTGAAGAATTATAAATAATTTCCCAATTTTTCTCCCACCCAACCGAATTCGTTTCTCTTACCTTTTATGCTGTTCGATAATATCTTCATTCCTAGCTTTCTGTGTCGAATGAAAAGAGCAATTGAATAAATATATTTATTGTACCACTCGCGTGTGAGCGATGGGTTTACACCTATTTTTTCCAATAATCAATTAATTAGATTTCGCCGCACTCGTGTTGGTGGCGGCACCATTAGCGTAGATGGTATCGTCCGGAATGCTTATCTGGAATTGCAGCAACACCACCAGGTACGTAACCATCGTCGCGATAAGCTAGAAATAGAATTCCATTTATTATCCTGGTTATTACCATCTGCAGACTGAATATTTCAGAAATTTCAGTGCCACTTCCCTAGGGCTAATTGAGATCTTTTCGTTCCTGGAGATCGAAAACCTCTCTCATTTTTCAATGTGGCGATACTCGAGAAAATAATACTCTTCATTAGGAAATACGAGATATTTTTGTATTCGATTGATCAAGTCAACAATGAAAATGTCAAGCTATAGGTAACAATGTGAAGTGATGCCAAACTGAGACCAAGCGCAGAATTTTATATAAAATTTTGCTATTTGGAGGTTAAAATTGTATTACATTGTCTCAATTTTTTTCATCTCTATCGCAAGTCGAGTTACAGCCTTATCGAGAACGGAATAATTCTGATATTCGTATGACAGACAATTATGGCTAATTGCCAGTTCAAACTGGCATTTATCCCTAATTGCCAGTATAAACTGTCAATTAGCCTTAATAGTCAGTTTAAACTAGCAATTAGCCATAATTGGCAGTTAAAACTGGCAATTAGTCTTAATTGCCAGTTTGAACTGGCAATTATAAAAAATCATAATGACCGTTTAGCACTGAACGAACATGATGATATATTTTTTATAATTGCCAGTTTGAACTGGCAATTAGGGCTAATTGTCATTTTGAACTGGCAATTAGTGCTGATTACCAATTTGAACTGGCCAGTTTAAACTAGCAATTAGGAATAAATGCCAGCTCGAAGTGGCAATCAGCCATATTTGCTAGTTCGAACTGACAATTATAAAAAAAAATTATAATGACCGCTTAGCGCTAAACGAACATGATGATATGTTTTTTCATAATTGCCAGTTTGAACTGGCAATTGGGGCTAATTGCCATTTTGAACTGTCAATAAGTGATGATTGAAAGTTTGAACTGGCCAGTTCGAACTGACAATTAGGTCTAATTGCCAGTTTAAACTGGCAATTAGGGATAAATGCCAGCTTGAAGTGGCAATTAGCCATAATTGCCAGTTCAAACTGTCAATTATAAAAAAAAACATAATGGCCGTTTAGCGCTGAACTCAGCCTTTTTCTGAAAAATTTACTTGTGGGATTATTTCTAATTCCTTAGTATTTCGGGAACATAATATTAGTAAGAAACCTTTGAATGAGATCCTTATTATAGAAAGGGCATACTAAAATAGTATTTACCTTCGATCGTGTTTCATGACAATGTGGCGGTGTCCTCTTCTCATAATGGTGTTTTTAAATGAAGACATAGTAAGCGTGGTAGGAAAAACGCGATTTCAATAAGGTAAATCGAATAATTTTTCAAAAATTTTCAGTAAATTCCAACGATCCGAAAGAAAATTTCACTTGCAAATTGTTGTCATAAACCACACAATGAAAAAATTGTATGGTCATACCAGGCCAGTTAGTGTGTGGTACATATTATTCGAAATGAATCGGATAATCTACAGTTTTTAAATTTTTTTCCACTTTTTGCTCACGTTGATTTTTCACCGCTGACTTTTAACCAATCTTACCTCAAGGTTATCAATAAGGCCTTGACTCTTCTTGAAGTACTTTGACCATTTTAGTAAAATAGACGAGAATCTAGTCATGATGACCTTTTCGAGTAATATCTTACTCCATACACATTTTGATTGTCGAATTGTTTTTCAGTGCTCTTTCTCACTTTGGCATCCTTTATGTCAAAATGAAATGGATGAAAAAATGCAATTCAACATAGGCGTATATCACGATGCACGATAAATCGTAAGCACATGGAAAAACAACAGAGCGATATGCGCGCAATTTATCGAATACATATACATAAAATAATAAACTCGTCTTGACCACTGTCTAATATTTCGAAAGACTTCGCAGTGGAAAAAATGCGCCTATTGGAAACATTTTATGCTCTTCACTTTTTGAGGAACACAATGAAAAATACAGGTCCGCAACAGAAAGTTGAAGGTGGCCCAAATTGTACCAAACTTCCATTTGTCATTTTTATTTGAATCTCCTTAGTACATATTCAACAGAATGAAAAATTATTTAAAGATAGCAGAAGACTTTCGATGTTTCTCTAGATCATATAGTTGGCCTCGAAGTATATTAATACTTTAGCCCAATTCATAGACTCGCATCCTGTATGTGATTATGGGTAATCCGAAAATTCTCTCGGAAATTTGAGAAGGTAGCTATGGAATTTTATACAATATACATAACACAGGAATCCATATAGTTGCGGATATTAAACGTGGAAGAACAAGAAATGAAACCTTTTCGTAATACAGGAAATCCACAACAGCGAAATAAACTGCTCAAAGAATGAAAATACCGAATGCCACAACCGAATTGAAGGAGGTTATTGAAGGATCTTGGTTGAAGATGTTTCCAATTCGTCAAGCAAAAGCGATCTGTTTCAGCCCACCAGAGTCGCCCTTGGTTTGCTAACAAATTAGATATTGTGAATATTTCATGATTTGGATACGAATAAAAAAAGTACATTACATAACTAATGTGGAAAGTGACAAATTTCGCAAGACCCGTGTAGCGGCTAGTGCGGAAATGTAAAGTGCGTGAAATACACTTTCAAACGAGTTATGTACACTATTTTTCCTACGACCATGAATATTTTAATCATTATTATCCCAAGTTCATTGTCATTTATTGAAATTACACGAAATAAGCCTGAACGAATTCGAAATTTATTTATTACCGACAGCTACTACGCAACCCAAAATACACCATATATGACTGCTCAGCCCCGATTAGTTCACCCACCTTTGCCGAGATTCAGAGTGTTCTTCCTGACAGGATACCCAGTCACAGATATAATCTTATATTCTATAAGATATATATTCTATGAGAACGGATTACCTGACATGGGAAATCTAAATATAGGAAATAATCAACATATACCAGAAAGCGAGTCAATAAAATACTTTGGCATTGTTGTTGATAAGCAACTACGTTGGGATCTGCAAATAAAAAGTATTGTGAGAAAATTAAGAGGTACGTTGTCCAAATTCAAGTACCTGAGAAACTTCCTGAATATCAAACATCTTAAAACCTTGTAGAACGCACTCGTTCAATCCCAACTTTCATAAGGGATAATAGGTTGGGGAGAAGTGAATGACTGCTATCTGGAAAATCTTCTAATAATACAAAAATGGATACTGAAAATCATATTGAATAAAGGAAAAATGTACTTAAGCGACAGTGTGTATAAGGAAGCCTCTGTTTTCGATATAACACAGCTGTTTTGCTTGAGCATATTCAACGATATCAAAAAGGGAAATATTGAGCTAGAGCAAATCACTCACTCCCACAACACTAGAAACAAAGAAAACCATCTAAAAGCTCCTCGCTGTGCAAAAGCAATTGGACAAAAAAATGCATCGTACCTCGGACCACAAGCTTTACCTCAGTCAATAAATAACATTAAACACACCAAAACATTCATGAAAAAAATTTAAAAAAGGGATTCTAGAAACAGGAAGATTGTTTTTTCAGGACTTTCTTAATCAAAATGTTCCCAACTAGGTAGATAAGCTTTCATAATAATTACTTTTGAGAAATAGAAAATGTTACTACATTTTTTGCAAATGTCCAAATGGTTAATGAGTATAATTTAAATTTGTTTTTTCATTTAAGGAATATAAATTATGAATATTTTTTTCATATATTTTTTTCTGTTCAATGTTTTATCAGAACCTTGTTATTTACTTAATAAAAAGATCAAATATTTAGATTCAATGATATCACATCATCACTAACAAGCGGTAAATTAAATTGTTTATTTGTAAAAACTCACTATTGTATATCTTTTGTATGGATTGGCAAATAAACATTATTATTATTATTATTATTATTATTATTATTATTATTATTATTGTTATTATTATTATTATTATTATTATTATTATTATTATTATTATTATTATTATTATTATTATTATTGTTATTATTATTATTATTATTATTATTATTATTATTATTATATACTGTGCCCAAGCTAGGGGGACTTGCGGCTACCTAAAATCAGCTACTTACTATCTTCCATGTTACACAATTCGCTGAGACTGTCATAACTCGAAATATATATGTAGTTTTTCAGGAGAATAGTCGAAATTTCTTCGAAATAATATAACTATGTGAACCTGGCAATTTCAATTTCAACATTCAGGTGAAGTTTATGAAGTCAAGTAAGAACAATTTTGTAACTACATTATTCGGTTCCACCCATTTCTGCTAGATTTTGAGTTGTGACCCTCTTGTTGCAAATGAGCTACACAAATGCGTGAAGCCCTGTATACGTTGTATTAGATGAAGTGAAAATTCCATAGGAATTTGTAGTTTCTATCGGTATTCTTCGCCATTAGATTTAGCGCTATGAGACGAAACATCTCATGATACAATAAAACAGAGTCACGAAGTCTGTCCAATTTGTCAGCAAACTAAGATCGATTAATGAGGCCTATTGGAAACCTTCCTCTCCTGAAATCCGTCCGTTCCGATATTGATTAAATGTATATTAGTTGAATACTCAAGGGTATTTGTGCATAAAATGTATATTTTCTAAACTGTTCAGTCAACATAATGCACTATTGTGTGATGTGGATAAGAAAATTTCACACCCCAAATATAAGTCAAACCTGATATTTTGAATGAATTTGGTTGCGAAGTCGGCCAAGGTATTGATGTTGTTGACGTCATTTTTTAAACAGTTCTGTCTCTGTCATTCACCTTGTTCGAAGCGTTAATTAAAATTGAAAAAACTATAATGAAAATAAATAATGCATCTTGATCCTAATTGATCAATTAACTATTTGAATAGAAAAATTATCTAACTTACTAACTGTTACACCAAATGCTCGAACTCTCATGTGTAATAGTTGAATCTATCATCTTTTGGCAATTTTAGGTCACTGAAGGTGGTAGAAATGTATTTTTTAATCCACAACACTTCTGTTCGGAAAAATATATGATTAACATGGTTTATGGCATGATATATATAATGATAAATGAAAAATGTATTATTGACGAGTACATTTATTCAATGGTTATAAAGAAAACATATAAGATGTTCACCTTCACAACTGTCAAAAAATGCCAACTCAATTGTCACCTCGCTGTCGAAAATGTTCACAGAGAAACAATACTGGTACTCACAGATTTGAAGAGATTTCTGTTGACATCGAAGAATCCGCCCAAGGACATATCTGTAGGGTTCATTTCGGTGGCCCTCAAGAACATGTTGATCTAAAATTCGCGATGGAAAAATGTATGTCACGATGAGTAATTTCTGAATAGTCACCTCTTGCTGAGCATCATCGTTCATCCAGTTGAGTTCCACGAGCAGCAACTTCTTTTGGAACTGAACTTTCACCTGCGAATCATAAATTTCGCGAAAATATCAATTGAGTGGTGAAGGTATTTTTATCATCAGATTCCTTGTATCTCGATTATTCAAATTGAAATTTTCAACTCATAAATGTGATGTCACATTTTTGCCTTGTATCTATCTTACATTCGAATGAAAATATTATAATGAATAACTCTCTAGAACCGCAAAAATCACGTAGAAATCTGATGTTACTATAGCACTTGTTTTTCCTGTTGTTGTTTTTCCATTCGATAAGCAACAGTTTATGAATTAAATATATGACAGTGTCTGAAATTCACAGATTCCCTCTCACACGTGGCAACTAAAGTATGATTTGCACTCATCATGGCATAACTGAACTATGAAAATTTCTGCCGATTTGAATGTTTTTGTGGCTTTATTGATAATTTTCAGACCTCAGAATCGAGAATTCTGAAAAAAATATAAATTGCATGTGTAGATTCTGAATCGATAATAAAAAATTAGTCCACTCGTCCATTATAATATATACAGGGTGAGTAAGACGAACTGCGAATACAGATTCCTCAGCTCATTTAGAGGTGGAAAGTTTCTATCAAGGTATGCCCTAAAGTGCACAATTTCTGACATACTGGGTGCCAAAAGTAGGAAAAAATTTAATAATAATTTTTTTTTCTTCAAAACTCAGTGGCGTAGTTACGGTGGTATGTGGATATACTTTCCTTCATATCTTCTTTAGACAAGTCAATGAACAAATGAGGGTTCGATATGCGTTAGACTCATCAATACTCAACCTAAAAGTCATGACATTTCATATGCCTAGAAGTAAAGGTTCCTGAGATATTGGCGAAAAACTTAAGATATGTCGTGATATAAGTTTTTGTGTGAAATAATCGCATGATGCAAATTTATTACAACATACAGGAATAATTATCGACCTCCTGAACATTCTTCAATGTTGGGTGTGTTCAAAATATAGTAATGTTAAGTCAGAATAAGACCGACAAACTCTGATTTTTCATTCGACATTTTATTTGATAGAATCGATGTCGTGAATTCACCGATATGTGTCCATACTATTATCCATAATATACGAAGTGGTGAACGATCTTACACCAAGAACCAATATATTACTCAAATCTTCCTTATTTACAATGTGCCATAAATTGAATCAAGTCTGTCCAAAAGTAGACATATATGCAACACCATTAAATATTTTCAAAAAAGAGATGACAAACACCTTTATACTTTCGTTTTTTTTATTGTCAATATTCCATAAAGATATTATTATTATAATATGAGTATGAAAAATAAATTGAACTGTGTAATTTGTTCATCTTTTATAATATTCCACGAATGTATTACTATTATATGTGAATATTTCCTATATTGAACAATTTCGCCCGAGAATTGTATATTGTGTCCTCTAATTGGGCCTAGTGCCTGTTGGACAATAATTTTTTCTATGAGACTTTTGGATTGAGACTTCTATGAGTCTAAATTGTCCTTCTTCTTTTCTTTCTTGCTGAAATTATTATTCAAATTCCTGATGCCTACAGTCTTACGAAAAGAAACCCACAAAGTACTCAAAATAACAAACTACCAAAGTACCTGAAGCAAATCAGATTTCTTTTCTCGTATCTCAACTATATGACGTTCAAATACGAGTGTTTCAAGTTTTTGTTTGTTTTTTTTTCATGCAAATGTAATAACGGTTTTGTATTCTACCTATAAATCTATTCTTATTTCAGTCTTGTATGGTATGTCCCAAGGTGGATATGGGATGGTAAACCAACTCTTCGATTGTTTCTTTCCGAAACATGTAGACCTGTCAAACATCCTTACTAAGGCCGCACCTCTTGAGTATAGATGGCGATACGATCGTGGATCCTGTGAAGTCAAGTTTTTGCTGTTGTTTTCGAAGTATCGTTGAAATGAGATCGCAATGAACTTAAGAGAAAGAATATGTGAACTCTGACCCAGGAGTACTATTTTCGATTTTTTTCTTGTTGTACTATCCTTCTCCAACATACACCAGTTTGGTATTTCCGTCTCTTTTTATTTGTAAACTAATCGAACTCGTACAATCCGATCCATACTTACGAAAGCGATGAACGGACATGATGACTTTTTTTATAATTGCCAGTTTGAACTGGCAATTAGCACTAATTGTCAGTTTGAACGAGCAATTAGGTATAATTGTCAGTTTGAACTAGCAATTATGGCTAATTGCCACTTCAAACTGGCATTCATCCCTAATTGCCAGTTCAAACTGGCATTTATCCCTAATCGCCAGTTTAAACTGGCATTTATCCCTAATCGCCAGTTTAAACTGGCATTTATCCCTAATTATCCGTTCAAACTGGCAATTAGACCTAATTGTCAGTTCAAATAAGCACTAATTGCCAGTTCAAAATGGCAATTAGCCCTAATTGCCAGTTCAAAATGGCAATTAGCCCTGATTGCCAGTTCAAACCGGCAATTATAAAAAAACATACATTATGTTCATTCAGCGCTGAACGGATCATGAACTTTTTTTTTATAATTGCCACTTCAAACTGGCAATTATAAAGAAAACATACATTATGTTCATTCAGCGCTGAACGGATCATGAACTTTTTTTTATAATTGCCAGTTTGAACTGGCAATCAGGGCTAATTGCCATTTCGAACTGGCAATTAGGGCTAATTGTCAGTTTGAACTGGCAATAATAAAAAACATACATTAGGTTCGTTCAGCGCTGAACAGACATTATGATTTTTTTTATAATTGCCAGTTAGAACTGGCAATTATGGCAAATTGCCAGTTTGAACTGACAATTGAGGCAAATTGTCAGTTTGAACTGACAATTAGGGCTAAATGCCAGTTTGAACTGGCATTTATGGCTAATTGCCAGTTTAAACTGACACTTAGGGCTAATTGCCAGTTGAAACTGGCAATTAAGGATAAATGCCAGTTTGAACTGACAAATATGGCTAATTGACAGTTCGAACTGGCAATAAGTGATAATTGTCAGTTTGAACTGACATTTATGGCTAATTGCCAGTTTGAACTGACAATCAGTGCTAATTGCCAGTTCAAACTGGCAATTATGAAAAAAAAATCATCATGTCCGTTCAGCGCTTTCGTCGCTGTTGCCAACTGTGATTTATAGAGTCTCTGTAGTCGTAGGAAAAGATTTTCCTGTTCCCGTCAAATTCCTAATTGAAAAACTCACGCAGTTCGAAGCGTAATGCGCCTCGTCGCAAACGAAAAACAACATGACCGCGCTGAAGAACGCCGTTATGGTCAGCCCGACGTCCTTGACGCCCAGCCCGTCCTGGATCTGGCTCAGCAGGCCGTAGATGGTCAGCGTGATGATCAGGAAGAGGTGCAGACAGAGGAAGGTGACGGCATAGCCGAACGCGTGGCCGACGTCGCGGATCAGCTTGCTGAGCATCATCCAGAGGGCGCGGTAGTCGGCGACGCGGCTCGACGGGCCGATGTTCTTCAGCGCCTGCTCGAAATCGCCGGCGACCGTCTGAGCGACGTTGCCGATCAGGTCGCAGTAGACGTACCACGAGCCGCCGATCAGGTAGGTCGTCATGTTGATGTAGCAGTAGGGGACGACCTGCGGAATATGCGCCGGGGTCACAGACGACTCTACTTGCACGAGCCGGAAACAAGACGATTTGGCAACACTGCCGTTGTCCTACTCTAGCATTCGTCTATGCACACTTGGTTTCTCACGGTAGTCGCTAGTCGGTCGTTAGAAGTTCTCGTGGACAGAAATGACTCAGAAATCTGAATTTATTGACCCTTCAGGGATATTCAACGTTGTTTTTCAGTTTGAAATATTCTTGGTTACACAAGATTTCACCATCAACTTTTCCCTTCCAAATAGAACACCCGGTATATCACTAAATCTTTGGATTTTTGAGGAACTTTCATAATGAGTTCCATCATACCTATTTTCTACTGTTTCTTCGACATGTTGATTCTTTTGAAAATTTTGAAAGATGTAGCCTTTTTTCAACACTGCGCCTTTTACCCATTTTCGGCTCTTTGCAAATAGTTCTGGGGTAGAAGAAACCACAGGAATGATACTTTCGAAATCCATATTACCAACTGATTTATCGCATGAAGGGTATCCAAAATTGGACGACCAATTAGATCATTTTCAAAGTTGAAGAAGTTCTTTTTTAAAATGTGACATCCTGTTATCATCGGATGGACAGATGCAAAATTTAATTCTGCATCAATTTGCTATAACTTTCATTTTTTGCTTGTTTCGAGAGACGAACTACGTTTAGGTTTCTGCAAAGAAATCAGATCAAAATAAAAAATACGGATTAACAAGAAAAGCGCTGGAAATGGGTACAGAAAAAGTTATTGCAAATTGATCCGACCTCCCCATGTCGCATTTCAGTTCCAGCCAAAAATTATATCAGAATAGAAGATGTGGAAAAAACCATTGGAAATAGGTATATCCAATAGATACAGGATGTCATATTTGAAAGAACGAACTTTTTCAACTATTTTTATGATGATATTGGTCATAAAAGTGGTACTGTGGATTTCGAAAATATCATCCTTGTGCTTCCGTCTATCCCAGAAGCGCTCACCAACAGTCAAAAATTGTAAAAGGCTCAGATTTGAAAAAAGGCTACATCTTTCAAAATTTCCAAAAGAATCAAGATATCTAAGAAACATTTGAAAATAGGTATAGGGAAACCTGATGGAACTCCTCATAAAAGTTCCACAGGAATCCGAAAATGGAATAATATGCTGGGTGTTCCATTGAAAATAAGTGAATTCAGTTATAAACGGAAGTCGTATGACCTTGAGAATATTTTAAAATGAATGAGAATGCTGAGTAACCCTGTAGTCCGGAAATCTATAGGAGGTTATGGTATAAAGGTTGCTGTTTTTAGGGTTTCAGTAAATTGATTGGTTACGTATTTGTTACAATCACAGTTCAGAAAGTACCGGGTGAGCAAAATTGTGCGTTTTCACGGGTTTCACGTGTTTGCTTGTTTTGACACTTTTCAGTTCAGTTTTCAGAAAAAATTCCACACCTCAAATAGCTTACTGACAGTATGAGTAATATAACAAAGGATACCTTTACAGGCGAATGGTAATCAAAAATTCGATAGTGTTCCATTTCGTCACTTGGTGAATTTCCAGAACTATAAATACCTGGATGAACTTGAAATGGACCATGGTCACGTGAGTCACTACCATCGAGGAGATGGCCAAGACGGGCAGACCGACAGTAATGATGAACGGGGTGTTCCCCATGGCCACGACCATATTTCTTTTCGTCACCCTTCGGTAAACCTTCTCGAATGACATCATGGTGGTCAGGACTCTGGCGTGCTTTCTGCCTTCGTACCTGCGATACCAACATCCTGTGTACAGGGTGCGTACAAATGACGTGCTCCATGACCCGTGGTGAAAATGAAAAAGGAACTATGCATGAGACATTTTATATTTAATATCGCAAAATCACTCACCAAGCTATCGGATTGATAATGATTGGCACCAGGTACACGGTGAAGAGGTAGTCGATGACAGCCTCCTCAAAACGACCCTCGGCAGTTCTGAACATCTCTACTTTGTCCCATCTTATATAGGCAGTGTACCCCAGAACGACCAAAAAAACTCCCACGGAGTATACCATCATACGAACGGTCACCTAAGCACCAATGAAAAAAAATCCATCTAATACAGGGTGATTCACCTGAGAGTGCAGATGAAGAAATGGTGTATTAGTCTCGTACTTGAGAAAGTATTTGTGGAAGTTGAGAGCATTTTGAGGTTATGATAATTATTTATACTGAAAACCTTCTAGAGACGCCAATGTTCTGAATGCTATAACTATGCTAAGTCGGTAGTCTACTTTGCGTGAGAATACGTATGTTGCCACTTCAAATTGGCATTTATCTCTAATTGCCAGTTTGATCTGGCATTTATCCCTAATTACCAGTTTGAACAGGCATTTATCCATTTGAACTGGCATTTAGGGATGAATGCCAGTTTGAACTGACAATTATGGCTAATTGTCAGTTTGAACTGGCAATTAGGGCTAATTACCAGTTTGAACTGGCATTTATGGCTAATTGCCAGTTTAAACTGACACTTAGAACTAATTGCCCGTTGAAACTGGCAATTAGAGATAAATGCCAGTTTGAACTGACAATTATGGCTAAATGTCAGTTTTAACTGGCAATTAGGGCTAATTGCCAGTTTGAACTGGCATTTATGGCTAATTGCCAGTTTAAACTCACAATTAGGTCTAATTGTCAAATTTTTTTATAATTGTCAGTTGGAATTGGCAATTAGCACTAATTGTTAGTTTATACTGATAATTAGGTCTAATTGTCAGTTTGAACAGGCAATTATGGCTGATTGCCACTTCAAATTTGCATTTATCCCTAATTGCCAGTTTAAACTGGCATTTATCCCTAATTACCAGTTTGAACTGACAATGAGGTCTAATTGTAAGTTTAAACTGACAATGAGGTCTAATTGTAAGTTTAAACTGGTAATTAGGTGTAATTCAACTGACAAATAGGTCAAATTGTCAGTTTAAACTGGTAATTAGGGATAAATACCAGTTTAAACTTGTAATTAGGAGTAAATGCCAATTCGAAGTGGCAATTAGCCATAATTGCCAGTTCAATCTGACAATTAGACCTAATTGTCAGTTTAAACTGGCAATTCAAACTGGCAATTATAAAGAAAGTCATCATGTCCGTTCAGCGCTTTCGAAGTTTTTACCTGGAATATGTCGCCTTCATTCGAAATGGGCATCACTCCGACTGCTCTCATCAGAAGAAACACCGGCCTGAGCGCGTCGAACAAAGAGCTGCGCAGCTGTTTGGGATCTTGGAACGCCTTGGCCGGATCTCCGGGACCGCCCGATTGGAAAGGCGCCACCTTGGTGACCGGATTCGGGTCGCGTTGAGCGTTCTGGTAGAACGGCTGCGCTCCCTCCAGGTACACGCTCCTCCTTCGCGGGTTCTCCAGGTTGGTGCCTTCTAGTAGGCTGACGGTGCTCAGGTTGTGGCCGTACATGATGGTACCTGGTGGTCTATTTATTCATTTATTCATTTCAATGCTGAAAATATTTAATGAATTGCATGTGTAACGGTATATGAGGCGTCCGATTGCAATATAATAATAATAATAATGATAATAGTAATAATATTTATTTATACCAACGGTAGGAAAGGTCGAAATTCGGCCACACATATTCGGAGATTGCAGGAGGCTGCACTTCCATTCAACCTCTCACGAAAGAAATAGGAGTCTATGCTCAGATTGAATTACAGAAAAATTAATAGTAAATTTCTGAACGACACAAACCTTTGAACATTTTTAGAAAATAATATGACAAATTCGAAAAACTTCTGACGTATTTTGAAATTGAAGCGATGATTCCGAAAAACGTCTGACACATTCTTAAATTTAATTAACTAATATAAAAAACAATGAATACTGTTCGAAATTAACATAACGTTTTCGAACAACAATTAGGAAAAGTGTAGGGTGTTTATTTTTTAGAAACGAGAAGAGAATATCCCACAAAAAGCTGAAAAATACTGAGTTACGATTGAAAATGTTACTTTATGTTTCATTTTTTTTATCTGTGGACAACACGAAAGGGAAACCTATAATGTTCGAGGAAAATCGTGTTAGCCAGCGGTGGAATTTTGGGAGAGAAGGAAGGTGTTGGAATTTTTCTAGAAAGTTTGGAGGTTGTAAGCATCAGGAAAGACTTCACTAGGCAAAGAATTCCATAACTTTGCCGTTCTATTGATGAATGATGCTTGGTATAGCGATGTTCGACAGGTCTCGAGCCTGACATTGTAGGAGTGACCAGCTTGAGCTCGTCTGGTTTGTCTACTAGGAATCGCGCGTGGTGGCATAATAGATGATATTTCCGTTGAGCACCTTCCATGGAAGTACCTATAAAAAAAGGCAGAGATCGCCGACCTTTCTACGATGATCTAGAGAGGTCAATGGTTTGGTGAGTATTGTATCATCGACTAGGCGAATAGCTCTTTTCTGAATTGAATCTAAGAGCTTTAGCGTATGTTTGGGGCTGAGCTCCAAACATGTGAACAGTACTCCAGGACAGGTCGAATTTGTCCTTTGTAGATCATAATCAGTTGCTGAGATGTGAAGTACCTCTTCGCACGGAATAGAAAACCAAGTTTTTGTGAAGCAGTTTTGTTTTGTTTTGTGAGCACTGTTGGTGGTGACACCCAACATGGATATTGACGACCTCATAGGAACAGTGGTACCCGACATCATTAAACTGGGCATTCTTGGTGAGCATACAAGCTTGAGTTTTAGTTGCATTGAACTGTACTTGATTCTCAGATCCCCATTTCAGAATTCTCGTCAGATCCTCATTTAAAGTATCGACCTGTCTTCGTCTTGCACCTCTGGCCTCATTGCATGATATAAGGAAAAAGGCGGAATCAAGTGTACTATCATTCGCAAAGCTATGAACTGGGCTGGAGGTCACATTCAACAAATCATTGATGTGGAGCAAGAACAAAGTTGGTGCCAAGACAGAACCTTGTGGAACACCAGCATTGATCGTCATTGTATCAGACGACACCCCGTCTACCACCACGTAGAGTGATCTATCTGCAAGAAAACTCGATAGTAAAAGACACAGTTGGGGCAGCAAACCATATGACGGAAGTTTCGCTAGGAGGCCTTGGTGCCAAACTCGGTCAAATGCTTTGGAGATATCCAAGGCTACAGCCAGGGACTCCCCATTTATGTAAAATAATAATCGATTCGATCATTACACATGAGATAGTTCAAGAATTAAATGTAGGTAGGCAGTTCTGACAGTTCTAAAGGCAAACAACGTTTTATGTTCTAAAAGATAATATACTCTGTAGTTTTATGGACGACGAGAGGCACTTTTGTTATCGAGAACGAGAGTATATTATTATTATAAAATCAATGAATTCAAATGATCATAGATTACATTGGCATTTGAACTCCATTCTCTTTTTTAGGTAACAATAAATGTCAATGCTAGCTAATGAAAAAAATCGTAATGGTATAGTTCCTATATAGATTCACAGATGTTTTTCATCATGCAACTTGATTATACGAGGAGTCTATTCATGAAATGCAATATTCCTCGAGTAGGTATATATGTAGTTAACCTAACTATGAAAAAATGTTACGTGATTGAATTAATTTTCTGTACTCGCATTACTCACATTGTTCTATATGCAGATGAAATAACACACGTTTTTGTAGGTTGTTCTTGTGCTAAATGTTTTATTAAGAAAGATTAAAATGTATGAGCCACAATCAGTATAAAATACTAAGAATGATGAGGGGTCTCATTGAGAAATGTTGAATTTTTTTTTATCTGTGGACACCACGAAAAGGAAACATTTAATGTTCGACGAACATCGTGCTAGCCAGCGGTGGAATTTTCGACGAGAAGGAAGGTGTTGGAATTTTTCTTGAAAGTTTGGAGGTTGTAAGCATCAGGAAAGACTTCACTAGGCAAAGAATTCCACAACTTTGCCGTTCTATATATTCAATTGTCATTACAATGATATTTTGATTCTCTCAATTCGCTAAAATAATTCTATACAGATATGTTCGTGATCTGAAATAATATTTGGTGTTGAATCAGAAAAATGTATGACATTCAACAAAAGTGTGTTTTGGTCAATTTTGTAATTTGTTATGCCCGCTTCACCAAAAATCTTGTACTCTAATCAAGAGGGGGGCATTTTCATCGAATTCATCCATGAGGAATTTTGAAAGTTTATGATTATGATTAACTTTCAACTCACCTTTTCAGCAACGTTCAACAAATTGTTTTATTTTATCTCCTATAGAGTAATTACGACCCTACATTTTTGTCCCTTGCAAATGGCCTTCTGACTCGATCCCTCGAGACCTAGAAGAAACACCGAATTGTTTCCACCTCTTTTTCGTATACAGGTCACCTTTAATCGTAATTGATGACTATGTGAATAAGGTCAAGTTTCACGAAAATTGGTAGGTATTCTTTCATTCCCGAGAAACGCAAATATTGTCATTGAGTGGAAATTAATCGACCACATGACCTGTCCACTAATTCACTCGATCGTTTTTATATTCAGAAGACATATACAGGGTGAGTGTAAAATGATATCTACAATGATACTGTACAGATACAGATACAGAGTTACTGTGCCATTTCTGACTATTATTGCTGACATGCTGACGGCGTCGTACAACACATGTATCATAATATTCGAGAAACATACTACTTCAACATTAGTGAAACAATAACTATTTTTGGTACTCAGGAAATATAGGTATGGCATCATTTTATATAATTAGTTGGCTTTTTAACATAGGTATATCGATGAAATCATTTTATATAATTGTAATTGGTTGGTTTTTCAACAAATCACAGGACTGTGGATATCGTGGGCATTTTATGAATTACTCTATGACAGTGCCATCTCTCGTTATTTACCGCAACCATAATATTCTGTGCCACACCCAGGATAACATCCGACCGACTACCTCGCAAACGGGCATCGATATAAACGCTGCTTTACGTATCTAGATGGCGCTCAAAGAAATCTAGTTTAGCGCTTCCTACAAGCAGCCTCAGATGTCACGTCGAGCGGTCTCTTGTCGCTTTGGTTTAGTTTCCTAGTTTGTGTCGTGGTTACCGAGTTCTAACATAACCTTGTAATGTGAATGATATTTTTCGATTTTCGTTCTCAATATGAAGAAAATCACGTGTATAGTGGCTGGTTGCGATACAGTGGAAACAAATGCTAGTGCTACCGCGAAGTTTCACCAGATTCCGAAAGACGGTGATGTGAGAAAAAAGTGGCTGAAAGCAATCAACAGAACTGAGGATGAAGTCAACAAACGTACTAAAGTGTGCAACAAACACTTCAAGAACTCGGATTACTCCGTCACCAGGTTTAATTACAATTCAGGGGGTAAAAATAACCCGTCATCAAGTAAGAAACAATGTATGCATTTGTTTTCACAAGATCGACTCATTTTCTCTCATCACCCTGTATGTTTTCAGCCGAATTCAAAGCGTTGAAAAATGAGGCGGTGCCTTCTCTGAATCTTCCGCAAAAATCAACTTTCAAGATCAAAATCAGCAAAAAAGATAACAATAGTAAAGAAATTAAGGTTGAAGAAGTCAAAGTTAAGGAAGAAAAGACTGAAAAGGTAATAAACGTCAATACAGTATTTCACAAATAATATTACTGTAATCATACAAGGTGTGCCAACAATTTTATTTGAAGATTTTGTCAAGGTGAAGGTGCAATCCAATATAAACTATCCCCACTACTATATTTCAAACGCCATCTTGATGACGCATCATAAAATGATAGCTGAAAAATATCTGTTCTTTCATTTCCACCACTTTTTTATTCATGACATATACAACTGAGTTCGCCATTACTTCAAGCTGCGAATCAAAATATGTCATTCCAAAATCTTTGGAATTATTTTTCATTGAATTCATTTCCATCTGGGTCCCCTTTATCCCCGCCTCGCCTACTATGGAAATTTGACAGATCGATTTGACGTTTGACAAATGGAATGAAAATGGAAGCCAAATTATGTATTATATAGGAAAGTCAAGTTTGTTGATTTGTCAGCTAACATAACGTGGAACTTAAGAGAGTAAGCAGAATTTTCTCTAATGTGCGTTCTATTGCTGGTTTTGACTAGTGTATTTCGTCTGTGACTCCAGTTGAGGGATTCAGCAACACTGTCAAGAGAAGTGTTTACCGCCATTAAATGACGTTTTCTGACGGTCCTTTTGATGCTATTTTGAAAGATAGTTCGAGAAATGTAATATTAATGGGAACTGATAAGTTAACTATAGTTTATTGACTTGTCTGGAAGAATATCGTCTCGAAATGTGTTGTGTGTCGATGCAGAATTCAAGCGGGCTTTATTTTTTTGATACTGCCCTGTCATACCAAATTATCATCAGCATAAATGAATAAAAATTATTGATTTTTTCGAGGATTTTTCAGTAAAGAAACATTCAAATAGTTGCGTATTGTTACTATGCTATTTTCAGTTGAATATATTAATTTATCATACTATAATGAACAGATAGGTAAATGATTTTTCTCACAATTTTCCAAAGTTTTTCCAATTCTAAATATTCAGCAATTTTTTTTGTCAAGATGCACATATAATCCTGAAATCCCATTAAAGTATCAGAACAATGTGATCGAGTAAAAATTCAAAGAATACATAGAATCAAGAATGTTTGATATTATATCTGAATACAATATTTTCAACCTACTCCTTCAATCTATATTCAGCCACTAGTGATATTTCAACAAGAAAACATATTGGTATTCTAATGTATTCAAAAATAATTTATAAAAGCCACTTACCAGTCAACAATTATTCACAATCCATAATGATGCAAAGAACAAAACATGAAAAAGAACATGAAATGGTTAATCTAAGCCTACTAAACTTTTCCCTCCATTATAAATGCTGCAAAAAATCATGAGTATTCATCCCTCCACATTGAAGTTAGTGAAGTAAGTATTTTTTTTTCAAAATATCTTTGTGATTGCTCATCTCGAATACATTAATCATTGATAATTTTTGTACAAGCATTGAAATAATTTTTTATATTTTAGTTGCTGTCATTTATGCATTTGACAAGGATTTTTATGTGTCATTATTATACACTCAAAGTGTCAGTCTCTCATTATGTTAACTGAATGTGAAAGAAATTAGATTAGTTATTGAGATATTGACAGTTCATAAAATAATTATTTATTCTCATAAAATTGGTGGCCACATCCATGCCACATCAAACTATTGTGTTTTGCAAAATTCCTGCTCACCTATATTTGATCCATGTTACAGGTGAAAATGCCTAAAAAACAATTACAACAAGTTGAATTGAGCCCTCCTAGGTCTAGAACTCAGTCCAGAAGAGCTGCTAGTAAAGAAGCTCTTAAACAGATGCAACTTCTACTGGATGATGAAGATGATGCTGTTGAAATTCCAGATGATGATGTAAGTAGTGAGAAGATAAATATCATCCTTTGGAGTGCATATTTTTGTGCTGATTGGGATCTTCAAAGACATTTTTCTATGGTTAAGATGGTGCATCTAGCTAAAATGTTGTTTTTTCTCGGTAATGCCCACCAATGATGATAATGCAACAGTATTTTGATGTAAGTGATAACATTCATTAATTAGTTATTGTTATGAAATATCTGTTGATTATTAAACATGTCTGTGAAATTAATTTGGTGGGAACTTTCATACTACTTTTTTTTCTTGTAAATTTTCTTCAATACTATATTGGCCATTTGATATATTTTTTACAGATTATTGCCATGGATCCATCACCTCCGCCCCCACCACCTCCTAAAAAGAAATACAAATTAAGCCATAGAAAGTCATCAGACGGAAATGGTAAGAATACAGGCTTATACACACCTGTAAATAATCCATAAGATGAAAAGTTCAAAGATTTCTCAAGTTCAAGTTGAATTTCAGCTTCAAGATTAGAAAAATGCAGTTCTGCAAAGGGGCATATTCCATGCATGCTTAATTCAGTTAACTCAACAACTTGAGTGAACATTTTATGAAATTTTTATTTATTTTTTCATTCATATATTTTATATGAAACCTTTCTGCATAGGATGTATTTTTTCTACTGCTATAATCTGTATCAGCTGTCAGCACATTTTCATTATTCTTCAAGTTTTTTTTCACCATAGTTCATTTCAAATCTTATACAATTATTGTACAGTGTTGTTACAGAAGATGAAAATGTTAATGAATGTAAAAAATTGATAACAATGAGGGAATTTTCATATATGAATGATATGAACAACTAATTTACAATACTCCTGTGAATTTGTAGATCGAGACGTACTAGTTTTGAAAACAATCACAAACCGAAATGCAGAAAACACTTTGGAACTGGACTGTTGGGTAGAACAGCTAGAAGAGGTGCAACAAGCTCGAATCAAAAAGTTGCAAGATGAGGAGAAAGAGTTACAGGAAAAACTTGACTCACTTATTCATACAGCTAATGCCAAAGTGGTCCATACAGGAGAGTTAAATACAATTATAGAAGTCACAGAGCAAGTACAGAGTGCAATAGCGGGTAAGATTTTTATTTATATAAATAGTCTTTCATAATAAGTATATTTTTGTGTAGACTCTTGTATTATCTGCTTATTGATAATTCTGAATTTCTGAGCAAGATAATTCAAAGGAGAAATATTGCTGGTTCCATTTAAGCACCCAATTCTGATATTTTAAATATCTAAACTAAATTAACAACATATTTCCAGGAAAATGAATCCACATGAATATCACTACTGACACATCACTATCAGTAATATCACCAACCACTTCTTGAATTTGTTGTCAAAAATTTCCTTTAGGTAGGTTTAATCTTTAAAAGTGTTGATGGTTTGATGATTAGTAGGATAATAAATAAACATCATCAAAAAAATATAACAATCACCTAGCATATACAATTAGCTTCTATAGGAAATATGAAATATGCCTATCTTGCAGGAATAATATAATCTCTGAATAAGATGAGCCTGTGGCTAAGCCTCAATTTGTTGACTGGCAACATCTATAGGTCTTCATAAATTTATGAGGAATCCTATTTTCTTTCTGTATGACTTAGCAATATGTTTTTCCTAAAGTATGTTCAGTTGAAATGAAAATAATTAATTTCTTACTTCATTATTCACTAAATACTTATTAATTTAATAATTTTTTAACAATATTATTTTCTTAAAAATTATAGCATGACATAGATATTTTGATGTTGATATTATAGATATTATAGATAGATAATTAATATTAGCTGAGAATCCAGTGGAATAATCAACCAAATTCCAATTAAATTAGAAGAAGTATATTTCATTGCATGCAAGAAAATCGAGAGACCGTTTTTTTTTTCATAAATTCATAAAATCTGCTTTTTTTCAAATTTATAAAAACCTGCTTTTTCGATTGTGAAACTTTGATAACCTGTATCTCATAAATTACGGATATTTAGATAGATGCACATTCTCAATTTTTTTTACCAAGGCACTGGATTTTTCACAATATTAATGATATACTCTGCATTCAAACATAAAGTGAATTCTTGGATAATGATATCTTTTGTGTAGGTGCTAAGGCAGCTCCCCCATCCAATATCATACTGAACAACAACATAAGTGGGGGTGGCCAAAGTTATCAACTGATGGTGGATCCCAGATTGGGGTTGATTGTGGGAGCTGTGGGTGGTGTCCCTGCTTCCAACAACACTCCCACTTCCCAACCGAAAGTTTATCAGGGCAAAGTACAGGTAAAAATCATTTATTTTTGTCATTATTATCGTTATTTGATTCATCTAGTATAATGGCTAGGCTAGAAGATAGGTATCCCCTGCAAAGCTGGATTCATAATCTTGACATTGATGTTGCTGTTAACGTTTAGAGTTCTTCTGATGTTCAATTGATTTATTAATCAACTTGTCATTGTGGTTGTGCACAATAGCGATATAGAGGTGACAACAGTCAAAAATAAAACAATAAATCATTATGTCCATGAAGAAATACCATTTGGAGTCCATAGAGTATTATGATGTCCATTTTATTGTGATAAAAAAAACGAAAATATAATCTCTGACACCTAGATACATCTCAATACATCTATATAACATACATTATCAGCAAGACAAATGATGTTAACAGTTCACTGATCTCTAGTGAGGAGTTTGTAATATTTTTTGAAAGTAGTAAGAGTTGTTTCTGTTCTTTTTTGTATGAGGTAATTAATTGAACTCCTGGAATCCTATAAGAAACAGAGAACTCATGACGCTTTTGCGGTTCGTTCTGGAGATATGAAAATCATCACAATTTCTGGTGAGGTATGAATGAACATATCTTAAAAAAACCAAATAATTTTGAAAATAAGATGGTGCTAGATTATTTAGTATTCTGAAAATAAAAACCATAGTGAGATAGTGAATTCTTCACGAGACAGTGAACCATTGTGAAGTGTTAGACATAACAACAATGATATTGACCAATCCTGATTTAACTGTTCATCTTTCATTTGAATTGATCTCTTTTTTTATGTATTTACTTATTAATTTACTTTTTCATGATATACATCAACATGTATCTTTCTTGGGATTGATAAATGTTCTTATTATTATTATTATTATTATTATTATTATGACTTTCAAGGTGGCCCAGAATCTCCAGCAGCCGCCCGCGCCGTCGACTGCAGGCACGAGGGGCGGACGCGGTCGCAGGGGCGGCTTCCGGGGCGGCCTGGCGCGGAGCTCGCCCCTGACGAGGAGGACGGTGCAGACCATGGGGACCAACGTCGCGCAGGCGCCGGCCGCCGCTGCCACCGCCACGAAGAAGGTAACGCGTTCTTTTGCTCTCCAACGGGGTGTATCGAAAAATCTTCAATTCGGTTTGTCTCAAACGGGTCCTTCGGAGGTTAGTATGGCCGAATAATATAAAAAATTTTAAAAAGGTTTTTGGAATATTCTGAAGCTATGTTTATGTAAAATTTCTCATTATTTTTGGCCTAGAAATCTTTCATCAAGTGATATCTCATGTTTGTTAAAACAAACTTTATATCTCTGTTAAATCTAACGTGGATGTTCATTCTCCATGTTGTTCAATTTCAACTATGTGGTACCTTACTACCTTAAGGTACCTTACTTAAGGTACTACCTTGACGTACCTTACATATTTTTGAATGGCACATATGTAAGTGAACTCATGAAGTAAAAACTATGAGCAACTTGTAGCAAGCAAAACTTGTTTCATTCAAATCGAAAAACCCGTTTTGAGAAGAGAGGCATAAACCCCAATTCTTGAAGAAATTCTTTCCCATATTTTAATGAGGCTGTTCTGAAGCTATGTTTATAAAAAAATTTGATATATATTTTTGGCAAAAGAATCTCCCATTGGCACATATGTTTTCAAGGGTCAAAAATTCACACACTTGATATTTATGGCAATGACAAACACCAAAACTACGTTGACTCGGTTGGATGGAGTTAGTTACCAAAGATTTGTAGCTGGAATATGAGAAATACATAGGAGTACATATTTATTTTCATAAAATTGACATCGACAACTATCGAAAGGCAACGGTCGGGTTCTCTTTTCTTGTTCCTGTATCTTGGATATATTTGAGTAGGTGTCTTGTGTGAAATTTCACTGAATGACAATGGACATGGGTGAAACTTGGAATAATAATAGTGTACATAACTCGTTGGAAAGTGTATTTCAAGCACTCGTTAAATTTTCGCTCTGCGGCTAGTGCTAAATATCCACTCGCGTGAAACAAGTCACTTTCCACACTCGTTGTGTAATTACTATTATCGTTTGTAAATGAATACAGTAATTGTTTACACTTGAACCCTGAATTCATTGCAAAAAGTGACCTCTACAATCAACTTTTTGCAGGTGACTCCCACCGTACAGAAAGCATCTCCCACTGTCCAAAAAGTGTCGCCTGCAATTCAAAAGGGGTCTTCTACCATATTGAAATCAGTGTCCTCAGTGCCGCAGGTGACGGTTAATACAAGAGCTAGGGGGGTGAGTTTTCATTAATCTCTGAACAGTTGGATTATCTGCAAAAAATTTTTCACATCCTGAGGGTGTACACTGAAATGGAAGATTTTTTTTCATGGTGTCTCAAGCCGAAGTAAAAATATTATGTACTAAAAAGTGGATTGACGAAAAACATGTTGAGATTATTTGGGAAAGTGGGATTGACAATTGAAATAGACGAATTTCAACAGAATGTCTGGCCACTCAGTACTTATAGGGGTAAATTTTTGTCTTTCATCTCAATCGTGATTCAATTCTTTCTAATATTCGAGAATTGATGGACAGAAGGTGCCTAAAAAGTATATGTGCCAAATTGCCATTTCTGTATAATGAAGCTCTGAAGTTAGATTGATTGTGATTATGACCCAAGAAATCTTACTGTTTATTATAGGGATAAATATATAAAAATTAACCATTGACCAGAGGAAACAACTTTTTTTCACATTTAGAGTCTTGAGGATAAAACTTCTAACATACTAGATATCTGTTTATATATCATACTTTGCCAAGTTAGATTCACTTATACCAGTTTCATACAATAATAAAATAACGTCTGTCACCATGCTACAAAACTGGCCATACTAATGAATCATCATGAAAACCAAACAATAATGAATTGAACATCCTAATCTATTTTTCCAAGGGTTGCAAGATTCATATTTTATAAAGGAACGAAAACAAGTACCTATTAACTTGACTCATGACTTGAACTCGTCTAACGTGACTAGAGTTTTCCAACAGAATTACTTTGAATTTTTTAAATTTTCAAGGAATAGATAAAGTCCTTCTAGAAATATTGAAATTACGACGTAGAACAGATTTTTGTGAAATGTAAACGTCTTTAGCCATAATGGTGTTTCCCACGAGCATATGCCATAACATAGCCTGTTATGAACCTGTGTATGGTATATTCCAAGAAGTTGAGGCAGTTGACCATATTGAAGGCATTCGTCACATTAGAAGTATCTGTATGAGGTCCGCTATGCCATATTACGATTCTAATAAACGCTGCTCTGGGGATTCTACTGCTGTTGTATATAAACGTATTTATACAGCTATCATAGCAAAATGGCTGAAACACTGTTGGAAGAGAAAATTAACAAAAAATCAATAGAAAATGGAGAGTGTCAGAATGAGTTGTCCCTTCCGTGATATTGAAAAAAATATGAATACCATTTTTTTATGAAGGCGAGTTGTCTAAATTCTCGTTTTACAGCCCCAATCGAATTCGTTCTCTGCCGTCCGGCCATCGGAGACGAGCGTCGAGGGCGGACTCACAATGGGCGCTTCCGCCACCACCAAGGCCAAGGTCGTTGTCGACCTCACCGCCGAAGACGGCCGATCCCAGTTGCCCGACAGTCGCGAGATCAGCTTCAACAAGGTAACAAGTTTTCTTTTTATTTGGGTGGTTACGTTGATCGGGATTTCTCTTTTTGTCAAGTTTATTTATTTGTTTTCCCACCACTAATCATAGAACCTGCTATTATCTAATTCTTTTCAAGGCGTGAAGGGACTTTTCTTTACCAATGTAGTTTTTCACATCTTAAGAACTAGCTACCTTAATTCAAATCACTGTCATGATAGGATATCTGCAGTAATGGTACTCTAATACTGAACTAGGGCAAATAGTATCTAGTCAAACTACTAAGTGAATCAAACATTCAAAACACTTGATTTCAACAATTCTTGCAATATACAAGCTTGTATTGAGACACTATCAATAAATCATTTTCCAGCCTTTTGTGGGATCTTCTCTCCTCGTTTCCACACAAGGCTGGAAAAAGAATGTACCACCTCCTCGAAAAACTTACAGACAGTACTATCAATAATTATCAAAATTCAACAGCTATCAGTATTCAGAATGTCGACGGTACTACATGCCATCGCCCAAGCTTTGAGTATCAGTTGGTTGCCAGCTCTTCCCGTTCGGAAGTTTTTTCATTCGACACACACGTGTACACATTTTAGAATATGCGTAATAAACGAAGATAACTTTCTATTAGATTTCCATGGTGAATTTGTTCTCATTGTCTCTGCTTGGTCAAAATTCCCTTCATTCTGAAGCTTAGATCCTGCTTCTTGTTACTGGGATATGTCAGCTTCCCCAAAAAAATTTATTGACTGAAAATGAATTGATGAAAGATAATTAGTTTATTGAATTGAGAATTTGGCTTGTAATAAAATATTTGTTATATTGATAATTTATTTGCTCTTGTGATCATCATCTATCCCTATTATTATGGCTGTTTGAGCTGTTTCACCTATTGGTTTGCATATTTCTTTGCAGGAAGTGTTAAATTATTTGATTGTTGATTGCAGCTGCAGGGTAAGACATACCCTTCGCTGGTAGTGGTAGCCAGGCCTCATCTGAGGGTGCAGGATTTGTCCGTGGATAGGCCCAAATTGGATTCCAAGGTTAAGTCTGTCTTGATGCACGCACCTACCAAATTCACAGAATGGTGAGGGACTTATACCAATATAACTGATTTGATTGATTGATTTTCAGAAAGCAAAGTTATCACATATTTCATTCAAATTGTCAATTAGTGGCACTTTTTTGATGAAACATGACACTTAAAAATCATTATGATATATAAAATGGTTCAAGACTTACAGCCTAAAAAGTTGATTTTAAAGTTAATTTTTGAGGCTTGATATCTCTCGTGGGAGTGACAAAGAAAACAGTTATATTCCCGACTAGTGATATTTTATGATTTTCCATTAAAGAAGCGCCATTATTTGACACCAATATCAACGAAACAAAAAATAAACGATTTTAGCTGGCATTTTTGACAAGAGATTTATCTTAAAAACCGTAAATTTTTTTGAAGATTACTTTTTTTTTGATAAAAATTGTAGCTGAAAATAAAGACAACTGTCAAAGTTCAAGCAAATTATGTGTTACGGGCCAGTCCGCTCCTGTTTTTCTGAAGAACAGAAGCTTGGTATCGTTGTCAAATAATGACTCTCATTTGATGAAACTTTACACCAAACAATCATTACAATATTCAAAGTAGTGCGGAACTTACAGTCGAAAACGTCAATTCTAAGGTTTTTGAGGCCCTAAATCTCCCTTAGGAGTGACATAAGGAAAAAGTTATTTTTTTTTATTGTACACCACCCAACAAAAATCCATTTACAGGGTGGGAACATTATAGGTACAAACATATTCTAAGAATTGAATGAATGTAAATTAAAAGCGTGAAGATATGAAACATATTGCATAGTGAATAATATTGAAAACTGATTTTTTCCAAGCAAGCAATGCTGCAAGAGAATATGTCGCATCTTTCATTGATATTATCGTAATTGTTGCTAATTCTGTATGAAGGTGAGTTTTTCTGTACATTTGTTCGAGGTACTTCGAGATAAAATAGATTGGATTGTCTAGAATTCACTCTGGGAACATGAAATCTGAGCATTCTCAAAACAGCATTACAGTCGATTTGGCCTTATATAGAAATATTAGAGCGGATATGTTCCTCCTGTTTTCAAGAGAAATGAAGTTGTGTCTCTCTAATAAAGCAGTATTAGATGTTCCTATAGCAGGGTAGACACCATCTTCCTTGAATGATAAATATTTTATGAAGCGTCTATGGATTCGTTATATGAACATTGTAATATGGACACCATATGACAGATGCATACTCCATTTTAGATCGGACATAAGAGTTTTACAAAAGGAGCATTGTATCTGATTTCATAAAATCAGTTATATGAATAACTAGTGTTAATTGTGACCTCCCATGTATGCTACGGGAGAGATTATTACCTAGTTATGGGACACGCTGTGTCGGCTTTGCGATCTTCATTTTGGCAGAAATAATACCCAATAATAATAGTATTCAGGGGTTAAACACCATTTTCAACATAGTTTCACACACTTTTCTACCGTAAATCATCCTAATAAACGCCTCGCCGATTTTCCAGGCTGATCCAGCAGGGCCTCGTGCGTTCTGAGCAGAAGTGTTCGGTGCACGCCGGCACGCAGCTGAAGCTCGGCATGTACAGCGACGTGACGAAGTTCCCGTACTCGGGCGGCTACGTGTGGATATCGGAGTGCTGCCCGCAACGCTTCGTCTCGGTGTTCAGCGGATCGCTGTTCGAGGGCTCGCCGCACCCGCCGATGGTCATACTCAAGTTGCTCTACCATTGGGCATGCCAGACCAACATACAGAACGTCACGCAGTGGGTGAGTGGGGGATTGATTGATCAAATTTATTTTATTTATTTATCTATTCATTTATTCAATCAACTGAAATGCATAGTTTGTAAGATATTCAAGGAGGTGTATATTAATTTTTCTAGATTTTCATGGAATTTTCTCTTCTTTTTTCTGAGAAATAATTCATATCAATATTCCTCAAAAAAGAAGAGAAACACTTCCTAAAAAACTAGAAAAATGAGGAAAAATACACGTTCGTCTGATGAAATCAATTAAAAAATGTTCTAAATCATGTCTTGTTCACATAGGTAGTCACCTGTGTGTTTCAAATATAATATAGAATGATTATTTCTTGACAATGTAAATTCAAAAATTGAATATACATGATTGGAAAAAGACAAACAAAAAGAGAATAGAACAGTTCATTGAAAACGATCATAATGTTTTGGCATTCTCTACTATCCATGTTTTAATTTTATTTTTGAAAGATACTGAATGGTGAAATTTCAAATTCAATGGAATTTTATTGTAAATTTTCGATGTATTATTTATATATTATTTATCAGTTATAAATTCTCATGAACAAATTAATATAAAATATACTTTTATTATTATTGTTTATCATTTCAAGAAACATTACTGTCTATAAGAGGAGTATATGAAATAAATACATATACATAATAAATGCATCATAATCTAATATAAAATATAACATAACATAACATAAAAACATCTTGGTTGCACCAGACGAGATCCGTTTTTTCTATTAATTATCTGAATATTTTTTTGCATAACATCATTCTGGCCAAATTTGCTCAGAGACAAACTTTGTCGAGATTAATATATATTTTCGACTGCCACAATATAAATATTTTCAAATGATATTGCAGGCATTTCATTGAAATTCTTGAGAATTTTTGTCATATCGATAGTCAATTTCAGTATAAAATTCTCGTTCGGGAAAAATTGTTCGAATTTTATTATATAATATTTTAAGGTTCTTCAACTTTCTTGTTCCAAATCACACCTTGTGTATTTTGCTTTATAAAAGATATCAATATATCATTTCATCCCTACTGGTAGATCATAAACTCTCGAATGTCATCATAATTCTATTTTTCCAAAAATAACAATCACAATAAATTATCATAAAACAAAAAAAGGAAAGCATTAATCTCGTTTGAAATGTGCTCCAGCATTTTGAATACAAACTCGAAATGGTTTCTAATTTGATTTAGGTTAGATATTTTGTTGACAGATAGTCCTAATCAATCTTCCAAATATATCATTCTTTTCTTGGAAAATTATCTTGAACCTAATCACCTAATAATTAGGTGGCATCAGTGGTCAAGTCCTTTATTTAGTTGAAAAACTAATATTCATTTTCCAGCTTTTTGTGGGATTTTCTCTCCTCGTTTCTAAAAAATAGAGTAGAAGTTATTAAAAATTAGATACCTAAAAGAGAAATTCTCTATTTGTCAGTGACACATTGTTTTTGAAAAATTTGGAAATACAAATATATTTAATATGAATAAAAACTCTACTTATCTTGGTGGACGTTTTGGGAACGAATCTGCTCCCGTTCTTGCCACAATTAAAATATTTTTTCTCTTCGCAAAATTTTTCAATATGTTGTCGGTTTTGACACTGAAAAGTGGAAAATGAATGTATCACCTCCTCGAAAAACTTACAGACAGTATTGAAAAACTTATAGTTACAAACACATTATAATAATATAATATGACAGTCAATAAAAAGTGACTCTTATGTGTAGTAATATAAATGAATAAATAACTTGAAATAAAAAAATTCAAATGAAACGATTTTCCCAGTCACGAAAATTTCATACTGAAGTTGACTCTCTATATGATAAAAACAAGTTATCTACCATTACCATACCATCAATATCAATCAGAAAAAATCTGTTCATCGAAATTATCCAGGTCTGACGCGTTAATCAATCGATTTTTGAGTTTCTCAGGAAATTTGACGCAAAATCAAATACTGCAGGAAAAAAATTGAAGGCTGTATTTGAAAAACGAGAGCTGATATCACGTCTGGTGAAACCAGTATTTTTCCAAAAAATAGTGTGCTTGCTTACTGCCGATTACCACACCATTACTTTAATAGTAATTTTTGAACATACATTGTATTGTGCACTGAAATTGTACAAATCCTGAAGTGTTTAAGATGAATGATACTAACAAATAGTAAAACCTGAAATATAATTTGTTGTTTGATATTTTCTCATTGAGAAAATATCAAATTTTGATATTTTACGATTTGGTTTCAGGTGAAAGTGGATAATCTGTATGTGAAAGGAATGTTCACGTGGCTCAGGTCCATTTGCACAGCAGCTCTGCATACACACATTAGGCCTCTGGGAGGTCCTGGCATCAAGGTCGAGGTAGGAGTCATATCCCTAGGGACCACTTCTCAGGACGGAAATCAGAGGCAGGTCAAAGTCGAAGTACTTGGAATATTAGGTAAAAAAATCCAACAAATATTTCATTGACTCGAATGCGCATTCTTCTGTTTATTTAGATTTTGAATAAATAAAGATCTATCTAGAAGCTTACATGTTTTGAGATTTGAAACCATATTAGTGTAAAACCGACTCAAAATTAGCCAGAACAAAGAGACCCTGCAACACTGGTAGAGAACCACTTTCACACGGGCGGCTTAGCCAGTGCTCTTGCTGAGATATTTTGCTTTTTCTAGATCTCTCACAATATTTGTGAATGGCGTATGTGCGATAGTTTCGTCAAATATGTGAATGTATAATAATAATAATTTGTGCGTTACTTTACATCTACCTACGTCAATAATTATGGCTAGTCATTTAGTGTGCCCGAATATAAGTCCAATTAATGAAAGTAAAGTCTGTATAGATAATCACCTCAAGATATATGTGAATGAACATGAATTGGGTTTTAAGAACTTTTGATATGAAAATAAACAGATGATACCAGCTGCGACAATTGTTACGGAACCTAGGTTCGAATATTAGCTCAGAAATATTATGAATCAGTTCTTAGAAACTAAAACTCGAAAAACTGTGAACCTAAAAACGCCCCACGTTTGGTGTCGCGTTTTTAATAGTTGACAGTTTTTCTCGTCTAACTGTCAGGCACATCAAATAAACCAAATTCACCCGATAAAATACTAACCTCTCGTGCAATCATGAGTGAAAATATTGTTTGAATGTTGTATTATGTTTTCGAATTTGGACAAAATCCCTTTAGAAACCTGTGGAATAAATTCACCTGTAATGTTCAAGAAAAAAATTAAGAATTGGCTACGCGCAAATACAGTTATCTCAAAGGAAGGTCTTCATAACCAAGGATATTATCATTCTCTACAGTATTCCCAACCCTGTTGGAACATGAATTCTAATAATACAGTTAAATGATTATTTTGATACTAGAATAGAATAGATTACTCAAGACAATAAAAAGATTGTGCCGGAAACGTCAAAATTCTATACATAAAACATAACACAGGAAACGAAAAAGTATGTAAAAAAATATTACCATACCAAAAATGGTTCAATGCGCATTTTCAACATTTTAAGCGTCAAACTTGATTTAATATGTTCAGATAAATGATTGAAAATGAGTGGTCCTATATAGCTAGGTGTACTTTGGGTTATCTTATATTTTCCAATTTGCGTGTGAGTCAAGCCCTTCTGGCGTGTATTCATTGTCTTCATTAAGTTTGAAATCGGTTATGTTGCTATAAATATAACATGCAATTTCAAGTGTGTATAAACTAGCGAGAGTCAAAATATTATTGGATTTGAAAGTTTGTTGGCACGTTTCTCTCCACGGGATGTTGAAAATGCACCTCAAAATTCAAAGTCGAGATTTAATTTGTGCAATATAGATATTCACAAGCTGGCTAACATCTACACTTTGAGAACCATGATAAAATCAACTAACCACACACAAGTAAACTTCACTGCTTCCGTGGTATTCTTTTTTTTATGTTGTTCATTTATACCATGAACATGATGCACAGAAAAACATACATACGTAAATTTTGTATACCATTATATTTCTTCATGTTGAAAATAACATTATAAAGTAATAATACATAATCCGAACTAATAAAAACCAAGGCGATTCGGATTACCAAAAAAATTCGGATTACCAAAGCAGTTTTTTTTTAAATTTTTTATTACGAAATGCAAAAAAAAACATAAATACGAAAGAGTAACACTAAAATATGCATAAAAGTAAGAATATAATACTAGTTTCTAAAGTAATTTGTAATTTTTGTTTGCTTAACACACCTTTGATTATTAATTAAGGCCATTTCTTTTAATCTTTGAAGTACAAGAATATCATTTAGCGGAATATTATTTTCTTCGGCCCATTTCAAACACAGATTGAGACTTTTAGCTGCTTCAGCGTTCTTAACAGTTTTGTTTGGATTATCTAATTACTCATGGTCGCTAACTTCAGGTTCATCTTCATCTGCTTCTTCTAACGGTAACAAATCTTCATCATTTTCCACCCAATTACATATTTCCACGTTTGTAAGATTTGGCTCTGCCAAAACATTAAGCATTTCACCAACCTCTAAAAATTACAGTTAGATAATGTGAATCCCAGATACTAACAGAAGAACAATTAGGGGAATCCCTGAACATTTCACTCACAATTCCTATGGGAAATAAATAGGCCTAATGGTATAGGTTCGGATTATCGAGTACTATAAAATTCGGATTATAGAGTACTCGATGTATTAAAAATGCTTGTTCGGACTACTGAAGAATTCGGATTATTGAACGTTCGGATTATCGAGTCTACACTGTAGTCGTATTTTACATTATGTGAATAGATTATAATTTTGACGATGTCCGCCATCGGCGTTTCAGAGCCGGTATCGAAGCTGATCCGCTTGCGCGCGGTCGAGCCGCAGGCCGACGGCGACCGCAACTACAAGAAGCGCTTCTCGAAGATCCTCGAGCCGATCCACCAGTGGGTGCACCCGCAAAGCGTGCTCGTCGCTGATCTGACCGTCGACAAGCAGACGCTGATCAACATGGGCTTCGCGAACGTCGTGCAGTCGCAGTCGAACGAATTCGGCGGCAACAGACAGATCATGGAGTACTTGAGGCGGATCGTGCCGAGGATGTTCCAGAACACGCTGTCGCTGCTCTCCAGGCAGATTATACAGCAGGTGAGGGGAGTCGTTTTCAGCGTGAATTCCTTGATTTTTCAGTTTTTCTGTGGGATTTTTTCTCCTCGTTTCTCAAAAATAAAGAAGAAGTTATCGAAAATTATTTCAATATAATTTCTCCGTTCAGAAGATAATAATATTGCTTCTTGTTCAGTTGATATAGATAGAACTTGGCATCCACTCCTCAAAACACTTCGAAAAACACCTTCATTTATCAGCTTTTCGTGAGATTTTCTCTCCTCGTTTCTAAAAAATAGAGTAGAAGTTATTAAAAATTGTTTCAATATATTTGTAGTAAGCACAGATTTTGTGATCTGCCCCAAAATGTCACTGCGCTTGAAATTTAACCTTTAGATACTCACCTAAAAGAGAAATTCTATATTTGTCAGTGACACCTTGTTTTTGAAAAATTTGTAAAGACAAATATATTTAACAAGAATAAAACCTCTACTTATCTTGGTGAACGTTTCGGGAACCAATCTGCTCCCGTTCTCAACACAATTGAAATATTTTTCTCTTCAAAAAAATTTTTCAATATGTTTTCGGTTTTGACACTGAAAAGTTTATTTTCAAATTTTTCAAAAACAAAGTGTCATTGACCAATAGATAATTTCTCTTTTAGGTATCTAAAGGTCTAATTTCAAGAGCAGTGACATTTTGGGGCAGATCCAAAATCTGTCCTTACTACAAATATATTGAAATAATTTTTAATAACTTCTACTTTATTTTTTAGAAACGAGGAGAGAAAATCCCACGAAAAGCTGAAAAATGAAGAACTCTAAGAACTTACAGACAGTATTTAAAAAACACCTTGTAGCCAGAATTCCTCCGTCTGCCAAATTGTCACTTTTCAGTGTCAAGACAGCTCAACATTGAAATAATATTGCGAAGATGAAGTGTTCTGATTGTGTTGAAAACGGGAGCAGATTCGATCCCGAAACGTCCACTGAAAATATATTTCTAATCCCAAATTTTCCCAAAAACAAGGTGTCACTGACAAATAGAGAATTTCTCTTTTAGGTATCCAAAGGTTTGATTTCAAGCTCAGTGACATTTTGGGACAGATCACAAATCTGTCCTTGCTACAAATATATTGAAATGATTTTCAATGATTTCTACTTCATTTTTTTAGAAACGAGGAGAGAAAAGCCCACGAAAAAACTGAAGAATTAATATACCACCACCCACTCGAATAACTTACAGACTGTTGTTTCTTGAGTTTGTATATCGGATTTTTTACCAGAGACTTTCACTTTGTGATATTGGGTTTACCATTTTGTGAACTAGGTAATATCATCAATTTATTGGCCCCCATAAAGTAAGGGGGCGCCTCCAAAAATTGCACTCACCAATACTGGTGGGTGCGGGCAAGTTTGTTTATTGGTTTCAGCAGAGGTGGACTCACTAGACGATCATTGGCCACCCTGCTCCCCAAGACAAGGAAGGAAGAGCGCTTTGTCTCATCGCTATTTAATGTTAGAAAAAGAAGTCACCGTACGGAGCATGGATCTGCTGCCATCTAGCAGCCAAGGGCGAAAGCTCAGGAGTTGGATATTCAAGCGGAAAAAGAATATCTAATGTCTTGTGTTCAGAGGTCGTTACTTGAATTCGATTGAATAGCATGTTGAAAATATACATTGACTTCATTCTTGACCTTATTTATCACTTTGAGAGAGCCATTTATATGGGATTGAAGAAATTTCAGAACTTGATTACAAAAAATAAATTGACAATTTTCAACATCAATAAATGGGAAATGGTTATTCACTACTAATATAACGTTCTATACACAAAATTATGTCTACTGCCTGTTCGTATATTAAAAAAAAGATTGAAGTTAAACTTTTGAAATAATTGAAAAAAATTACATAAATGTGTGATTTGAAATTTCCTATATATTCTGTATTGTACTTATACAGGGTGTCCTTAAAAGGTCTTTACAAAAAGCTACCACATATTCTTCAGACCAAAACAATTCGATACAAGCAAACTTACCTCAGTAAAAAGTTGCTTAGTTTGGGCGCTAGACGGCTCTGAAGTTGAAATTTTCAAATCGATTTTGCTTCATAACTTTTGAACGGCTCATGAGATTTTTTTCAAATTTGGTACGTTGGCATAGACTCATCGGGCAATGAAACTCATATCATAATCATAATGAATATCATTCCATGGGCGTAGAACTTGATTTTTTCAGTAAATAAACATCTAAAACTCCTACGCCAATGGAAAAAAATTAGTTTCAATATGAAATCTAAATTATTCAACTCATTCACTACAAAAAAGGTACTCTTGACAAAAGTCGATTCCTCTCATGGTTTCGACAAAATTTTAATTTTAGTGATTTAGAGCATAATTAATAATAAAACGATTAACAGATATTTCATAAAAATTGTTCAAAATGTTCACCATTTTCACGTATACAAAGATTTATACGACGCAAAAAGTTGAGATGTACTTTTTGCATAGGTTATTTCTATTGAAAATAAGTAGCACTGGTTTTTTTTTTCTGAAGACTATTATTATCTGCTCGAAAACAGTGATATTCACATTCTTGGTTTCCATAGTTTCATCTGTGTTGATTTGTCGTGTTTTATTGACGTTCATTGTTGATATCGTACTTTTCTGACTTATCATGGCCGTACAATACACCAATGAAGAATACACCGATATGTTATTGGTATTCGGATATTGTCAAGGAAATGGTCGAGAGAGTGTGAGGGTGTATTCGGCAAGGTTTCCAAATCGTCGCGTACCAAGCCACCCAACCTTTGCTGCAGTTGAGAGACGTCTTCGGGAGACCGGTCATTTTGCTCCTAGAACTGGTGATTATGGAAGACAGCGTTATGTAAGGATTCCCGAATTCGAAGTAGAAATTTTAGACCGTATTGAAGAAAATCCAGAATTGAGTACTAGACGGATAAGTAATGAACTAGAAGTTTCTAGGAATGCCGTTCATGAAGTACTAAGAGAACAATTATTATACCCATACCACAAGACGCCAGTTCAAGATTTATTGATCCATGATTCACAAAGTCGTCTGATGTTTTGTAGGTTCATTAATTTGCAAAGAGAAATGAATCTGAACTTTGGAAAGAATATTTTGTTCACTGATGAAGCCTGTTTCACGAGAAGAGGAATAACTAATTTTCATAATGAACACGTTTATGCAATTGAAAATCCTCATTCCATTAAAATAAACCATTTTCAACACGAATTCAAAATCAACGTTTGGGCTGGAATAATAGGAAATTTTATAATTGGTCCTGTCATACTTCCACAAAGATTAACAGGAGACATGTATTTACAACATCTACGAAATACGTTGCCAAATTTGTTGGAAGATTTACCACTCCAACATCGGGTAGATATGTGGTTTATGCACGATGGAGCTCCACCACATTTTTCGGTGGATGTTAGGAATTTTTTAAACCAACAGTACCCAGACAGATGGATAGGTAGAGGTAATGATGCACCCGTGAATTGGCCACCACGTTCTCCAGACTTAACACCGATGGATTATTTTGTATGGGGTTATCTCAAGTCTACGGTTTACAAGACCCCTGTGAATACTGTAGAACAATTATGGCAACGTATCCAACAGGCGACGAATAATCTTACAGGCGATGAAGAAGTTATGCAAAGAGTACATTTCAACTTTTTGCGTCGTATAAATCTTTGTATACGTGAAAATGGTGAACATTTTGAACAATTTTTATGAAATATCTGTTAATCGTTTTATTATTAATTATGCTCTAAATCACTAAAATTAAAATTTTGTCGAAACCATGAGAGGAATCGACTTTTGTCAAGAGTACCTTTTTTGTAGTGAATGAGTTGAATAATTTAGATTTCATATTGAAACTAATTTTTTTCCATTGGCGTAGGAGTTTTAGATGTTTATTTACTGAAAAAATCAAGTTCTACGCCCATGGAATGATATTCATTATGATTATGATATGAGTTTCATTGCCCGATGAGTCTATGCCAACGTACCAAATTTGAAAAAAATCTCATGAGCCGTTCAAAAGTTATGAAGCAAAATCGATTTGAAAATTTCAACTTCAGAGCCGTCTAGCGCCCAAACTAAGCAACTTTTTACTGAGGTAAGTTTGCTTGTATCGAATTGTTTTGGTCTGAAGAATATGTGGTAGCTTTTTGTAAAGACCTTTTAAGGACACCCTGTATATTATTTATATATACTTACTCATATACTTATTTGTCACAATGCATTCAAAGAATACTGAATTACAAATTTTATGAAATATACTGAGAAATTTCATGCACAGGGTGTCTCAGTTTGAAGAGGAAATGGAAGAATGTGCGAACCAAGAATGGGCTAATTACACACAAGGTCGTCAATATCCATGCTGGGTGTCACCACCAACTGTGCTCTCTCATGGTACGATCATGTGAGGTCCATTGCGAAAACTGCTTCACAAAAACTTTGTTTTCTATTCCGTGCGAAGAGATACTTCACATCCCAGCAGCTGGTTATGATCTACGAAGCAGAAATTCGACCTGTCCTGGAGTACTGTTCACATGTTTGGAGCTCAGCCCCCAAACATACGCTGAATCTCTCAGATTCAATTCAGAAGAGAGCTATTCGCCTAGGCGATGATACAACACTCACCAAATCATTGACCTCTCTAGATCATCGTAGAAAGGTCGGCGATCTCTGCCTTTTTTATAGGTACTTCCATGGTCGGTGCTCAACGGAAATATCATCTATTATGCCACCACGCGCGATTCCTAGTAGACAAACCAAATGAGCTCAGGCTGGTCACTTCTACACTGTCAGGCTCGAGACCTGTCGAACATCGCTATACCAAGCATCATCCATCAATAGAACGGCAAAGTTGTGGAATTCTTTGCCTAGTAAAGTCTTTCCTAATGCTTACAACCTCCAAACTTCGAAGAAAAATTCCAACACCTTCCTTCTGTCACAAAATTCCACCGCTGGCTAGCACGATGTTCCTCGAACATTATAGGTTTCACTTTCGTGTTGTCCACGTGTAAACATCATTTGATTTATATCTTCCAATTGATAGGGCTCTGCAGTGATCAATGGTTTCTTAATTATTTCTCGAAAATGGAAATGGTTTCATTTTCCTTCATGCTGTTTGGCAATAGATCCTAGGCACTTATAGACACAGCCTTTTTCTATGATAGTAATTGTCTAAATTGGATTCAGAAAATTCATAAATAAAATGCGTTCTATGGTTTCATTTTGTATATTTATAAGTATATTCGATACTGAAGAAAAAACCTTATCGTTTCAGTTCCTCGACGAGTTGGTGTGGCGCGAGTGGTTCGGTATCTCGGCGCTGCAGGCCTTCGAGAACCTCATCCAGCATCTGTCGGAGCAGACGCGCCACGACGGCGGTCAGACGCTTATCGTTCGCCTCAACAAGGTCGCTCAGAACCCGTTCAAGAACTGGGCCGTGCCCGTCGGCAACATCACCAAGGTCGTCGACAATGCCACACCCAACGCGAACAAGAAGCAGCGTACCAGGAAAACGGAGTTGCCCAAGGTGAGTTTTTACGAGAAGGCGCTGAACGGACAATCCAACAAAACATTTTTTTTTTCTTTATTTTCATACAATCGCGAGATTATTATGTCATTGATCTGATTGCAAGATATATATGATTGACAGATGAACTGATTGCACGATTCATATTTCAATCAGGGCTCATTTGACAGATTGACGTTTCAACTGATTGCAAGATTTATTGATATTTCTAGATTCTTGGGATTTACTCTCCTCGATTCTAAACAATGAAAATAGAATTCGAAATAATTATATCAATATACATATAGTAAGGAAAGATTTTAGATCTGTCCCAAAATGTCGCTGTGTTTGGAATTCAACCAAATTCTCTATTTTTCAGTGAAACCTTGTTTTTAAAGAGTTTTGAAGACGAATATATCCGATAAACATCAAAATTTCTATTTATCTCATTGTTGTGAACTACCAGCGAAAAAGTTACAGAAAAAATTTGTTCCTTGTGCTAAAAACGGGAGCAGATTCGTTCCCAAAACGTTCACAACAATAAGATAAGTAGAAATTTCGATGTTTATCAAATATATTCGTCTTCCAAATTTTTTCAATACAAAGTGTCACTGACAAACAGAGTATTTCTCTTATAGGTATCTGAAGGTTGTTTCAAATTGAGAATTCGATAGGTGTTAGATTAGAGCTTCATTGACGAATTTATCTCGCATTCAAGCTAATTGCAAGATTCATCTTGCAACTAGCTATTTTGAAAAAATTTCAGAGTATGATGATCAAATTCAAAACAAGTGGCACCATTAATGATGCTGCAATACCTTTACCTGGATATAATTCATGTCAAAATTGGATATTTTTAAATCAAATAATCTAATTATGATATCTTATCATATCAAGTTAATGGTATCTTCACCCTATATAACGGATCATATTATTAAATTAAACAGGTACAACAGGCACAACTCATTAAAATAGTAAGTTTTCGGATTATCAAAAAGTATCAATCCATTCTCATTCCCATGGACTCGTTGAAGGGCCATGTGAATTGATATCCTTCTAAAACAATATAATAAAATAATTTCTTGAATAATAGTTCTTAGTAAATCGTTATTACGTGCGTAAGACAGTCAGTGATATAAGACATAACCATATGACGCAAATATGACTTTTTTCCCAATTCATACTTCCGTTTGAATTTATCGTGATGATATTTTCTAGCCGTCTCAAAACTCGACGGCCGACCAGCGTCCGCCCAAAAGTACCTCCCCCGACGTGCCCGAGCAGATGGTACCGCTGGAGAACTACTACTACGGCACCATCGACACCTACTCGAAAACGCCCACCATCAGTCTCAACATGAAGTGCCCCTTCTGCAAGGAGATCTTCGACAACAACATCCTGCTGATGAACCATCTGTTCAAGCACGCGCACAACGTGTCGCAGGACGCGCAGTTGTGCAGGTATTGTCTCACCAGCGTCTCGACGGCCAACGATCTGCTCAAGCATATAGGTGAGTGATTTCATTCAGTTTTGTCTCTTTTCCAAGCATGTTTATTTGTGTAAGTATTTGATGAGAACGTCGCTTGTTTCGAAGTGGCACAGTCGGTAGGATTTTGGTCAAATTGACTGCACCTTGATTTCATTGAATCTACTATGCCTGATTTATTCGGTCAAAACTCTAACGTACAGCCTATTTATCGGTTAGATGGCGACACACAAATCACGAGAAGATCAATGGTTATTGATAATTAAACAATCAGTCGTACTAAAACGTTCATACAGAAGTAACAATGTTACAATAATTCTCAATTATTGATAGTCAAACTACTTAATCACTTTCTCAAAGCACCAACTATTTGTATACAAAAACTTGGGGAATCTTATATCTATTATGCCATATTGCGGTAAATGCTATAAGCGTTTTGACAAAATAAAACACTACCAATGATTTCACCATCTTCCTCTACATTGTGGTTGCAGAAGAAATTTGAAAACCTTTATTTTTTAGATATAATGAAACATTTTAGGTTTTGAATTCATTGTTCCAAGCAGTCATATTATGAGTCTGAAACTTTCAGGGCTTCATATTGATGAAAGATTTTTGTGGAGTGGAATATGCATATAGATTATTCGAGAAAAAATTGAATCCGGTGACAGGGTATTTATTTTAAATCCGAAATGTTATTCCTATGAGATACTTGTATTCAATTCATATTTTCTTGTTAATAACAGTGATATTTCTTGATATGACAAAAAATAATGATAATATGAACGCATATCATAATGATCAATAGCAAATAATTATGTCATTATTTTAGAGTTGTTGAAATTTGAGCCTCATCGAAAAAAGAATCATAGAACCTTTTAATTTTTCATGATGTTCTATCATGTTCCGCAACGAAATTGAAATCCGACTTCTTGTCTTCCAGAAACCAGAAACAACTAATTTTTCGAATACTTTTTTTTTATTTATTTTTTATCAATCGCTTCTTCTACGTTGGACTCAATCCCATAAGCCGAAGCTTGGGCGACTTGAGAAGAGCGGGAGGATTTTTTATAGTGGACTCCGCCAATCACTGAACCTAATTTAATTTCAATCAAAAATCAACTGCCGTGGCCGGGTTTGACCTCACAACTGTCCGGCAGCTCGATTATGGTTCAAGCACCTTGATCTTCATGCTACGGCCTCCTCAATACTGAATATATCTTCCATTATTTTTTTATTATTTTTGATTGAGTCGATTAAAGGAGTATCTTGGCTACGGGTTCCTGAGAAAATAATTATAGGTGAAAATTGACCAGTAAAAGTGTTCCATGCCCAACTCAACTACAACCGCTGTTTGACGTTTCTACCGAATCTTTTCCAGCTTCTTCGCATCCCGCCGAAACGAAATTCGACAACGGCTTCGTGTGCCTGGTGTGCGAGACACAGTACATGAACCCGTTCATCTTGGGCAAGCACATGTCGAAGGAGCACTGCCCGTCGGAGCTGCCCTACCAGTGCGGCACGTGCGGCTACCGATGCTCCAATCACAAGCAGGCGATCGATCACTTCTACAAGACGCACGACAACGGGCCAACTATACAGTGTCCGTTTTGCCTCAAGTCGACGACGGTGTTCTCGTCGAGCAGGAATATCGGGCAGAACATGAATTACTTCATATTGCATTTACAGGTGAGAAAGCGTTGTGTTGATTTCAAAAAGATCAGTTGTATTTCAAAGTTTCCCAAAATTATGAATTATGAATATTTATACTTTGATTTGATCACCCTGTGGGAGAACGACTATTTCCATAGAAAATAATAAATAACTATATAAAATAAAGTTTCATCTGGAGAAGTGCGGAATAATTCTTATTTCCATCCAGAGATTCGTTACAAATGGCGCAGTCGGATGGAGGAGATCATTTGCAAGTTAATTATGACAAGAGGAATACTGAATTAAAATCCTGGAAGAAATTTACTCATTGGAGTTAACGAGTTCGATCATTTGATGTCCAAATGGTTGACATTGGTGACAGAAACATCAGTGAAACGTGGGAAAATCGATCCGTTTTGTGGAAAAGGAAACCCAACTGCATGGATGAAAACTTTCGAATTAACAGCTGAGTCTAACAATTGGACGCCAGAAGAGAAAATTCGTCATTTGAGATTCAATTTAGAAGGTTTTGCAGTGCTATGGTATGATCATCAATTCCATGTAGCTAGTTCCAATGGTGTTATGTGGGAAGACCTTAAACTCTCATTCATAGAGACATTTGAGGAGGATGAAATCACTAAATGGGATCAAGCATTAACCTATAACCTATTTCAGAATATTTCTTCGAGAAACAGCGTTTGTTGTTCTCTGCAGAAAAGAACCTATCTGAAAAGTCTGTGATTTCTCTAGTGATTCTGGGTCTCCCTAATTATGTTCAAAAGCAAGTATGCTACAAAAAGATCCATAATACAACTGAACTACTGCAAGCGTTGAAATATGTATATATAGTAAACATTTTCCTGCACCTCTAAGTAGCCCTTAATTCAGAAAATAGAAGAAATTGGCAGAAGCATGAGGAGATGGAGAATGGAGAAAATTTGTAACGAATCTCTGGATGGAAATAAGAATTATTCCACACTTCTCCAGATGAAACTTTATTTCATATAGTTATTTATTATTTTCTATAGAAATTTTCCTTTTTCCACAGGGTGATCAAATCAAAGTATAAATATTCCTACTAATGTATACCATTGAGAAAGTCTTCAAGATACAACCAAGTTCTAACATATCAATCCCAAGTATGAGTATCCAAACCAAAGATAATATTGATGCAAAAAAAATGTTGTGAGCAAGTATTTCTTGATATTAGATTTGAATTACCTTGAATTGTGTATATTTTTGACCATGACTCCATAATTATGGACTGTATTGACTTCAGTAAAAGTAAGTTTGATGATTTCAATTTCTTCGTTACAAAATGAATAAAGCAACATATTTTTACTTAATAGAGTGACAACCTTTTTTTTTTAGTTAGGTATGATATTCTTCACTCCTTCGATGTACAGATAACGATGTCTCCGAATCTAATCGCTTCTCTTTCCGCCTATTCAGAAACACCAGCGCAAGCAGTTCGCGAAGCGCTGTGGCAAGTGCAACCTATGGTTCGTGCAGAAGGACGCACTGAAGGACCACCAGACGCGCGCGCACGCGTCGCAGCGCGGCAAGCCGGGCCTGGTGCCGTGGCAGGCGCCGCGGAACGGCGTCATGGTGCCCAAGTCGCGCGCCGACAAGCATCCCGGCGACGGGGACGTTATCAACTTCGGCACGTTGCGTTTCGATCTCGAAGACGGGGCGGCGTGCAAGGAGTGCGGTAGCGCCATGGACGCGCCGAAGCATTTCCCGTAAGTGCATGATGATGCGTTTGTGAGATAGGGATGGTGGTATCAGAGAAGGAAGGGGGGAGATACGACTTCGGTTGAATGGGAGAAAGGTAGCGCATTGACTATGTTTATACGGAACTTGACAGAGGGAACTATGTTGTCTCTCTTTCCTATTTATATAAATCCTTCATTTAGTCAGAGAGTAGTGATCAGTAGAAATATAAGGTACATGTTATACATTTGAACTTTCAAAATTCACATTGAATCATTAAAAAAATATATATCATTAACTACTACATTAACTAACAAAACTAAGGTTACGTTGGGTTAGGTTATATTATATTCACCATTAATTAAACAAAAAATTGAAATAGTCACGTCATAATTTGAAATTCATAGAAATCCTAATCAACTGGAATGGATATTTCTATCAGAAAAGTCTTCAGTTTAGCTTTAAATACTCAAAGAGAAAGTGCATCTTTAATATGGGGGGGCAACTCATTGAATTGTTTCAATCCTTTGTATAAAACTGAGTTTTCTGCCACTTTTTTGTTTCTTGGAGGAATGAAAAAGTGTTCCTTCTGTCTCGTGTTATATGTATGAATATCCCTTGTTAATTTATCTTATTCACCAACTGACTTATTCTTCAACTGGCAGCCAATGCAAGCTTCTCAGCATATTTTTTATCGGTGTGTATCTGTTGCAGGTTAATATGATTCTCATTGCTCTGTTTTGCAATCTTTGTATTCTATTCAACTCATTTTGATTCAACAAATATAAAATCGTTGAGCAAAAATTTAGATGCAAAATAATCAATGTGTTATATATGTTTTTCTTTGCAAAAAATGATAGATAGTGCCAGCACCTAGATAAATATTATATTCCATAGTTGATTTTTGATATTATGTAGTTTGCATTGTCTCGGAATAATAGTTTGCGATCCACAATTACTCCTAAGTACTTGAATTTTACCACATTTTCAATATAGTCATCACCAATCTTCAACAAATAGTTATTCACTATCAACTCATGTTTTCGAAACATTAATTTTTTAGTGAATTTTGACCTGTCCAAGGCTTTTGGCAGCTTCAATTCTGATTTTATACTCAAAAAGCTTTACACTGAATAGGCAAGTGGACTGATCTTGAATCACAGATAGAAAGAACTGAAAATACTTCTTAATAGCGACTTTTGATATGATTCATCGTGGTGATATTGATTTCTTTATCCAACAATTCGTATTCTTTTCAGAAAGGAGATATGGTGAAGAATCAAAAAGAAAAATGCTAGGAAAATATGAAGCTTATGAATGACACATGAAGACATGTGATGTTGAATTTCTTCACAGTGAATTCTTCAGAATATTAAAATAAAATGCAACTTTTGGTTTTTCCTGTATAGGATAATAGCCAAAGTTCAACTATTCTTCGAGGAATATCACCCTATCATATTATACATCTTTTACATTAGTCTCAATTCAAAAAATATAAAAATAAATAGGTTAAATTTGGGAAAACTTGAATATTGAATATGAATGAATATTTTCTTTTTCCAGATCGTTTGAGAGTTGCCAGAATCCCAACTGCCAGTATTCCACTTGTTGTACGAATGCGATGCAAGAACATAATGCCAAGTGTAACAAGAGTCTGAATCCATTTGCTACAGAAAAATTACCCTTCGAGATGTTCTGCATTTGTCGCTATAGCAGTACAGATGGTAATGTATATTTTATTTTGTTTCTCAAACTCCAATACTATTCAGAAAGATATATCATTAAAATTTGACCCTAGAAATAATAATGATACTTATCGTTTGAAAATTGTGGTGACTACAAAGTGTCCCAGATATACAGCGAACATTACATTTTTCTGTTATAAAGGTACAATTAATTTAATTTCATCATGAAGTCGCATACAATCAACACATTCAATTTATTGTCAATTCTACATACCGCCTTAGATTAATCATGTGATGTAAGAATTTCAATATTGTCTTAGCTTCACGTTTATATTAGTCTAATTAGATTTAAGTCAGAATATCGTTCTATGATATGGATTCCCATTACTTCATTTAATATTCAACTGCTGTTGATGAAGTCCAGAGGATTTTATTGGTTTAAAATAAATTCATTGATGAGGTCGCAAAAAGAGGCATTTATTCTCACTCATAAGAAGGAAGAGACACAATATTATATATGTAGGGATTCTCACATGACATGGGCTATCCCTTCATCTAGGAAACTGATTGTTCACAGTCATGTCATATGAACTAGTTTTCTAAATGAAGTCAAATATTATTGACTATACTGCATGAACTTTTGGCTAAATTTGGAAAATAATAATGCACATGATCAAAATATTTGTACGCGTACAAAAATAAATGGAAAAAAGTGTACATATCTCGTTGAAAAGTGTATTTAGTGCAATCCTGCACAAATCCGCATTCACCGCTGCGCGGCTCGTGGTAAAAATCTACTTGTGCGAAATATGTCACTTTTCACACTGGTTTCTTAACATACTATTCTGCACCAGTTGTACAATTGTTTGCATGAATGCTACTATTATTTATCTATTATCTATTTTATCTCCCGTGAAATTGCGGCAAGTATATCTGGAAAACCACGGCCGAATTCGTTACTGTTGACTAGCTAAACTATTTGCTTCGCCGTTGATATAAACTTTCATATTGCAGGTAATCAAATGGCGAGGCATTTGGCGATCTGCGAGCGAAAATCCGCGTACCCCTCGAAGGCGGAAGCTAAGGAAGCGACAGTGACGCACAGCATGTTGGACGTGCTGGGGCTGGTGAGGAAGCCCGAAGAGGCAGCTAAAAAGTCGACCGAAAAGGAACCGTTCGCCAGCAAAAGAACCGGACCGGGAAGGAAACGTAAAAGTGAAGTCCAACTGGTACAGGAAAAATCGCGGGGTCCCGAAGAACAACAAGCGATGGAATGCGAAGAGAGCGAAGAAAAATTGAAAGAAAGCACGCCGACAATGGCGGAAGATAAGGACGAAGATAGTAAAAACGTGGAATCTTCGGAAAGCGTACAAGAAACTAGCAGTACTGAGGAAAACGAAACGAAAGGTAAAGATACCCCAATCGAAGAATTGGAGAGTCATGTCAATATGGAGAAGGAATTGGAAGAATCGGAAAACGAATCGGTTTTGAATCAAGAAACTACGGAAAAAGAGGCATCAGAAGTAGACGATGAAGGTAAAGAAATGGAATCAACAGAAAAACTTGTCACGTCAGGAGAAACAGAGTCCTTAGAAAATCAAGTAGTGATAGAAAGAGTAGATACGTTAGAAGATGAATCAGAGGTCAGGGATGATAAGAGGAATACAGAAGAAGAGCCAGCGGAAGTAGAAAAAGAAACTACAGAAGACGAAAAAGAGAGTGCAGGAGAAGAAAAAGAGACAGTAGGTGACGAGAAAGTGACAGCAGAAGAAGAAAAAGAGTCAATAGAAGAAACAGAGACAGCAGAAGATGAAGTTGATGCCCAGAAAGTCGAAGCCGAGTCGACCCAAGAAGAGACAGAGGAAGAAGCACCACCAGAAGAAAAAGAATCGATAGGAGAATTGAAGGAAATCGAGTCAAGTGGAGAGGTGAGCGTGGAGGAACCAAGAGAAATTATCGCGGAAAAAAATTTGGATATTGGGGAGTCGCTGACTTTTCCAGAGCAACTGCCGCCCGTCGCAAATAATGTCGAGGAGGCTATGGACGTGGCAGAAATTCCGCCGAAATCCTCGGACTCCGAAATAACCCCTGACGACATCGAGAGTCTCATATCTGACGTGGTCGAAGAGAAGGCCGTACAGAGCGAGACGACTCCCATGGACACAGACTGAGTTAGGTATTCGTGGTTATGTAAGTGAAAGAGTGTTTGTATCAAACATAGAGTTTAGCTTATGGAAATTGATGCTATTCGAGAAAACGTGTACATATTAATTAGTGTCTAAGATTTTTGTAAAAAATTTTTTCGTTCCTTGGACTATGCAATCATAAATTTCGTGGATGTTTCCGAATGAGAATCATTATTATGTGTGTGGTCTACTTTGTTTATATTTCTTTTATAGGTGAGACTACTGACTAGTATTTTGATTTCTTCATGTTGCACTATGTCTTTGTTCTATTGGAATTCCTTTCCAAGGTTATATTATTTTGAGTTTACAAATAAATACTATTTGAATATCTTATCTTGGAATGTTTGTTGATATCCACACTCAGGAGCAGCTAGTTTTGTTTTGGGTGCCAAGAGAGGAAAGAGGATAAGCTTAATAAATAATGCCGCAAGAGACTTTTTTTAAATTGAATACAGGTTCAAGCTTTTATTCCAACAACCACTAAGTTGTTGATTCTGTCAAGTGTTGTGTAAAGTGAGCGAACGTACCGATGTCAAAGATATGTTGATTATTGTGCCTTTTGGATGATACCCATACATTGAAGTTTTGAACTTAATAAATTTCCTAATTATATTTTATAGTCGTGTTGAAAACAGTACTATTTTTCTATTTTACAATCCTCCTACAAGTAAACTCGAAAATATATCTAAAATTATTTTTTGTGGGTATCTGTATTGACCACTTTTTGTTGATAGAGTAAAAATAATTGCAATATGGATACACAATTTCCTATATTCTCTCCTGAATATTCTGTATGATCTTTTACCTATCATGTAATATCTTCAACCACTAGTGTTTTTACCATTACTTATTTACTTACCATTTTTTATGTGGTATAGAAAAATTCTTAATTAAAATATTCTGAAGATAGGAATACTTTGGAACTCTTTTTACAAATTTTAATCACCCTTTCAAAAATATATCAAGGGACAGAAAAAAAAACACGTCTTAAAAAGCAATGCATTATTCAACATATACATACAATTAACACCTAATCCAAATTTCAGTCTTACATAATGAAAAAATATTCTATTGGTATCATCTGTCATCTTTCAACAAGTTCAATGGCTCTCAAATTGCTATCCTCAAAAATTGACTAGTTCACTAACCAATCATATAAAGTGTGAATATCAGAATCAATTCACAATAATATATATATTTTGGTATTCATCAATCGAATTTGCGCCCTAGGTACAAAATCATAAGGATATTACACAAGAAGCAACAACAAATTGAAAAGCTCCATTTGAACCTCTTCCAACAGATTTGTCAGTGTGGAAAACTTTATGAAAATTAGAGACTTTCAAATGAACACTTCTCAATGTGAATTGTTGAACGAGTTTTTTTCTAAAAATGCAAAAAGTGAATTTTGCAGTCATCTACAATAGAAGCTTCGAACTTTGTGATGTAAAAATAACCAAGTTCAGGGCAGGATTCTTCAGACAATTGTTTGAAATGATATTTACAATAGGTAATCATCTAATTGTATCCCTTAATTTGAATACATCTTTGAAGGGCCATCTAATTTTCAGACATAATAATTTTCATATCTTTTTCTTGGTCTATCAAGACCAGCATTGCAAACAATTCCTAATGAAAATTGCGAGGAAAGTGACTCAATGAGTGGTAACTATTTCATACTCCTAGCAAATGCTCATTGTTCGAAAAAATCCTATGCAATAATTATAATTAACTCCATATTATTCTGGCCCACTGAAGACAAAATGGAAGACCAAATGCAGTCCTCATTTGGTCTTCAATTTTGCTCTGTCTTTAAGTGCCCTGTCTTTCCTCATTTGTTCCTTCAGCTGGGCCATTTTTAGATTTGTCATGAGTTGAGTTGATTGGTAGAGCCAACTTCCCTGAAAAATAAATGATGAAATAGATCAGCATTTTTTGATATCTATTATAGTTCATTTCCGAAATTCTCGATACAAACATTTCAAGTATTATTCAAATTGGTAACGATTGACAAAACCATACCAGGCATCACACTTGTTATGATAATATATGTGAATATGGTAAGTATGGACCTCTGATAAAGAAATAACAATTAAATTCGAAGGTACATTGTTGAATTCATGTATTTGTGAGAATTCTAGAAAATAAATAATTCATTATCAGAAATAAGCACTCTCTATAGTTTGCATTGAAATTTCCACCATACCATACAAGAGAAGTAACTTCTGCATAATCTTTGATTATATACACTAAATACTCAAGGGCATAATCTAGTATTTCAGTGAAATATCCCTCTTCTGAACTCTTGTATTACATAATTTGCTTGATTTTGGAATGCACCTGAATACAGGAGTAGGTTTCTCTTGTTATAGTAATTTAATCATTTATGCAATTTGAAAAATTAAATCTAGATAAAATCATATTGAAATGAGAAAAAAATGGTTAACTAGGTCATGAACTATTATTCAGCACTATTACTTATATGAACAGAGGATATTTTGAAAGTTCTCAGAAAATAGTAAGTACAAAAGTTTCACAATAGTAGTACAATTTAATAGTAGTACAATATTTCTTTTGAATCATCAGAATTAAATATTATTTCGGCAATATCATTCATTTTGACATATCATTTTTTTTTTAATGAAACACTATTTAATCTCATATCTAAGAAGTGCTATTTTTTCTGACTCATTTCATTCTTCCATTTTCGAAATATAAACATTCAAATATTTCAAGAAATGTAAATCAATGCACTGAAACATAGTAAGCCATGCTTAAGAGGCTATGGGAATGAAAGGGCATGATGCTATTTCTGTTATTCACCTATCAAATGTTAGTTTCCATTGATTTCTATTTCTTTTATACTTCAAATATCCCCTGATAGTAGGGAGCAAAAGTATAATAACTATCGAATAATTATTACCAATAAAAACTCACATTTACAATATGGCGCCAGGTCCTGTCATTTCCATTTCCTCTTGAGCATCTGTTACTATGTATTAGTGCACATTAATTTACATTTCTCAAAATATTTGAGCTAATTTTGGAACCACATGAATTGAATAAAACATGTATATATTTTTGAAATCAGAAAAAATAACTCTTTTCAAATATGAGATATTATATACTGTGTTCCATTGAAAAAATTGACCACATGTCAAAATATGTCATTTGCTATAATAGTTTCGATTTTTTGATGAGAAATTCTGATGCTTTAGAAAAATATACTCTTGTTTTCACTATTTTCTGAACTTTTGAAACAACCCCTGTAGGTGGGGTGCAAAAATATATGAGAGAATTGACTTTTTTCTCAATTAACAGTACATAAAAATTTGATGACTTCAAAATTGCCATGTCTCAGTATTTAAAATCATTTGACTACTTCATCTGAAATGATACCTAACTGATAATAAAAAGGACAAATGCTAAATTAAATAAAAATTACTACATCAGACCATACTGATGAGGGGAAAAATTAATTATAGTCCAATATATTCATAGATACTTTGTTATGTACTCATTATATTTCTGACTTTTATTTCAAATGAAAATGCATTGGAATTCAACTGTTGGAAAAAAGTAGAGGAACTGTTTGATAAATATTGTTTGTACTCTGTTGTAATAATGACAATAAGATACAAGAAGGAAACAGCTTACCACCATCAATATACAGTTGAGAAGAATTGGCATTGAAAAAACAACAGATATAAAAAGTCCATTACTGTCAAAGTACTGCTGTCTAGAAAATATTTGCCAATTTGTGGATGCTAATTTATTTATGCTCTCTGAGAAATAAACCAGTAACACTGAAACAAATAATTAGTCAGTTTCTTGAATGGACATGTGTAGAATCTCTTACATAAACAGAAGAATAATAATGCTTGAAAATTCCCATAGTTTCGTGTGAAAAGGGCCATCATGAAAATTGAAAGGTGAAAGGTACAAAGTGCTATCAACCATGGGTCTCTCCAATCAATCTGAAACAATGAATTAAGTATTTAGCATCTTTTGAGAAACAGACTGGCATGTATTTGTGTGACCTAGATGAGGGTTTTCACATTTGTATACTTTTAAATATAGTATCTTATTATGATCATATAAATTTTGATATGCTTTTATGATAAACAATTATAGCACAACTTAATTAAGTCTTAAATGAGGTCCTAAATTTATGCTAAAATTGCTAGTAATACATGCCTTCACTTGTATAGTTATTTTATGTAGAGTGAGTGAAGAACAACTGTAGATAACCTTCCCCTACTTCATATTTATAGTACTGAATGTTTTCCTCCTCAATTCCTATGGAGGTATAATATCAATCTGTGATTATAAACATCTTCCTCTTTAATATCATCATCAAATATTTATAAAATTTCTTTTCTATTAATATGTTTGTATATCATATCATGTCACTCTCTTATCCAGGCTTAGTTAATTTAGGTTCACTTTGCAAAGGATGAATCAAAATATGTCTTAATCTTCAAGCATAACTAAGCAATTCAATGTAAAACGTTTGCATCTAATTAAATAATGAAAATGCTACTCATCAACCGGTTTAGATCCATACATATCCTGCGACTGTTTGAAATAGGAAGATTCTACCTTGAAATGAATACAGAAAAATCAAACTTTTGTGTACTCACGCTCCACAAAAATGACAAAAAATTGTCTATTTCATTAACTTCTATAAACTCGCGATCAAACATCGTCAACACCTCGTCAACTTGTATGAATCTTATCGTAAAATACCAAAAATAGTATATAATAAAACAGCTCAAAATTTCTTCACATTCGAAGTTAGAAATATGACATCATGATTATGACAGAAAGCAAGAAGCAAAAAATACAAACTTCACGAAAATGACATGTGCCAGACAAGAGACAAGTGACATTGTTGATAAGATAGATTTCTTGTTTGAAATCGTATAATCGATTGATGTCCCATCTATGGAAAGCTGCATGAACCAGCGGTTGTTGGTGTCTTCAATTTTTGAAGCAGAGATATATAATCTCTGACAAAGGCATTGGATGACTAGACTGATGTTCCAACCCCACCGCCCCAGCTTCTCCCCAGCCACTATAATAAGTTGTAGATTTCTGCCTACTTGATCATGTCGATTCGATCATCTTACTGAGGCTTCACAAGATCGTAACTAGATGGCGTCACCCATGCTGATCTCGAGGGTTATCTCGGAAACTCTGGACAACACGATTTGAATTCGAAATTCAACACGAATGCACAAATTGATTCCATCAAATCAACACTATTCATCACTGTCATATATCCTTCTTTATCAGCAAGAGCGGATTTGACTTTGCAGGATCGACGATCGTATCGCTATCTATACTCAAGCGGTGGCTCAGTGCAGTAAGGGTGTATGACAAGAAACAAGAACTACATATTTTGGACAGTTTTGAAGAGTTATTTCATCATCCTATATCCACCTTTATTGCATCTTTCTTGTTTAGGACTAACATACATAACCAAATATGATCTGTGGACAGAGTTCAACACTAGAGATAATATGCCTCTCATTATTGATGATGAATTATTTGACTCACTGATACACTTTATCGTATCGAAAAAGACGATAACAAAACAGAACTAATGTTTGTCGAAAATTATCGTTTCACTGGTGCATGTTTTGATCGCATCACAAAGTCAGGGGTGGCGTTTTAAAGGAATTATCGCACGTAACAATTATAAATCAATATGAATTAGTAATGTGTACAACATGCAGAGTGAAAGTGAATTTTAGAGAAACGTCATTTTTTTTATATAGTATATTCTAGACTTAAATATCATAAGTAATATCACAGATTTTTCAGAATTATTAGGTAGGTACTAGAACCAGTTATTCAGATGTTTTTCGTTTTTCCTTCATTATCTTCACATGAATGAAGGTATAAAAAGTATCCTGTAAGAGGAAGAGAAAAAAATATTTTTGGTCCATATCTTTTCAATTCCTTTTTACGATTTTGATGAGTTGAAACATACTTGAGTTGATAAAAATAATTATTTCAATCCAATCAGTAGTTTCTGAGTAATTCTTGGACGAACCATACATAGATGTTACATATATACTCACGAAATCTGTTATTCTCGTTCAGTTGCCTGAGTAGACTAACATAAGTGATTATTATACAGTTTCAACGATTCTTTGCCTAGTGAAGTATTTCCTGATGCTTACGACCTCCAAACTTTCAAGAAAAATTCCAACACCTTCCTTCTCTCCCAAAATTCCACCGCTGGCTGACACGATGTTCCTCGAAAATTATAGGTTTTCCTCTCGTGTTGTCAACAGTTAAAAAAATTGATAGAAATAATATCTCTCCTCTCTCTCTTATTTTTGAAGTTGATAAAAAATTGCACTAGGTATATATGGAATAACTTGTTCATAAAATACGAGGTGTCATTGAAAATGGCTTAATTGTCATAGATAATATAAAATTTTCCCTCAAAATAATGAACTAGCCTTCATTCGATAATACTCTAGCTGAAACAGATCCTGGTTTTTCATATTCACAACAAATCCAGTTAAGGCAGCTATAGGTACAGGGTTTTCACGTATATTTTTTATATTCCAAAAATTACCAAAAAATAATAAATAGAAACGTTTTACAGGGCAAAACCCTGTACATGGAAGTTGTGAGCGCCTGTTATAAGTGAATGAATTACGTTACAAATGTACTTGTCATTCGTCACATATATTATTTTAGGTACTGATGGTTGAATTGAGAATATATCCTCTTCTTTCCTATTTTCCTGTCAATAATTCAGAACTATTAGTAAATCTGGTAGGAACATGTTCTTACCAGATTCTTCACAAAAGTAGAAATATAAATATAAATATAAAATGTGTTACACTTACATGATTCTATTCGAGAAACACCTTTTCCACTTGGTCGAAAAAAAATATAGTTTCTTAGGTAGTTGATGTATTTAATAATTAACGAGGTCTTGATTGCCCAACACAGAAAGTGAAAAAAGTTGGGAGGAACTAATCGCGAAGTAATAAACAATAGTTGTTGAGCTTCCACTTTCGATAACTATAGGTAGGTAATTGATGTTTTTATGGATTTGATTAATAAATACGTATGCAGATCATATAAATTGAAGAAATAATGAATGTGTTTTTGATTCGAATGTCAACAATAGTTGAGATAATTACCTACTCCTTGCTGAAGAATTGATCGAGTTTCAAATTCAAAGTGTGTAGCGAAAAATAATCATGGATTTCCTGAGACAGGTAAATGAAAAAAAAACTATGGTAATGAATAGAGAATCAAACGTAAAGACTTTCGGATGGTTTATCCCAATTGAGTGATCTATTGTCTTTCTCATTATTTTTTCATGTATTGTGGAATCTATGATCTATCTTCTCATGAATATCCAATATTTCTCGATAATCATGTGTTGTGGATGAGTTGTGTACTTGTGTAAACAATACTTGTATTAGTTAAGGAACAAATCTCACGAAAAATCAAATGAAAATGCTTTAAAAAATTTAGTTCTTTGTTTAATTAGAGCTATCTCAGTTGAGTTCTTTATTTGCCATTTTCTCATAAATTTTTTTATGCAATTTTGGTATCTATCTTGCAGTTTAATGAGTGTGATCCAATATTTCTCAATTATCATCTAAAAATTAACCCTGTTGATGATTTCAAGATGGATCAAAGAAAATGGTCGGAAAACTTTAAACTTGAAGTTTCTGAGTTACCTTTCCTGGTTGAGTTTTTCATTCATTCATTTTCATATAATTCGATGATGTAATTTCTTCGTCCATAATGAATCTTTATGATCGAATTAATCTAAAAGAATGAAAAGAGAGAATTTGAAAATGTGATTCCAGAGTTCAGTTTTTCTGGGTATTCAATATTTCTCAATCATCAAAAAGTGTAACATTCATGGATGATCTGTGCAAACAAGCACTTGGAAATATAAGTGGCAAAGTTCACGAAATATGAGTGAGCCCACTTAGCAAGTATTTGTTTTCAATCATTATCAGTTCCCCAATCTACATGGCACATAAGACGAAAAAATGATCGATTACATCAACTTGCAATGATATCGGCCTCATAATCCAGTTCAGCAACTATCTAAGATAAAATCAGTAGTTCACAAAAAAATAGAAAAAGAAGGGCAAAATAAATAACACCGTGTCTCATGTAAAACAATTACTACATCACGATTCAAGTTGATTGAGCTGAACCGAATTTTCAAGTATTCATAGCCCATATACATAGATAGATAGATAATTTAATCCATAAATGAGCTCAAGAACAGAGCTATTGGACAAGTCAAATGCTGAAACTAATTAAAGTTATAGGTATAACGTACAATACACTGATGTACATGTAAATAAAATCATTACATATAAACGTAACTGAGATCGATGCAATAAAAATACAGTGATATATCGAAAGAGAAAAACAATCACTTTTGAAATCATTTAAAATGATCATGAAATTCATTCATAGTGTATGGGCTTATTCATAGAAGTAATTTACATGACATTTTCTCGAAGTCATGAGGTGTGTTAATTTTTTTCATGATGGTATTGGGAAGAATTTTATATAATCTCAGTTCCAGAATTTCATATGATTTCATACAGAGCGCGAGGTGAGTATTAGAGATACGGGAATCGTTTCTTGTTCTCGTATTATGCTCGTGATTTTTGTGAACATAAACTTAGAGTTCAAGAATGAAAAGTACAACTACTGGTGAGATTTTGAGTTTCTTGAAAAGGCTACGTCATCAAAATGTAGATGATACTCCTGCAATCGATATAATTATCCTCCTTTGTGAGATCAATTATAAATTTAGTACTTTTGTTGGGTTCCCCCTTAGCAGTATTCCATAAGATATTCTAGATTGTATCTGAATATTATCTGAGGTAATATTGATTCATTCATTTTTCAGCTTCTCTCGTGGAGTTTTCTCCACTCGTTTCTGAAAAATTAAACTGCGCTTGAAATGAAACCTTTAGATACATAAAAGAGAAATTTTCTATTTGTCAGTGACAATTTGTTTTCGGAAAACTTTGGAAATCCAAATATATTTAATAAGAATGAAAATTCTACTTATCTTATGGACAATTAGAACACTTTTCTTCGCAAAAATTTCAAATGTTCAGTTGGTTTTGAAATTGAAAAGCGAAAATTTGGCAGACGGAGGAATTCTGGTTACAAGTGAATGACTAGCTCTATCTATATCTACTGAACATTGATTCAGTCCACGATTGTCCAAAACATTTCTGAGTACCCTAATTTGGTAACATTTTGAGTTCAGTGATTGCTTGGCTTACTGCAGTGAGTATATATATATATGCAGTGAGTATATATAGTTCACCTTTAGTTCAAATATATAATCATCGGAATAATGGAATATCATTCTATCATGGACCTATATAAACGCATTATAGGTTCATGGATTTTATTTTAACGATTCGTTCAGTATTTCCAGGAGAAAAACGTGATATTTCAGAAAATGCGTACCGGGCGATACGTTATAATGTGTCAAAACCCCCAAAACATTTAATATAGGTGAATATATTTCTTCTCCTTCATTATTTGAGTGTTCAATTTCAATACAATTTCAAATAGAAATATCATCAATCATGAGTCAGAAATGACTGGTATAAGACTTTATAAATTTACAAAAGATTTGAGAACAACATGAATAACAAAAACAAAAATACTGACTCAAAAATCAAACTTTGAAATGTAATGAAATGGAAGAATCCATTTGAACGAATGATCAAACTTGTATGAATTAAATTGTCATGACTAAACATTCCCTTACATGGAAATATGTTTCTTTACTTCAATTTTGAATTATTAGAATGTGTATCTGGAAAATGAAATAGCTGCGCCTCGACTGAAAATTTTTGATTCCAAAAAGATGAATTTCAAGGTATTTATACACAAATACCTGGAAGTTGAATTATGTATGTTTTTGATATCTCTGATCTATGAAGACATTAGATAGGTACCTAGATATCTTCATCAGTGGCACGCCACTGATTTATTATCCTCAACTTTCTTCATTTCACCTTTAGTTCAAATATTATTCTGATGAGTTTTCAAGATAATGGGTGAAAAATTCAATCATATGCTTCCCTATAGGAGACCGTCTAGGTGTAGAACTTATGAAATCAATTTTTATGAGTAGATGAGGTACTTATGGCCCCTGTGGATACAACATCTAATGAGAACAAAATGATATACAATTAGCTGAGAATATATTGTGAAATGTTTATTAATGAAGTGAATTGAAATCGGGAATATTTCAATAAAATGTAAAGCTGATTCAATTCCCAACGTTATTGAATGATATCTTTCAACCTAGACATGACTGAAATATTTTATGGATTTTTTTGTGTTCCAAAAACACGATGACTTGAATTCTCGTTGAATATTGTGTGAGCCAGCATCGAATTTCAGAATAATTCGATGAAAAACTCTCGTGAATATTTTACAAACATTATTGAGATTACAGGCATAAATCTTATTTGAAACAATAAATCGGCTTCGATTCCTAAAAATGAGCTTTTGTGGAAATAAAAGGATTCATACTCATCTTGTCGATAAGTTGGAAGATTATTATGTCAGAGAGGGTGCTTGAATAGAGAAACTGTTCTTCAACAATGAAATTGAAGAGTAAAATTGCAATTTATAATAATTGTCATTGAAAATTAATTCAAAACATATTCACCTAAATCATATAGAATCACATGAAACTGTCATTGAGATACATAATAGGTAAATAATACAATACAGAATTGAAAAAAAAAATAAATTGTATACGCAATATCACAGACTATCACTAGAAATTCATTATACGTATAATATGATTCATTAAAGAGCTATGATAAGATTCTATGCTTATAAAGTTTTACAGACAGATTCTTGATTCCATCTGGTATTTCATGATTTTTATATCGCCCTGTATATAACAAGGAAGGGTGTTATAGTTCTGTTCACGAGATTATTAGTTTCACAAATATGTAGGATAATCACTGCAACTTTCTAAATCTAAAGATAACTAATATACGTACCTTCTAGAATATCGAAGTTTGGACCTACTGTACATACAAACTATAATTTTGATTTCCTCGCACTTTCTCATTATTTTTCGAAACATCCTATAATTGTGAAAAAATGAGTTGAAAAATTATCACGTAATGGAATATGACAAACTCACCTGAGCTTCTGATGACAAAGAATTTCAACTTTTTTGGCATTCAAGACTAAATTTGCGTAATATGATGGACATGTTTTATTCGTAAACCAATTCGATTATTTCCACTAAAATATAATGTATGAACAGATTCATGGTACTTATGCATAATTTATACTAAACATGCATGCATAGAAGTACCAAATTGACAGAATAATTTCCTCAAGCTTTTTACATTTCATTTCCTTCCACATCTACGCTCATGTACTTTATAGAAATCATCCGTATACGTGATAAAAGATACTTTTGAATTATTGTTTGAATTATGAACTTTGATTCGTTACAAATATAATAAGGATAAGATAATGGACAAAAAGTGGAGGTATATCAATATACAAGACACACTGTAGGTTAGCTTCACTGAAAGTGGGTGTTTATCAGTATCAGTTGATTTTTACAGTACAAAGAAAGGGTGAGTACTCGTGAACCTGAGAAATCATCATTATTTATTTGGATGATAATCCATTGCTCCAAGAATAACTGTTATATAGATTATCTCCATAGAATCTAGATCTACAGTGTGGAACAGCCAAATGGAATAAGTTCGACAACAAATAAATGGGGGTGTGTTGGGAAAAACGCTTGGACACGTCGATTTGTATTTTTGAATACGCATTTTTTTGAGAGTGTGTCATGTGAGAGTGGTTAATACCAACTTTCTTATTTCAAATGGTCGTTCCGACCAATAATTCATAATTTCGACACAAAAAATTCATTACGTCGATTTTTCACACCCTATATCTCTGTAATCATTTCCGCTAGTCCCCAAGTGTGGTGTATCGATGAAATCAGCTCTCCAGTGAGAATTTGAAAATGGAATGGAATACAGGGTGTTCCATTTGGAATAAGAAAGTTGGTATTGGCCACTGTCACATGACACACTCTATATAATCCAATTTTTCTGAAAAAAATGCGTATTAAAAAATACAAATCGACGTGTCCAAGCGTTTTTCCCAACACACCCTCATTCATTTGTTGTCGAATTTATTCCATTTGGCTGTTCCACACTGTATGATGAATAATATACTAACCCTCAGCGTTGATACAAACTGTGAAAAACACCTACATTGAATTCAAATAATACCTATAATAAAGCTAGACAGACTGTAATCACAGTCACATACACAGTCATAATAATCAAGATAAAACAATTTTTCTCTTTTAGTTTCAACATGAATCATATATGTCTAACTACCAATGGATTTATTTCAAAAAAGACTTCTATATATATATATATATATATATATATATATATGCCTATAACTTTCTTGTTATATGTTGTTATAGTCTTGTTTACAAGAGTAAAATTGTCGAATACAAGAAAATCTTTGTTTTTCAAAGGTATATGTTAGACTTCAATAATCTACTGCTGGATATCAAATCAAGAATTATATTCTGTTATATTTTTTGTTGAATCTTGATATTACTGAATTTTATAGGGCAACCAATTTCAATAAATATTTCTTCTTCTTTATCCATCAATTCTTCAGATGACATCTCCCTTTTCCCTGAATACCGGCCCTATCGATGCCAAAACTCAGGCTCAGGCAGAAAAAGAACTCCGGGAAACTCCGGAAATTAAACAGCAAGCATTCGCCGAGTTGAGGGAACTTCTGAAAAAGGACGATTCCATTTACTTCGCAGACGACGATGAGACACTCACGATTTTTTTGAGACCTTGCAAATGGTACGCTCAGAGTGCCTATGAATTGGTGAGTGTGCTCTCGATATTCATCATTTTTGGAGAACAGAAGCTGTGAATCATACACCTGTTTCAATTGTAGTTCATAAAGTATATATTGATTGATTGTGATACAAAAAATGTAGCTTTCCTTGATGCTTTTCGAATTGCAACCGACGCGATCTGAGTAACAATTCGCTTATCTGTGAAATTCAGGTTACACTCTCTGAAATACAATTTACTAATTTGAATTCCTCGTCACGGTTTCTGAAATTCAAACGACAAATCTGAATGTCAAATATTCATACTCTGTCATTTGCAATTATTACAATTCTGGATTACATGTTGAATTTCTTGAAGTACTTTTACTAACTTGAATTTCAAGTAACAGTTTCTGATTTACAGTTCGAAAATGTCTTGTGTTGTCTCAGTTGTCAGTTTGAAATCTGAGTATTTTGACGAAATGCATTCGATCTTAGGGAAACTATAGTGAACGAATTGGCTATTTTTCATCTATCCAATTCGATTCTTTGACTTCCAAATGGTACAACCTGTATGACGAAACAAATCACTGAAACTCATTGAGTGAAAAACTGGAGGAGAAAAATATTAAGTCGCACCTATCAACACGCCTTCAACCTAATTAAAGTTATTATTTTTATAGAATATTCATGTAATCACCATATGAAATATACAACGCATTCACCTAAATATAAACTGATGTCCTTAAACATAAGGAAATCACATGATACATTTCATGGTTATGCATCTGTCTCGAATTATATTTGCAATATTTTGATTTGGAAAACAATGAGACAATTTTCTGTTAATTGATGATAAACTGATACAATTTCTGGAAATTAAGTGGATATGTGGCATGCTAATAATGTAATTGAACAATTTACTATTCTTATCGTGTAATTGCATGTATTTCGAATTATTTAAATGAGAAGACCGTAGTCGAAACACATTTCTTACAAGGACCACAATTATTATTTGGTACAACATTTATATTAGTTCCAAATTTTGTCGACGATATACGCACCGCTATTGTTATTTTCCCTAGTTCGAAAATGTATCAATCAAGAATAAAAACACCAGTATGCTTATAGCAGGATATTTTACTATCGAACTATACTACAAACAATAATTGTTTGGTTCTGACAATCTCAATAAATCCCCTATTCTTTCAAAGATGCAACGTATAGCTAACTTCAAAGACAAGCATAAGGCCATCATCGAGAACTTGCTGCCGGAACACGAAAAAGTTTCTTTCACCGAGCATAAAGTTGTCAATGTTTTGACTGAGAGAGATCACAAAGGAAGGAGGATTTTAGTAGTGAATGCTGGAGGTGAGTAAAGAAAGTGAAGGTAGAATACATGACTTGATTCAGTCCCAACTCAACTTGACCATAAACTTGAGAAGATGAAATTCGTTTTGATAAAGGGCATGTCACGACGAGCTTACACCATTTATATCGAGAGAATTCGTCCAAAATATTTTCGAAACTGAGTTATTGCCGCTTCCACAAGAGAGTAGCGGCAACTTTGATGTTTCAAATAGAACACCCTGTATGTGATATCATTTTCAGAATCTTCATCGAATTTTTGATATATCTACCTGATATTTCCGTATACTCATCTCTGACCGTTTTTGGAGACAATGATATTTTCCATTTATTTTTGCGAAAGCATCAAAATGCTGGTATTTTGAATACTGAGGTATTGGGACACTGAATTTTGGTTCACGGTTAGATGATAACCAGAGCTATCTACATCATAGTCAAATCTGAATTGCTTTAATTCAGGGTGGTTGAAAAATATAGGTGTCCATTTTACTTGAAAAAGTGATCGATTTTTACAAATAGCATACCCTGTATATGATTACTGATTTCGAAGTATGATAAAATTCGTTACTCATCTATATATTGTTAGTTTACCAATGAAATGGGTCATTTCGATAGCCCGCCTCTTTCACCAGATTACACCCGAATGTCTATGATATTTTATTGGACTAGTTAATTCGACTAGTTAGGTAAAGATAATACACATAGATGATCAGCAGATTTTATTGGTATTCATTATCAGTAAAGAAATCCAAGTTTGGTCCCTTTTTCAAGTGAAAGATATATATGTAATTTTTGACTATCGTGTAGATAGCTCTTGGTTTTTACCTGACCTAAAAAAAATCAGTGTATTGATACCGCAATGTTCCACCTTTCGACAAGTTTTGTAAGGAATATAATGTATATAGATTATTTCTTTATTTTAAACAGTTCACTCTGAACTTCAACGTTACCTACTCAGATATTTGCGCCATCTTTGCGGATCTTTCCAACACCCTCCCGCCAAAATCCAACGCGAAAACGTTTGTTTGTCACTTGAAAAGAGCCTGGTACTCATTATAACAGTTTGCCGCTGGGTAGGTTAGGTTAGGTTAGGTTCAATGCGAGTGTGGCGCAAGTTCAAGACGAAAGGCACTACGACCCTTGAATGGATCTATTGTGGTTCACCCCTTGATGTTAAAGTTCACCACACAATCCATTTCTTCTCGCAAAGTTCATGGTTGTATGGGGTGAGATTTTCCTGAAACTGATAGGTTCTAAGTTGGTTGGACCATGTATGTTGAACTTTATTCTCTCTAAACATTTCATGTGTTTAGATGTTTCGTTTTCCACGCAGCAAAACCGACAGTCGGTTAGTTGGTTCAGACCTATCCTTCCGAGGTGGTGTCTTAGACAACAATGTGCTGTAAGAAGTCCCGTCAGAATGCGTTGGTCGTTCCTACGCCATTACAGGATCTGCTTGGTTGTGATTCCTGAGGGTTTGGGTAAAAACGCCTTCGAGTGTGTCATACGTGGTAGATCAGACCAGTGTGTGATTCTTTCTATACGCCCCATCCGAACTGATGGTTCTAGCAGCTTTTGAGGTGACGCCAAAAGGCTGGTTCTGGCCCTACGAAGGCAGATTCGGCCCCCTTTTTGACGAGGATGTCGGCTTTCTCGTTTTATTCCACCACCTGGTGCCTATAGGCATCCACAACATAGTCACTCTATTGTTTGCGCCGAATCACTCTGAGGATTCGATACAGTTCCATACAAGCTTTAGAGTTTATCCTGTTGGAGCTTAGTGATTTAAGAGCAGCCTGGCTATCTGATATGATATTTATGTTTTTGTTCACGAGTGGTCGATTTCTCAGATCTCTTGCAGACAATTCGATAGCGGAGACCTCAGCCTGAAAGATTGTAGCATAATATCTACCGAGACTGATTGATATTTCCTGCTAAAAACACCGGCTCCAACTCCATCTGGAGTTTTCTTGCCTTCTGTGTACATCACGTATTCATTTTCTGGAAACCACCTACTTATCTCTCTTCGGAAAGAGGACTTCGACCGACTTTTTTTGCCGATGGATGGAACGTATTTTGATGTTCGGGCTCAGATGATCTTTCGGCTTCATCTTCATCGTACCACGTACTATAAAAAATTTCTGTTGCGCAGCCACGTGGGACCCCTCCAAGGTGACCTCCGACCAGATCTTCCGCATGTTCTACCTGATACACGAGGCGGCGGTGCTAGAGCCGGAGACCCAGGTGAAGGGCGTGGTGGTCATCATGGACTACAACGGCATGGGCATGAAGCAGGTGAAGGGCTTGGGCCCGGCCTTCAGCATGCTGCTGCTGTCCTTCATCCAGGACGCGATGCCGCTGCGTCTGAAGGAGGTGCACATGGTCAAGGAGCCGTTCGTCTTCAACATGGTGTGGCAGCTGTTCAAGCCCTTCGTCAGGCAGAAGCTCAAGGGCAGAGTGAGTGTTACGATAAGATCTGTCAGCAAAATAAGAGCGCTTTTGCTCGACGAATTGGAAATATCTTCGACCAATATCTTTCATTTAGATAGGATGTGGCCTTTTTCCACAGATTTCGTCCAGGTAGAGCCATCTATCGAACAGATCTGTAGCTCATCTGTTACACGTACAGCTCAGGAGCTGATACGGATGGAAGATATCACTAGAAACGATAGGTTTTGGTAGTTTCTAAGGAACCTACCTTAGTTCCTTCTCCGTTAGATGGTGCTGAACATGTAACATGCTCTACCCAGACTTCTCCGCCATATCTCATATCATAATCATAATGTATTCAAATCATTATGTACTGTTAAGCAATGGAAAACATCTTAGAAAAGAAATTGGCATCCCTTGGAGAGAAGCAGTAACAAAAACAAGAATAATTTTTGGCCCACTTCTTTGAGCACTTCATATTAAATTAATTGCTCCGATCTCCTTGTGAAATCTTACTCTTATTGCCTTACTTATTCATCAGTTATTGAAAAAAGTTGCTGAAGTTTATAGATCAGTCATTGATAACCTATCAGAAAGGCATTGTGTTATGATATAAATCATCAGCTTCTTCAGGAATGGAGTCTAATCATAGAGTTGATCTACACACACCGAACACTCACCAAATCAATGATTTGGTGAGTGTTGTATCATCGACTAGGCGACTAGCTCTCTTCTGAATTGAATCTGAGAGCTTTAGCGTATGTTTGGGGGCTGAGCTCCAAACATGTGAACAGTACTCCAGGACAGGTCGAATTTGTGCTTTGTAGATCATAAGAAGTTGCTGGGATGTGAAGTATCTCTTCGCACGGAAAAGAAAACCGAGTTTTTGTGAAGCAGTTTTCCCAATGGACCTCACATGATCGTCCCATGAGAGAGCACTGTTGGTGGTGACACCCAGCATGGATATTGACGACATCATAGGAACAGTGGTACCCGACATCATCAAATTGGGCATTGTGTCATCTGCCTTCTTGGTGAACATACAAGCTTGAGTTTCAGTCGCATTGAACTGTACTAGATTCTCAGATCCCCATTTCAGAATTCTTGTCAGATCCTCATTTAAAGCATCAACCTGTCTTCGCCTTGCACCTCTGGCCTCGTTGGATGATATAGGGGCTCTAGAGGAAAAGGCGGAATGAAGTGTACTATCATCCGCAAAGCTAAGAACTGGGCTGGAGGTCACAATCAACAAATCATTGATGTGGAGCAAGAACTAAGTTGGTGCCAAGACAGAGCCTTGTGGAACACCAGCATTGATAGTCATTGTATCAGACGATACCCCGTCTACCACCACGTAGAGTGATCTATCTGCAAGAAAACTCGATAGTAAAAGACACAGCAAACCATATGACGGAAGTTTCGCTAGGAGGCCTTGGTGCCAAACTCGGTCAAATGCTTTGGAGATATCCAAGGCTACAGCCAGAGACTCCCCATGTTTCTCTATTGACACCTGCCACTCATGTGTCACATAGGCAAGCAGATCTCCAGTTGACCTCTGGTGACGAAAGCCATATTGCCGGTCGTTCACGATTCTTGAGCTCTCTAGATATCGGATGAGCTCGATGTTGATTGCTTTTTCCATTACTTTAGAGATCACAGATAGTATTGCAATCGGTCTATAGTGAAACGTGTTGCTGATTGGTTATTCCTTCAATTTCAGATTTTCTTCCACGGTACTAAGATGGCTTCCCTTCACAAGCACTTGGCTCCATCTCACTTGCCGAGTGATTATGGCGGTGAATTACCAGCTATCGACTATTCGGGACAAGACTGGTATCCTGTCGTTCAAGACTACGTAGAACACATCAAACGTATGAACACTTTCGGCCTACGGAAGAAGTAATAGTTTTCTTCTTTGTGCACTCACTGGACAAATATTATGTATTCGAGTGAAAATCCATGCTAATCATTCCACTAATACATTTCCGAACTCGTATATATAGGTTGACAGAAAATTTTCTAAAAAGCGATAATTCGGTTATAATAAAGGTAGAAAAATACTAAGTAGTTTTGGTCGAGATGTCGAATGCTTTCAACGCAATTTTACATCATTCAAATCTCCAACAAACAGGACCACCAATTCTTGTACTTTACCGCATTTTGAATTTTTAGTGGAAAGATAACCGATATTGCTGATGAAAATTTGGGACACCCTGTATATTGAAAAGTAGTAAATGATAATTTTGTTTATTATTCATGAAATGGTATTGTTGAGAAGTTATATACATATAAGATTGTTATATTGAATATTTTTAATTAAAATCAATTTTATGTAGAACCTTACGAGTTTCTTTTGGAATATTGGAAAATATCTATCGAGACGGTCTATGTACAGAGTGTCCAGAAATGATGATGGAAATGTATGGAGAGAGTTTAGAAGTTTAAAAACAATTTCAGTGGTAACTGAACCCGGTCTGCAGAGTGATTGAAACTACTAGATTTCGATATATTTTGAAAACTGCAAAATGCTGCGTTTTTGAAAATATACTATACTTCTCTTGTTTTTCGAGATTATTCTAGGTTTAATTCAGTTGTTCAGTCTGATTCATGTGTCAACGTCTCGGAGTTTCCAAACGATCATGAACCTAATTTTTTATTTATCGGTTTAATGATAATAAAATAGTCTTTATAATAGTTGAAGTGGATGAAACTTGAAATAAAAATGAATCCAATATCAATGGTCGTAGGAAAAATAGTGTTCATAACCCGTTGGAAAGTGTATTTCAGGCACTCGTCATTTCCTACAAATATCTACTCGTGCGTTATATGTCATTTTCCGCACTAGTTATATGTAATATTCTATTACAGGAATGAAGAAAAAGGAATATTCATTTTTCAGCTTTTTGTGGGATTTTCTCTCCACGTTTCTGAAAAATAGAGTGGAAGTTATTAAAAATTATTTCAATATATTTGTTGTGAGGACAGATTTTGTGATCTGCCCCAAAATGTCACTGCGCTTGAAATTAAACCTTTAGATACCTAAAAGAGAAATTCTCTATTTGTCAGTGACACCTTGTTTTTGGAAAATTTGGAAATACAAATAAATTTAATAAGAATAAAATCTCTACTCATCTGGGTGGACGTTTCGGGAACGAATCTGCTCCCGTTCGTAACACAATTAAAATATCTTTCTTCGCAAAATTTTTTTCAATGTGCAGTCGGTTTCGACACTGAAAAGTGACAATTCGGTAGACGGAGGAATTCTGGTTACAAGGTGTTTTCATTGATTGATATTGAATTTTCCATTTTCATATTCAATTTTCAGAAGTTCTATCTATATCAACTAAACAAGAAGCAATATTATTGTCTCTGTTCAGGAGAATGCAAGCAGACTCTTTGATTTTCCGTTTTTGGTTGTTGTCTTCTTTTCCTATGATCTTAATATTACATATGTTGTCCATTTTCAGTAAGGATATGTTCAGCTAATTTTGATTTGTCAGTATCCCACCAAAAGCTGGAAAATGAATGTACCACCTCCTCGAAAAACTTACAGACAGTATTTAAAAAGGAATATGTTCAATTGTCATTCAATATTAAATCTTCGATAATAACAGAAATGTTGTATTTGAATGAACACGTGTGTTTTGTATACTTTTGGTATGCATTACATTATACTGATTTCTGATTAGAAGCGTATGATTTCCATTAGCTGACCTCCTTCGACAAAATTGGAAGGACTCATGATAATACTTTTCCAAAAGGAAACCAAGCAAAGTAATTTTGTTATCGGAATTCTGATAGCAAATGAGCTCAATTACTTATTTCTTGCTTGTGTTCTCCTCACTTTTTTGAGGCAGTTTATATTATTTAATCAATAACTCTGTGCATACATGAAGATGCGCATAGAAATTTCGATAGCAAAATAGCCGAAAATATGGCGAAAATAGACTATTGTGGTTTGGACAAAGTTTTTGATGGAATATATACAAGGTGAGTAATCTTTGTTTATGAGGAGCATTGTCATATTGAAGTCATTGTTCTCTTTCATTTCGATTGCAGTATCGAAATATTCCATCAGTAACAACAAACCGAATTTACATGAATCTTCTATGTTTTCAGACATGCAAATCACAAAACTACACTATGAAAATTGTAGCCAGATACATATATACGTAAATATATATTACCAATTATTAATGTATCTGTATAATAATGCCTGCAGTCTCGAAAGAAATTCAAATATAATTTCAAGATTAATGGAATTACAATATATATTATAATAACTGTAATTATGGAAATGAAATGATACATTGCAATTTCCACTTATAATACGAAGAGAGCTTCAATTATCACCAGAACTCTTGTCTGGAATTCGAATTTTTTGAATATTCGTGTTCTAGAAAGAGAAAAAAATATCCAGTATAATTTCGTGCTCCTTCTCCCAAGGAGGAGAAAAAAATTTCTAGAAATTCGTTCAGTTGCTATGGTAACGATACAAATACAGGCTATTAATTGGTCGTAACTGTTAGGTGTGGAATTTTCAGTTTCATCAAGCTGGAAGGAATTTCGGAAATACTCTCGGTGTGATAAATCCAGTAGTAGGTTTTATTCGTTTTTCATGTCCTTTGAGGTGCTGAATCCAAATCTGTATCTAGTTTGAACATAACTTTTTGTGCTATTTGGGATATTCGCAAGAACGTCAAAATTTTAGCCCTTCCTGTTTGCTTTTTATTTTGAAAGAAAGTCAATGTCGAGAAAATGATGTTCACCTTTTTCAAATTAAAACTTGCGACAATTTCATTTTCACAGCAGCTCTGTGAGTTCCATCGTAGAGACATTGGGAACATTGTGACTTGTGAATTTTGGAGTTTTGGTAAAATTTGAGACAAATATTTCGTGAAATACTGATTCCACGTGGAGTTGAGGAACATTTACTTTACTCCAATTCAAGCACAAAACACAAGTTTCATTAATAGTTTGGATCACTCCAGATTGAGCCCCTCAGGAAACAAAGGAAACGATGAAAAAAGCGGCTACTAGATGTTTTTTGCAACGTGAAACTACCATTTGCCTTTTTTCGAATCTGAAAATCATATTTATACCTTGATTACTCCATATAACGCCACTGTTTTAAATTCTACGACATCATTTTCCAATCGTTTTTATCTTCGGGCTTTCTATAATATCACCTTTTCCAGCCGTTAGAGAGCAATTATGATTATTCTCTTTAGATGTCCGAGATATAGATCAAATATGGAAAGTATCAGGAAAATGGAAAGTATGGAATGAAAATAAATGATCTTTGGGATTTGACATAAAAAATATCACCGTTTGTGAGACAGTGTACTTACGATGCATTAGCATTAGCATAAAGAACAATTGCGAGGCCAAAGGTCTTCAAAACAAACATAAAATACTGTCAAGAGTCACTGTTCCATCGTGGAACCGAAAGTATGACATATCGTTTTGTTTCAGAAGATTTTGTGTTTGTCCAACTAGGGAAGTATTCATGATTGAACCAGCTGCAGTCTTTGGCTTTGTATTATGATGAATTCGAGATCAGAACAGGATTTGATTTTTGCTGATTCATTTTCGATAGGTGAGTAATGTAAAACTAAGCAACACGTGTGAAAAAATTGGTGAATGTGTTCTTCAGAGCCTCAGAGGACATTCTTAGGGAATCAAAATGCAATGAAATTGGTTTCATTTCTAGAGATCAATATGCTGGGTATGATGACGATAACCAAGATTAATTTTTGATTACATCTAACTGATATTCCAATTCTAGAATTACAATTTACTTGAGAAAAAAAAACGAGATTTCTGTGTTCGTTTTTGTAACCGTTGTAACAATACTGGGTGGTCCAACGAAAACTTAACACCTCGATTTTCCGGCTTCGATTATTCTAGAACTGCATCGAATGCATCGAATAGTCATTGGCCAGTATATCACCTCATAACGGTTTCGTTCGAAGTTCAGAGAATCGATCGATCGATTTCGTCGATAATAAAAGTCAAGCTTTTATTTATCTTTCGATATCGATGAAGAACTTTTGCATTGACCCACACGTACGACGAAAGTCACAACTGTTTGAATTCGAAACATTTGAATGTCTTTGCGTCTCTGTATCTATTTTTGAAAACCCAAGGTAGGTAGGGTTTATCAACGCTACTGAACATCAGTCTTCGAGACTGTCTAGACAGTCATGAACCTTTTAATTTGACTTCCGCCCCACCTACGAAAATATTTAGTTTGAGCAGCAGTTTTTGGACTCTTCAACTGAGATATCGCACCATTGTGTTATTGTTAATGATTGTTATCGAGTTCACTTTCTCCAGCACTTGGATAGGTATTTTTCTGATTATTGTCGTTGTTTGAGAACCATTCAGTTCTGATCTGACCAGTGTTCATTCTTATACATATAATAAACATATGGTGAGTTCTATTTGATTATGATTATGCTAGAAGTGTGGGAAACATTTTGTGGGTATCAAACTGTGTAGATTGTAATTATTCTAAGTTCATAGAAAATCAATCTTAAAATATCATATGCAACATTCGTAAATCTCAACTGAATGAATCATGAAATTGTAGGTTGCAAGTTGAATAGTTTCTCAACTCCATTTTGGTAATTTTGGTGATATACGAGTTATGAACTACTGAATTTCATGCTGCCAACAAAAATTACAGTACTGAGAGTACCTAACACAGAATTTTGACATACGTCTGATAATTTTGACAGAGTACCTAGAATTCTGTCATGTTAGATATTAGAATTATAGAGTTTGAATTACAGAGCCTTCGTAGAATTCAGTATTTTTCTGCTGATGGATATACGGAACCGTATCAGACCCACCATAAAAAAATAATGAGCGCGAATTTCAAAAAGAGTATGTTGAAATCTTAACATACTATCAAGTTGACATTTCAAGACGAGAATATGGAATTTCAGGACATAAAAATTCGAAATTTGAAGTCGAAATTCCAACATTTATAAAATTCCTATTCAAAGACCAACGCAAAAATGATTCACGCCAGCCGAAATGGTGCCAGTTTAGTCTTCCATCGATGCAGCACCCTGTATACTGATATATTTGGAGCATGTCAGAAAGTTTACTTATTATTCAATTCATTCCACCAGCATTATGAATTTCAAATACAACAATGGATATTATAGACGAAGACAACCAAATAAATACAGATTATATATGAATAATTTATTGAATGAGAATGCATTCAAAGGAAACTACCCACTGCACAATATTAACATTACCTTATTCTAGAATCTTATCGAAACTTTCATCAATTATATTTTGTTCCTAAAAAAGGGATGAGGGAGGGGCAATATTGATATGATTGTAAGCAATTAATTTTCTTCACGAGCATTCATGAATGGAAAAAAAATAAATGAAATAAGTGAAAACTAAAACAAAATGAAAATAAAGATGATTTTCCACTATAACTATTTTCATTCACCAAGAATGTTTGAACAAAAATTGTATTTCGATTTTGTTGATCTTGATATCGCTCTCTTCGTCCCTTCCTTCTTCAAACAATTACTTTCGAAACATTGTATTTATATACACTGCTTCTCGAAAGTTCCTTTTCCCCCTCTCATCATTGGAACGAGTATACATAAACAAATTTGAAATTTGGAAACTGAATATTATAGGGTTGTAATTTCTTCAAGTAGATTCTTGAGTATGTAGTTAATATCATACTGAATGGAATTTAAACTTCAATGTTTACTAATGAGCCATTAAAACTGCCATGAACATAAACAAAATTAGTATCATTGATTAGTTTTTATCGATACCTTTTAAAAGAGGTGTCGCTTGCCGTAGAGTTCCATTAGAAATTATTGGTCACAATGGCATTATGACGTCATCTTTGACGATTTCGTCATCTATCATGACTAGTAGGGAAGTTTACAACCTCCAATATTAAGTTTCCAAATTTCACTTGTTCATGTATAATCGTTCCAAAGATAAGATGGAGGAAGGGGACTTTTGAGAAGAACTGTATATTGGTTCATTTCGACATTTTTTAAGTCATGGGATATATACCTTCGAAATTGGTTTCTCGTTCAATGTATTACGTTCACAAGGTAATCATCGAATAATAGCAGATGACTGCTATTTTATATTCTGATCTGTCTCAAGAAACTCCATTCAACCGAAACAAGGTATGCATTTTACTGAGAGATCAAGGAGCTGATATTGAAATAAATGATTTTTCATGTAATGTTGTATATGACAGGATTAAAGAAAAAACACATAAGGCACTTCTGAGATGAACATCGTTCTAACTACAAAATGAGAAATAGTGATGAAAGGGAAGAAAGTGTTACTTTCCATCATGCACTAGCCGATTATTTTCATAAACGTGTTTTCTCGAGAACTACTGCATTGAATTACGAAAACAAGGAAGCTTTGGTGAGAGATTTCGATTGCCTTTGAAATGATGTGTCACTTGACCCCTTATCCCATTTGAGATTCGAGGGTTGGAGTTCACCTCTCCGAGGGGTTTGTAGTGAAAAAGTTGAAAACCGACTGAAAAAATCGACCGGTTTGAGCATTTTTTTTATTGACAACGATAACTATGTCGAAATGGACTTGTTTCGTTTTTATTGGGCCACCCAGTATATTGTCTTCCATTTATTCGATGGACGTGAGGCTCTCAATGATAATTTTTGAGTTGTGCATGATTTTTTTCCAACAGAAAAATCTTCTTGACCTGTCGCTGAAAATCGAAAAAAATCATGGTGATATGTGTGGAAACTGGAGCAGACAATGTTCCTTTCATCAAACTCGGATCGTACATGATGCGACTAGATCTAGAAGAGTTGTGCGATGAAGAACACCGAAGAGCAGAGGAAGAATTGAGGGAAACTCCAGAAAATGTTCGTTTTGGAATCAGCAAATTGAAGGAAATTCTAGAAGGTGAACAGCTATTTGTCACCATTCCTGACATCCAACGAAAAAATACCTGGATGACTTGTCGTTTTCTTTCATGGGCTATCAATCGCTTGAACCTGAAGAGGTTAATGCAAAATTCATGGATCATCATTTTTTCGTATTGATATTATCAATTTATCCATTCAAGATACAAATACAAAGTAATAAAATATGGTTTCACTCCACATGAGCTGCAATCTACATTATATTATTACGATACCAATCCGGAGACAAAAAAACAATACAATTTCGTAGAGGACTTGTCGTTTACGTTCCTGGATAATAACAAATGTCTGAACAATATTTTGCTCCTCTGCGAAAATAACGTCGTAACTCAAAAAATGTCATTTTACCTAAAACAAAACCAGAGTGCGCTTTCAGATTATGAAATCATAGTCAAAATAGTTCAGAAAGAACAAATAGTGGAACATTTACAAACCTTTAGAGGTTATGAATTTAGTTGAGTAGAATTCATACAGCAAATAAAATAATATATAAGAACTAAAAATTAAATAAAAGAAAGCATTTCCATGAAACCGTTCATACAGGAAATAAGTCGAGAGTAAGAATGATAATAGAATGAAAGATGACCAACTTTCATCTTTTTATTTTATTTTATCTGGAAAATGAAAGGGCGCATGTCCCAAATCAATTCTGTCATTCAACTATTCTAACCTCGGTTCTAAAATCCTTCTAACCTAACTTCCGTTTTTGGATTTTGACATTCTGTTCAATATAAAATCATATTCGAAATCGATGATGATGGACAAAAATAATATTCCGCTGGGAGCAATAATGTCACTTCTGACGACTACTGCGATTGTACCTTTAAATAAAGAAAGAAACAGACATTTCAAGATTCGCCCCTTGAACGCTTCATTGTCATCAAAGCCGTTCTTGGATTGGTTAATCCTTAGTCATTATTTCATTCTAGTGAACCATATAAACCATGGTTTTTAATTCTCATTTCTCAAATAATGTTAACTCATTCATTATTTTATTTTAATTGCTGTATAAATTCACCTTTAATCAATTATGTTTGCTGGGCTTGAGTGATTCCTGAATATAGACCTGGACATGTTGTCTATTATGCATATCAATATTTTATTAATTTGGTACATTACATGATCAAAACAACAAAATCATTATTGAACACATGTTTTTGATTAACCCTACAAGAGTTTTCAGGGCGTGCAGAAAACGTTCCTGAGATGGGAAAAATAAATTTCGATATTTAGAAAAACACTTATCGCTCCTATATTATTATTATCAAAATTGAATCTATTAATTTTTCAGCTGAAAAGGACCTGAACGTCCCGTTGGAGGACGAATCGTTTCTAATAAAATTTTTGAGGCCCTGCCGCTTCCATCCGGAAACTGCTGCCGAAATTTTGAAGAGGTTCTACAAGTTCAAAATAAAGCATCCAAAATACGGGATAAACATAACACCGCACAATGTTCGAAACGTATTCGATGCCGAAGTGTTCAAGTTTCTGCCAACGAGAACATCGTCGGGAGCCAGGATCATGATAATAAATTGTGGAGGTGAGAACTAGAAATGATAACATCTAGACCCATAAGGTGCTTCTCGAATGATTGTACGATATAAACATTTCAAAAATTACTCAGGAATTTAGGCGAAACTGTTTCATGCAGCGGCAGGTTTTTTCCGCAATGTTTCTAACAAGTTAGGATTTTTCTAACCCAAGAACGGTATGTGAAGGGTCCGGGAACATTTTCTGGACTCCGCAGTTTTTGCAAACTTCTGCAAGTTCATCGTATGGTGGGTAAACTTTCTGATATAGTTTGAAAATGGTAAAACCAGATGGGACGAAAACACGGAGGTTGAAATATACTCCCGGTTCCACCGGAAATGCTATCAATTTCTTCAATTTAAATGGAACACTCTATATATTTTTACAGATTTTGAAAGAGCTTGTTATTTTGAATTCATACATACTGAGTTCAGTGTGAAAAAACTTGTAAAAACTAGGAATATAGCACTCTAATCAACCTCCTTTGCGATTTTTGCATCAGAGCAAAAATCTATTCAGATAAACTAATTGATGTTGTTTGTATGCATAGTAATAAATAAACGTACAATTTACAAATGGTAATATTCAAAATGGTTCAATTAAGTGAAAAAGAGCGCTTTAAAATTCTGATTATCGGTTATGATGATGGTAAAATTTATATCCGTCAATTAGAATTTGACACTTGGAGAACAAAAGAGTACTTGTTTATTTATTACTATGCATACAAACAGCATCAATTAGTTTATCCAAATAGTTTTTTGCTCTAATGCAAAACACTCAAAGGAGGTTGATTAAAATGCTATATTTCTCGTTTTTACAATTTTTTTACACTAAACTCAGTATGTATCAATTCAAAATAACAAGCTCTTTCAAAATCTGTGAAAATATATAGGGTGTCCCAGTTGAATTAAAGAAGTTGATGGCATTTTCGGTTGAACCAGAAGTATATCATCAAAGAAAAGTTAACATCAGATTCATTTTGTTCCATTTCACTTACCTGCGAATTTTCATGAATATCGTTCTTTTCGTTTAAAAGATATTCACTTGGTGCCATACTTTTATCCCAACCCTGTATGTTCTTAGTATATCATGGTAATCATGAATTTAGGTTTGAGTTTTCAAGAAAACGGCTTAGGTATTCTGATATAATGAAACTACACTTCAACATTGGAAGACTAGATGAAAATTTTCAACAGCAAAACATAGTAACGGAAGATTAAATCTGGAATGATGTCAATCAGATGGGAAGAATTCTCAATAGAAGGAACTATAGGGAACCAATATAAATCAGGAAAGTCAGTTCATACTTAAATCCAGTACATGAAAAAGCAATATCTGAATCATGAAACTAATTGCCAAAAAGATCTGCGATAAGTGCCTGTCTATAATACTTGCAATCAAAAAGAGAGACTGGCTTATGTTAAATAATTTCAACATGACTATGCATTTCGCATTGTTTATATTCGGCACTGTTACATGAGCCACGAATTAAAGAGGATGACCGATGTAGGAAGTTTTTTCACATGCAAAATTTGGTATGAATACGAAATAAAATCGACAGTAAAAAAACAGTTCCCTACAAAAAGATGACTACAGACAGTAAACTAGAGACAGACCAGAGACAGAGTTCACAACATATAGTTCGCAGTTTATAACCAAAGTTTAGTAGTACCCCGGTTCATAAGTTAGTATAAATCTGTAGATACAGAGAATGTTTTGTTTTCGTTCGAGTAGAATGAAAAGTCATCAAATAGTGTCGGTGTTTATCACAGCAAATTGCAAGCAATGTTTGAAAGATTCAGTCAGCTAGAGATCGGATTAAATCAAAGTGGAGTGTGAATAAGTCCATCCAAACATGTGAGAAATTCTATTTACCATTGCCACCTTTGCCTGTCTAAGTTCTATATTCTATTAATAGATTCTATATGTATCTGAGATAGTGTCCTGTCATCTACAACCACCATTTTTCAAGAGAAAGATATTGTGACGAATCAAGGACAACATTGCACGAAAAGATGAGGCTTTTGAATGTCACTGCCATTGAATCCAATGTCAATATTCTGTTTCACACTGTATCAATTCACAGAATCAATGAAAAAGTGAAAAAATTATTGAACATTGAATCATTGTATGAAAATGTCTTGTCTTTTCTTCAATAGTGTATTCACTGCAATCATATTGGAAAATATAATTCATTGGTTCCTATTTTCACTCGAGTAAGTAGTTTTTTCGTTATTTTTGTTATAAAATAGAATTTTTCCCACTCCTTCCTCCAGGGAAATTTACATGTGGCGCCTATGGGTGTCACTTAACAATTCATCAACTTACTTTCAGACAAATGGAAACCCAAGAAAGTGAGCCTAGAAGACATGTTCAAAAGCGTCATGGTTGCCATCGAAATTGCCATGCTCGAGCCGAAGACCCAGTTGGGAGGCGTCCACGTTATAATAGATTTGGCAGGATTGTCTCTAGTCCATGTCTACCAATTTTCACCTTCAACTGCCAAACTCATCTTAGACTGGGTCCAAGTGAGTGGAGAATATCAAGTATTTCTAAATCTTCCATGTCTTTGCAATTTCGAAAGTTTTTTGAATGAAAACATTTGCCACTTTGTCATGAAATCATAACTTTGTTCAGAATGAAATAAATAACAGGTACAAAGAAGTGGATACATATTGGATATGAATAAAGTGATTTAGAGATAAGTACAGAGCACTTGTTTCCCATAATGAAAGAAGAAAGATAGATGTATCACCGAAAGTGTAGAACAAGAAACTAAAAGTAGGGTCGTAAAGAATATATGCAAAAATAATAATATGTAAAATGTTGAAGGTATAAGAAATGTGAAAAGTGAAATGCTCAAGCATAAAAAAATTATGAAACAACATACGCTGTTTTGCTCGCCTCTCAGGAGTTTCTATGTATCTATAGTGCATTTTAGACATGCACAGACAATAAATACAATACCTTGTATAGCAAGAACTAAAATAATGTTTCTCACGACCATCGATGAAAACAGCAAATGACGCATTGTTTCGTTATTTAGAAAATCATCTCATTTCACCAAGACAACAAAGAAAATATAAAGTGGAACGCACACGTATTGTATTATTTCAAAACCGAACGCCCGCGGTTACTGATGAATAATGTAGGTACTGATTTTTGACCTAGAATCTTCACTGCTGTTATCACATATGGTACACACCAATATTAAGACGGATTAGGCATCCTATCTTCCAAACAATGAATGAATCTTTCACAGTATACATGACAACCTCAAAAAATACTGCTGATACAATGACGTAATATAGTTGAGTGAATTTGGTTACCAAAGATGACAGCTGAAACATCCGAAGATTGCCGTATTTGAATCAATTTATCTGCGCTCTCATTTACTTCCATAATAATATCATTATTATTAATAATAATAATAATAATGATAATAATAATAATAATAAAAATATAGCTTTTATTGCCCAACAGGAACCATTTACAAGGCAATTCTTAAGGGATATCAGATACAATATAATAGAAGTATAGTAACATTGTTACAACATATATGGCAAGGATACAACATAAAAATAAAAAGAGAACATCCATGATTGGTTCCCAAATTGTTTATAGATGTACTCGAGATTTATTTCTTGATTCACTACAGTTGAAAATATCACACATATAATTTTTTAACATTTGAACACATCACATCAATTGGAGCTTCAGACATAATATTTGTTTGAGCTCTCTTGTACTCAAGAGTGGTATTTGATCTAGACTCCAATCTCGGCACATGAAAATCTATTTGTGATAATAGTACAGAGGAGTCCACTTCACCATTCGAATAATAATAGAAAAATTGAAAGAAAAATAGAAATATTATGGATGCTTGATTTCTGTGCTTTTCTAAAGATACGAAATCGAATCAGCGTAGTATATTCATATAATCAGATCCACTTATTGAAGGATAAACTCCATCAACCTTGAAGCATAGAAATTTCAAAAACTTTTTTCGGACTTTCTCGATGGTTGTTGAGGATTGAATATAAATGGGATTCCATGTGAATGATCAATATTCTAGTTTAGACCATACTAGACTGAAGAAAAGAGATGAGAGTGCGTTAATATCAGATAAAACCATATATACGAAATGCTGATATTTGAGAGTTGAATATAAGCTGATTTTCGAACAAACCGTCTAACGGGTCACCACTCGGGTATTCTCGTTTGCTGTAATTTGGGTTGCGGAGTAGCTGTCGACTATGAGCGAAACTGATTAGGAACATGATGATAGTATATCTACTCAGGTCTCATAAACACTTGAAATGCACATAATTTGAAGATTCATGGTCGTAGGAAAAAAGTGGGCATAGCTCGTTGGGAAGTGTATTTCATGCAGTGTTTACGTTTCCGCACTCGACGCTCGTGATAAATATCTACTTGTGCAAAATAGTTTCATAATATACTATTTTATTATTTTCAGGATTGTGCTCCAGTGAGACTGAAAGGATTACATGTCATCAACCAATCAGTTCTTTTCAACATGGCTTATTCCATTTTCAAACCATTTCTTGGAGAGAAACTGAAAAAAATGGTATGATATAGATGTTTATTTCCGGAATGATACTTATTTCTGATCCGCTATATATTATCAGAAAAGCATTTCTGTACGATCAGTGGAGAAGCAGCTCGGGAACTATACAGAGAAAATTACCTTCATTGTCGTCTTCAGTACCTTTATGTATACACCCTGACTGATTCCTTAGTTTGCAGACAACTAAGAGAAAATTCAGGCTGAAATTTTTCTTGCAACTACAGCGTGATTTTTTTATTTTCGGTTCCGGTTGAAATTTGTACTTTGAAAAGGAACGCGTTGTATATTATATGCATTTCTGAATTCTACGTAGAATTCTCTAGCTACTGTACTTCGAATCGTTCTCCTTTCTTCATTTGTTTTTGAGATATTTGATTTTTTGAATTTTTTTTATATATTTGATCTGATCAAAGTGATAAGGAATAATCCAGCATTCAAAAGCATAATTCCCCTTCGCAAATAATCCTACTACAAATATATTCATCTCGATATTCATCAATCCCATTCTAATATTTTGCAATTGTTCATGTCGCAAATTAAAGTATATCATTATATTATCCACATGGATTATAATGGATTCAATTTGAAATCAATGTGAACCCCACCTAACTCATTCATGAATGAACTAAATACAATAGGAATTACTACATAAAAATTATAGGATTGAAATCTAAGAGCGGAATCAACAAAGGAGCTATGTCCCATAATTTTCGAAATTGACTTTTGCAAAAGTTCTTGCCAAGGCTCATTGAACGAGATGTTATTTTGTTAAAAACATGTATTGTGATACCATGTTTTTTTTTCTGTGGAGAGTCGTTTTTTTTTTAACTTGAATTCGACAAGTGAATTGAGAATAGTATCAGTTTTACATTTGCTCTCACCCAAATTTTCATCATCAACAAACCCTGAAATACATCAACAATACCTTATGATCCTATTCTTGAGGAAATATTTTTTGGCAATTGGTTTTCCATTAGCCTTCAACAATATTTTGAATGATTTTCAATAGACCAAGAAAACAAATATTGACTCTTTCAACACTTTTTTCTTGATTACCTCAAAACTTTTTGGGACTTACCACCTATGTTTCTTCCACTCTTCAATCATGGAGTATGTTTCGGTATATAATTACAATATACAAATAATCCTAATGACTACACTATTTTACCACAATCATTGTCATTTCATAGACTAAAACTAATCAACTCTTATATCTTGCAGTTGTTCTTCCATGACTCGAACAGGAAATCTCTCGTGAGCCAAATATCGAAAGAAAGTCTCCCGGAATATTATGGTGGTACAGCCGATATCCCGGATTACCCCGGAAGTGTATTCTCCGATATGCTGTTTCACTATCAGTCTGATTTTGAAGGTTCGTTAGAAGTATTATTCCAGCATGAATGAGTGCAAATCTATGAAGTTTGACAATAACCAATTGCCAACCTCATGATATCGTATTGTTCAGTCAGAAATTTAATAATGATTCATTGAAATTCTGCTCAACGCGTGAGGAAATGAAACGACCATTGAACAGCATTTTACATTGTTTGAGTGTTATGTCAACGACATTTCTAAGTATGTCAAGTTCAATATTATTCATTGCATTAGTACTGTTAATAGTCCGGCTGGTAGGTTTCGTATATTTGTTCTTCATTCCTCATTAGAAAAACACTCGTTGGTGAATAGACTGACCAATCCAAGAACTACAAGAAATACCAAAACCTAAATCATCTCTACACATTTGATATTTTCAATCCATCATAATACTCAGTTCAGTCGATAATTCCTTCAAATTATGATGAATTTTACGAGTGAAGAAATATTTGTTTTAGTTTTCTTCACTTTATTCATAAGGGTGAGAAGGTTAAGCTATGGTGGAGTAAAATCAAATATAGATCCATCAGTTGATAGATATTGCTACATTGAAAGAGTAAGCAAATGCTGTGACATCATGGTGGAAACAATATCAGCTTCTGTAAAACTCATAGGCTTTCAATGAATTATTATTCATCACTATCAAATCAACAATTGTTTATAATCCAGTAGGGATGGAATGGGTCAGAATGTCTAGAATTAAATTGGTGACCCTTAAAATGGATCTAAGAAACGTTTCTGGCTAGCTCTAAACCTTCCACGTCTATGAGAGAATATTGGAAAAGCAATCTACAATTGCTTATAGGGAAAACATGATAGTCATCAAATCGAGTCACCAGAATAATTTCTTCCTTTCATTTTGTGATTTTTTTTATTGGGTGATCTACATTTCCCCTAATTCATCTACTTTCTGTTTCAGTGTACAGTTCCTACGGATATGTATCAGATAAAGAAAAAGCATCAGTGTGATCGAGCCATTTGCAAATGATAACAAGGAATATACGAGGAAATACAAGGAAATTCGAATTTAAGAAACTCTACTCCTCCGACTGATATATGAAGTGATCTTTCATAACACGCCATCAAATAATGAGTTTAGTACTGTATGTAAGTTAAAAATGAATAAGTCAAGTTTAGTAAGTTTATAATAAAACAACCTTGGGAATATCTAATAAAAATATTCGATAATCTCGAGCAGTTGCGTTTTTTCTATCGATATCCGCAGCTATAATGTGGACCAGAATCAGTAAATTTTTGTTCTAGAGCTATACAGTAGTTTGAATAACAGGAGTGAATTGATGATATCAATTCCACACAGGAAGACGAAGTTTGATCAGAACCTAGGTAGTGGAACTGTGATTGGCGGAATTCATATTCTATCTGGGCTGCATACAAGTTATTTCCATTCAGTGAATCAGAATTGCCCACTTATCAACACACAAAATGATTGTTTGCTTATAATCTATGGAATGATTCATTTCATATGAAAGAATGTATTATTTGATGTATGTATCATATGCTTTGATATCCAGGTTTTTGTAATTCAAAATGCGTTCGAATAAAACAAATATCTAAAGAATTTATTTGAAAATCTAAGTACTCTCATATTTTCATCTGTAACATCTGAGAAACATTATAAGTGATGATGAAGTGGTATCACAAGAATATGTCTTAGGTACAATAATCAGTTGAATTAATATTTAACAATGAAATAATATCGTTGAAATCAATACGAAAATATCATTTTTTCAATTCGACTAACGCGCTTGAACTACAGTACCATGAGACGAAACAATACAAAAAAATAAATAACTGTTTGACATCATTCTAAAACTAAGATATACATTAAACAAACCATGATCCAGTTACTACAAACATTAAAAACTAAATAGGAATGAATTCTCTTCCAAACTAGAAGTGGACGCTTTATCAAAGTTCGGCTTTTTTGTTGTAACCATAAGAGTTGATAGCTGAAAAATAAAAACAAAAATATTATATCATTACCAAAACACACCTGAAATGTATAGTGACTGATCCTTCTCAATATAATGGATATAATTCGAAATTTATATTTTATTTCAACGAAATAGTGATCGAACATGTAACTACTCTTCTTGGTAAATGCTGTACGGTAAGAACACATGGTGAGGATGGAACCGAGGAAAATAAAAGAGGAGAAAAAAATTGATAATGAACCCAACAATTGATAGGGGCAGATATTATTAGAGGAACCAAGGACGCCTTTTCTTAGAAAAGAGCCAGCAAGCGATATTATAGATATCCTACGAGTCTGGAAAACAACCTAGAACTTTCTGTTGGAGAAAAATTATGGTCTTCAGCAATGAACAAATGAACCCACTCATATCCCTGATATCAACAATCATTGTGCCAATACGCCCGACCTATTTCCTCAATACCCGGAACCGGAATACTCTGAAGTGAAAATCAGTGCACCACTAAGAAACTCATACCTTGCACTCATCTCCACAATCTGTGAATCTGCCCTTATATCACTCCGCAAACCAGCTCAACACCTCCACGCACTATTTCGCATTGAAATTCACTCGACTGAGATGGTCTCCGCAATTTTTTCTGACTTTCTTATGAGAAGAATGAGTTGGAGAGATTTTGGAGATGATTATGCTGGGAACGGAAACTTACATACCCCATACCAACAAATCATCAACCACTTGTGAACCATCGTTTAATGAAACCTATTTTACGATCGTCGGTTAGAGGCAAGCAGCATACCGTCTTTAGAGCAAGAATCCATACCCAGGAACTAGAGTAGAATATGTTGAAACTAATAGAAATACATGCAATCAATCGATAGACTTGTGTGTGTTCTAGAACTGTCATTAGTTGTTTCTAGGTTGTTCACTCTTTCATACAAACTCATTGTATTTCCTTCTAACTGAAAGATGTAGTACAGCCGATTACATAAGAGGGTGAGGAACCCTTTCCTAACAACTATGGACCAATTGCACTACCATGTGTGATCTCTAAAGTAATGGAAAATGCAATGAACATCGATCTTATCAGATTTCTAGATATCAATATGCTGCTGGCCTACATGCATTCATCAGAGGATTCACTCAATCTCATCAAACATTTCAACTGCGAAGTACGAATTGGTCAGAACTTGCAATACTTGAAATGTTCCATCGCAAATAAATTCAAAGCTGAATATTCTCGGCACCGATTGGATAGATCAATTCAATCTATGGACTACACCAATCAGTCTGTATTGTTACCAAGTAACAAGTCAACAAAATAGATTGGATCTCACCTTCGAGAAAATCCAGTCGCAGTTCAGGAACATGGGGAGTATTGTTCCCACTTTGTTGAGTTTAGTTTCCGAGAATAAGCTGTTCTGTTAGTTGCCAAAACACACCATGTAACAAAGAATGCTTCAGATGATTCACTCAATCTCATCAAACAATTCAACTGCGAAGTACGAATTGGTCAGAACGTGAAATACTTGGAATATTTCATCGTAGATAAATTCGAAGATGAATATTTGTAACCAAGCTTCGAGTCAACGAAACAGATTGGACTCACCTCAGAGAAAATTCAGTCAACGTTCAGAAACATTTTCAATGACCAAATGTGAAATACTGTCTGCAAGTTCTTCGAGGAGGTGGTACATTCATTTTTCAGCTTTTAATGGGATTTTCTCTATTTCTATTTTCTCTATTTCGATTTTGTGTTGAGAACGGGAGCAGATTCGTTCCCGAAACGTCCACCAAGATAAGTAGAGGTTTCATTCTTATTAAATATATTTGTATTTCCAAATTTTTTCAAAAACAAGGTGTCACTGACCAATAGAGAATTTCTCTTTTAGGTATCTAAAGTTTTAATTTCAAGCGCAGTGACATTTTGGGACAGATCCTAAATCTGTCCTTACTACAAATATATTGCAATAATTTTTAATAACTTCTACTCCATTTCTTAGAAACGAGGAGAGAAAATCCCATTAAAAGCTGAAAAATGACAAAATGGGACTTTGTATACGAGCAAAAATCTCGTTGGTCTCGAAGCCAGACCTCCTTCACGACCTCCAAACTTTCCAGGAAAACTTCAATACCCTCACTCACCGATATACTCTCTGTCGCACATCTGCAGCAGTTCCAACCACTGCGGCCCCTCTATCCTGGGCAGGTCCAAGGTGCCTCCGTAGCAGTCCGGCAGACACTTGGGGTCCATGTACTGGTGCAGCGACTTGCGGTCCGTGCCGTGGAAGATGATGCGGCCGCGCAACTTCTCCCTCAAGAACGGCTTGAACAGTGCGAACACCATCTTGAAGATGTACGGCTGGTTGACGATGTGAATGTTCTTGATACGAAGCGGGACGCTGTCCTGGAAGAGGAATGAGCAGACGTCAAGGGAGAAGATACAGGGTGTTGCTCAGGGGTAGGACGTGATTCCAAGGGTGCAAATTTTTCGAAACAGAGTTTTTTATAAGATTTTGGTGAAATTTGCCAGTGTTGTTCCTCAAAATATGACGTTGGCACTGAAGTTAGCACTGATGAGATGATAATTATGAGTTCCAATGGGGTTCTGGAGGGCTGTCTCGTGAATAATATTTGAAAAAAAAATCCGCGACTGCCTTTTTAGAAAAAATTCATGTATAGGTGAAATATTTTCTTTTAATTGAATTGTGAGTTTTTCTGAATCCAGTGATGTTCAAGTTTGGTACTGCGCAAACAAAAAAAGGATCTTTCAATCAAATATTATATTGAGTCATTGACCGTGACATTAAATTATTTGAATCAATAACGTGACCATGAAGTGTCACTGTGATATTTCATAAATGTGATCAACGTATCATGATATTGACTAGTGTTAATCAAAACTGAATATTAATAATAATCGGCTGACGGGCATGATACAAGATTACGCTTTCCGAACAAAAAAGTGCCGGATCCAAACAAACTGAATATTATGTAACAAAACCTGTACCAATTTTCAAATTTATCTGTTATCATATTCTCCACCTTGTTCTTATACGTTATCCATCGTGAATCACCTTGTATAGGTGCATCGCCTCAGTTCACTAATTGATCTTTGATCGTTTTTCGACAGCAGATCAATATCCAACTCTCACGTGTAACTAATGAAACATCGTTATCTTGAGAAAATGTGTAAAGTGTGAGGAAAATTACTGATGACAAAGGTGTTACAATATAAGTACAAGACAATGAGAATGTAAGGAGGCCCTGATAAAATAGCTTTCTCTCTTGAGTAATTAGATGTTCTACTAATTAGGACAAATTCGTTTATCAATATGGATACGTAATAACATCTACCATTTTCCATTTGTAAAGTACCAAAAGAATTTGAATGAACCGCTAAGAAATAATTTTGGAGTGGAAATTTTTGATGAAATTGTGTGTTATGAATAGTAAATATGAACCGAAAAATTTCGAATTGTTTTCCGTCATTTATCATATCGGTATACCGGGTGGTCAAGAGATCCGGGGCACTCCTGTGACTTTGATCTCGTTGAGATACAATTTTCAAATGCGGAGGAGTGATATAGGATCGTGTTTCGCATTCAATGATGAATTTTGGTTGAATTAGGTTCTTCCACTTCCACCAGAAATGATGCCAACTTTTGATGAAAATTAGTCGTACTGAAAAATGGCATATCCAATGTCGCACCATTCGAAAGATATTCGAAAAAAATCATGATTTACTTGATTTCCCACAAGATGTTGAACATTAGAATATAGCCTATGCGACGAACTAAAATAAAAAAGGAGGAGGTCAGTGCCACCTATATTGAATACAAGTAAATCAGATTAAAATTTGGAACTTATATGATCTTATATCACTTTTTCGAACTTTGAAAAAGTTATCTCTTACGACATTGATTTTAAAGAGCTCTTTCCTCATGGCCATCTGGTACCCCAGAATCATCTTTCTTAAAATACCCTATATCATATTACGGATTTCTCCCACTGAAAGAAATTCAATCTGTAACCGCACCAGACAAATGATGGATACGATAATTTTGAACGCAATTCAAAGATAAACCGTTCTACTAGAAATTAAGAAAAAATGTTCGTCGTTGCGTCACCCTTTTGGTGATATTTCCTTCTCAAACATTCATTCGAACTCTTCGGAAATGATTATAAAAGATAAAAATTCAGACAAATCAATCAATCAGTAATAAGCATGGTGTACCACCAAGTTCAAGACTAGATATATTGACATGATTTGAATATCAAGTATTTTACATCAATGTTTGTAGGAATTAATCAGAATCTCATTTTCATTGTATATTGTGTTCATAGCTGTATAGTTGATTGTTATACAATTGTTTCTCTAACAAAAAACTTCCTTGAACTCAAAACTGGTCGTGTCCTCATTTTTCGTTCCTGATAATGGTTATTTTATGGTGAAAGAGGAACGTGATCTGTGGCATCAGATAAGTAGTGATATGAATAATATAAATTATTGGGGACAGATCTGTAGAGGAGATAAGAGAAAATCTTATGATTATTACACTACAGAATCAATAGTCAAAGCACATAGATGCAAATAAAAGTTTTGTTTGATTAATTCAGTGAAAATTTCATAATTTCGAACAATCTCAGTGTCCAATATTTTATAGCATCGTAATATGAATAACGAATCCTGTTAGATGTGTGAAATTCCTAATTAACAACACTTCAATGACTAGGTATGTAGCCATACATGTATTAATCATGGAAAGTAAACAATGTCCAATCACTGGTATCATGTAAAGAGATATCTCGTATCATCAATTTGAACACATATTTTCATAGTTTTGACAATCACATTAGGCCAGTTTGCAATCATGAACTTCGATGGGCTATCTGTAATGACAGTTCACAAGTTCAACAGAATAATTAACTTCAACAATTTCAGTTGTCTCCAACCCAGTATTGATATTGCATTTCATGACATTATTCATTCGTTGACAATAAATAATTTGCCATGAATCATTCAATTATAACGTCATCATCCGTAACTCAGATAGCAAATATCAACAGATCACAATTACGAAAGATGTAGTTTTCCTATGATGTCATAATCATTACCTACATTACTTTGTGTGCTGGAAAATAACTAGAACTCACTGAGGAAGAATGTTAACATTTTTTTTACTAAGATTATTTTCAGTTGAAGAAATATGAAAGAAATATCCAGTAAAGAGAGATTTCAAATATCTTAGAGGAACTGAATAACTTAAAATCACATCTGAATGATATTTCCATGATGTCGAATCTTCAAGTATCATTGAAAGCATAAAGGTTTCTACTCTAATCAGTATCGTGTTGATGTTACAAAAGGACGGTTTCTGATTTCTAAAATCATGTACTTATACATTTCTTGACTCACCTGCAGCCAATCTACTATACGTTTGGCGAAAGATGGCGTGAATTTCGTAGTTTGAGATAGCGATAGACCGTCCATGTCAAATATGACAACAGCCCCGCACACTTGCGTTTCGGGTTCCAACATGGCGGCTTCCAAGAAGAGAACACAACCTTTGAATACTTCATCGAGGCAAACTTCATTAGTTTTCCATTTTTCTGAAAAAAAAATCGTGGTGATTAGAAATAGATGATTGAGCATTCGAAGGTGAAATAGTATACTACGCAACAAGTGTGGAAAGTGACTTATTTCACACGAATATTTATAATATAGTGGATTGAATAATGTAGTGGATTCATAATATCCACAGAGATCGAAATTAGAAAAGGGAGGAGATGATGGTCACATTACCAGACGCATCACGAAAAAAGAATGAAGGTAGTGGATTCAATCATTTCCCTAAAGGTTAGGATGCGAAATCAATCCAAGATGTCAAATAACTACTAATATGTGTGATGTTATCAGCAGGAAAATTTTCAGGTGAAATATGAGATATTCATCAATCAGCAAGTGTGCTTTTTTCTATTATTTCCACACTAGTGAGTTTTACTTTACTGTTGTCATAGTGAAATGGGATACTTTCTAAATAACATAAATAACATAATAAAACATGCTGAGAGCGCTGTTTTCTTGGGTGGTCGTAGGAAAAATATTGTAATGTAAAGTCATGCTTGATAAATATTTGAATTTTCCTCAAGTGACTTTCGAAGATGTTCATTCTTCTATCACTTGGATAATGGCAAAATTACTCATACCTATGCAGGGTGTCCCGAAAACATAATGAAAAATTTTTAGAGGTGTTAACATATATGAAAAACACATTTTTCATGTCCGCAAAAAAGCTGTTCGCGAGGATATTAATGAATCACTTCGTTCATGTTGTTTCGTTTCATGAACGAATAAATGATCGATCGTTTCGTGTCAAAGTTTGTCGGTGTATGTTTTTGGGATTCCCCATATTTTAATATATTAGGTGTCATATTGTGTAATTCAATGTCAAAGTCGATGAAATTATAGCATTGAATTATCTAACCATGAGAACTAGGTGAAGTCAATATTATTCTTGAAATTAATCAAAAATCATATGCACCACTTAATGTCATCTTCCATAATTAAAATGAAATACGATCGTCGTATTTTCCCAAGTTCGATTCTAATAACAATAATAAAGTTGATTAATTGCAATTCGAGTAAGTGTTCAACGGGTTTTCGTACCATTTCAAAAATGATTATTGATGAGTACTTCAACATTGTGAAATGATGAGAAATTATTACGCATATTAAATTCGAAAGGGAAAATGGATTCTCAAATATGGTATATACGGGTTGTCCTGCATCGATTTATAAATGGACAGCTATAAGTAGGTCGAATTTGATAATGATGGGGACTATTCCTCTATTTTAAAGCATGTGGCACTTCTGATTGTACCGTTTATTATCATAATTTTCGATTCCTCGCAGAATCCTGAACATATTTTATGTACAATGTATTACTCCCAAGTGTAACTGTTTTCGAAATATTCAAATTTTCCTGTTGAAAATCGCGTATGCAGATCGAAAATTTGTTGTTTTCTGATTTCTGATAAGAATTTCAGATTTCAGATTTCTGATAAAAATCCGATTGTACTTACACAGGGCGTTCGTCAATGATAGATGCGGTTTGGAAGAAGTTTATTTTTTCATAAGGCTAACTTTGAATACAGTTATCAATGCCAATCAACATTTTTCGAAATATGGGCGAACTGACATCTCACTCACGTAATCTCTCGATTACCATGCAGTGGATAGCCAAAAGTGGACTATTCCTTTGGCTTCCCCGCTCTCAGATTTATCAGTTTTCAATTTTTTCATTTGAGGTGAAATTAAAAATCAAGTGAGTTTATGAGACTCAATTGAGAATCTCACTCCCGACTATTAGTGGTATGTGAAAATGTTTTGAGAGGCGTCAATTTGGACATCACTGACCGATTAATTTTTGTATATTTCTGTGTGTCGTCGATTTCGTTGATTATTCTATTATATTCGACTTGTTTTAGTATTCATCCATCACTATTTTTGTATCACCAGATTGTTTTATTCAATTCGTTCAAAAGTGTTTTGTGAGTGTAGCAAATGTTTCACATTCTCTTGAGATATTTCTATTACATTCGTCATAAATAATGGGAAGACTTAGTAATCTTCATTTGAATAATTCAAATGAGCCGGCATGATAGATGGCAGTTGTCTGTTTCTATTACAACCACGGTTGCCATGACCAACTCAGGATAACTAAATTCAAGAATACTTATGATATTTTCTGGAACAGAAACACCTTCGAGAGTAGGTAAACATAACATTTGAAGTTCGCATTATTTCCGATTTTGAATCTAATGCGATTTAAAAATTGGGAGGTTTCCATTTGAAAAAAAAAGACCCTCAATAGTTTTCTCAACCGTATGTATATCATTGTCTGACGACCGTCCTGTATGAGTCTGATCGGATTGATATCAGCATTCTACTGAAATAGTCCTCTGCTTCGAAGAAATCAATACAATCATGAATAAATGTACCTATGGAGAAATAAAAAAATAGTTTCTGATATGCATTGAATTTTCAATTTTCAACTTGAATTTTGAAATGTTTCGGAAACAGTTATGGACTTGGATATACGATATAAAACATGGAGTATGTCGAATATTTTGCGTGGAATTTTTCTGGAATTATGAAATCACTATATTTTGGAGTAAAATTGACAGATGACAATTTCAAGATGGCGACTGGGCGCTATCTGGAAATCAAATGGAAAGGGGGGAGGGGTCTTTTGAAGCTCTTGATGAATACTTCACAACTCTAGAATATGGAGTCGATATCTTCACATACCACAAAATGAAGAAACATTCTATAGTTTGCCTGAATACAAACACATTGATATCAATATTTCTAGAAATATTTGTTTTTCTGCTATATGGCAAGCCCAACAAACCGATAAGGTTTCATATGTTATTCACATGTCAGTACGACAAGGAACATCATTGTTCAGTCAAAATATTCTCATTTAGTTTTCAGTTTTTTTAGTCCACCTCCGATACAACCGAAATTACCATATCCTTGAATAATTCCAGATGAATAGCCCCATCGACAATAGTATTTTGAAGATTTGAATGTTCGCTCAACTTATAGTTTTCCATATATTTATTGATCGATGCAGTTCCCGGAGGGACACCAAAAAATATCTTGAAATCGTACTCACTTCCTAGTTCTATAATTAAAATTCTTCTACCAAATTGGTCCCTGTTCGGTTGCACCGTCAGGATGTTTTGCTGGAATATATTCCTTTCTTTACTTGGCATAAGACCGTCATACATATCTGCATGTTTCTGTTTGAAAGCGTAATACCTTTTGATCTGTAACAGAAAACAAAAAACAACTGCAAAATGTGGATGAGTTTTATTTGGGAATTTCATTTCGACCGAATACATTGTTATTGTTATTGTAATTAATCTCCTTAGTTGCCGAAACAACCCTCAGAAGCCCCGAAGGGCTTGTGCGAGTGAAGGAGACGGGGATCTACAGTTTATATAAGAGGAATCCAAACCACTGTGGCATTTGGGATAGTTCTATGTAGAACTTCATGGTATGCAATGTAGAGCGCATAAAAAAAACCCAAATCCAACGACCAGCCAGGAATCGAACCCACGACTCCATGATTACTATGATGTCGCTTGACCGTCTCGACCACCTGGTTGCCTGAATAAAATAAATCAAGTTCCAAAAAGAAACTTTCAAATTAGCTCGTTTTTTGTGGAATATTGTACTATATTGTCCAGAAACTAATTCGGATAGTAGAGAATGCGACGACAACGCCTTATTCGTCGTATAATTCTAGAGAACGAGGACGACAAACGATGGTGTTTCTCAACTCCATAGATATCTTCAGTGACATATATTATAATATTGCACTACTATCTATGATCACTAAATTAATGGAACAAGCAATCAACATCGAGCTCATCCGGTATCTGAAGAGCTCAAGAATCGTGAACGACCTGCAATATGGATTTCGTCACCAGAGATCAACAGGAAATCTGCTCGACTACGTTGCACGAAAATAGTTGGTGTCAATCGAGATACATGGTCCTGGCTGTGGCACTGGAAATCTCCAAAACATTCGCCCTCTGTGGCACCAAGACATTGTAGCAAAACCGTAATATGGTTTGCCGCCCCAACTTTTTCCTCTCACTATGGAGTTTCCTCGCGGAGATCACTCTTCGTGGTGGTAGATGGAGTTTCATTTGATACAACAACCATCAATGCTGCTGGTGTTCCACAAGAATCTGTCTTGACACCAACTTTGTTTTGTTCAAATTCAAGATAATTCGACAGACTTTTCGTAATTTCATTGCTAGGCAATGAAAAATGGAGCCCGAATGGCTCGAGTGGCATTTGCTAAATGGCAACTAGTTAGAAGAAAGTTCTGGAGAATCATTTCTCAGTGTATCGTGCTCAATGATCAGAAACACTTTCCTAATTTCATTTCAACAAATTGAGTTACAGAAAAATGACTCACCATATCTCGAGCACTTTCGGGGTAGAATTTACATGGCCTTAGGAAACGAACTAACCATATTTCATTATCGTATGGTACACGTAAGTCTTTCTCCTCTGAAAATCAAAATCATTCAGTTATTCACTGAATTTCCGGAAACATTATATTCTAATTCAGTCACTTGTATATATATATATATATATATATGTATACAGGGGGAGTCAAAAATGTGTACCGAGCTTTCTGGGGGTGATAGAACATTGAAAAATAAGTGTAGTTTGATGATTAAACTCATGGCCCATGATTAAGGGAGATATATACTTCCAAAGCTAATAAAATTAAAATAATTTCTCCGCATAACTTCTGAACGATGAAAGCCACCCGATTGAAATTTTGTGCATGAATGTATGTTGTCAAAATACATTTTTTCGTCACACTTCCACATTTCTGATATTGTTATAAAAGGTGTTTTCAGAGGATGAGTCATGATTTTTTGTAGAAAACTTTTTTCCCTGTATTATTTTCGGTGGAAAAACAGGAGCATACAAATACAAAAAATTGAGCCGTTCATGAGATATTTGAGTATTTGTAGTTACATGATATCATCAGATTGATTTTATTCATCGCGAGATTCATCGGTATAACGATATTTCAGCAGCATTTGCTCTCGCCAAGCATTAGAAGCATATCAGTTTGTTCAGAGAACGAATAACCTGCCATATTTCGTTGATAATCGCTGTGATAAATGACACAGAGCAACCACACGAACAAATCGACTACAACAATGTTGACTCGAATGTTGATGACATGAACGTCAAAATTGAGAACAAAATTATTCATCATGGCCTGCTAAAATATTGTTACCGATGAATCTCGCGATGAATAAAATCAATCTGCTGATATCATGTAACTACAAAAACTCAAATATCTCACGAACGGCTCAATTTTTTGTATTCGAATAAGAGTACCTTTTTCATGTAATTTTCTTCGCTCCATCAAATGCTCTTGTTTTTTCACCGAAAATAATACAGGGAAGTTTTCTACAAAAAATCATGACTCATCCTCTGAAAACACCCTTTATAATGATATCAGAAATGTGGGAGTGTGACGAAAAAATGTATTTTGACAACATACATTCATGCACAAAATTTCAATCGGGTGGCTTTCATCGTTCAGAAGTTATGCGGAGAAATTATTTTAATTTTATCAACTTTGGAAGGATATATCTCCCTTAATATGCATTTTGGGCCATGAGTTTAATCATCAAACTACACTTATTTTTCAATGGTCTATCACCCCCAGAAAGCTCGGTACACATTTTTGACTCACCCTGTATATATAATATGAAAATCGACCGGTTCGAGCTTTTTTTTTCTGAGAACGATAACCAATCGATGTCCAATCGGCCTTGTTTCGTTTTCATTGGGCCACCCAGTATGTTGTCAGATCTATAGGAAAGGAGTTTCGCTGAACCGATTCAACCTTCTCAATATATAACTGCTGAGATGGGTTCCAAATTATTGTTATAAAGAAGACTGATTGATTGATCAATACAACCTTATTTATGTTTACCTTTGAGCAGGTCGCTGAGTTCGGCTGTCGCCTTCTTTTTGACGTCCGGCGTTTCTCTGAGTTCTTTCCTGGCGATTTCCACCACTTCTGGTTTCAGATCGGTCAGCTCCAACTCCAGAACATAATTCCCCAGCTTCACCGTCGGCAGAGAGTCCATATCGGACAACATGGTGGCGGCAACTGAAAAGAAAATATAACACCTCAATATATTCCTCAAATTCATTATTATATTGAATATCATATTATATATTTATTACATCGAGATATTCCTTAATAACCCAGGGAGGGTCACATTTATCGGCCTAACATTTGAAAGATGCAATAGGAAATATAATTGCTGATGTTATAAAACCATTTGAGACTCAATATTCGAAATTCAACGAAATCGTTTTCAAATGGCCATAAATGAAAAAAGGAAGTTCGAATTCATTACATCTCCATTCTACAGTGTGGAACAGCCGAATGGAATGAATTCGACAACGAATAAATGAGGGTGTGTTGGGAAAAACGCTCGGACACGTCGATTTGTATTCTTGAATACGCATATTTTTCAAGAAAATTAAATCATATAGTGTGTTATGTGACAGTGGCCAATACCAACTTTCTTATTTCAAATGGAACACCCTGTATTCCATTCCATTTTTAAATTCTCACTGAAGAGCTGATTGTGAAGATATCATGTACGAAAGGCAAAAATTAAATGTATCAAATCCTATGTAAGCAATTCATCGTCTTTCTGAATTTTAAAGCGGTTCAAAATCATGTCAACCATGGACAGAATGAATCTATATTGGATCATATTCATATTTAGGAAAATATTCACAATGACAGTATTGTCAAAGCTGTAAATATCCTGAATGTTGAATATTTGTATAGTATTATCACGTATTGAATTCCGGAGTTATAACTGATGAGAGAAAAATGATATTGTTGAGGAAGTTGTGTGACAATAATTTAATAACAATAATAATTGGAGTTTCTTTGGTAATACATTTGAAATATCAAAGTTGCTACTTGCTTGGATGGAATTCCAAAAATTATTCTGAACAGGTTGAACATCAATTTCGACACTACTACCTGATAATGAAGTTTCATGAAATTGTTACATACAATAAAAAACCTCAATATCGTCAGAATATCGTCAATATTATTTAACCTAACTAACCTGAATCATCATTTTTGGAACTGATTATGCTAATTTATAGTTAAACCAAGGCTGCCTCCCAATTATCCTAGGAAGGAACTTGAAATTAATCTCCCGAGAATCATGATCTAATAGAAAAACTAATAAATAAATACATTGCTTCAATGATATCTGTGTTGTTTACCTTGAACTTGGGACGGCGATCTCGAAAGGAAAAATACGCGAGGTATATTCGAGACGAATTATGTAATGTATGAATGAAAAAATATAACTCAATGTCATTATCCATGGATTCCAAATTCTTTTGATGATGTTTTTATTGAATTTATATGACCTCAAAAATCACAGAATGAAAGTTTTATGCATGGACGCCAATCAAGATGACGTATCAATTTCGGAAACAAATCAACTCATCCTTGTTCCCTTATAAGGAAATGAAGGGACACAAGTGGTAGGTATTGATTGTGAATATATTAAGATATCTATATGGTGTTTTTCACCTCCATATGGGATATGCATATCCATAAAATTGCAAATTCACAGATAAATATACTACCTACCTACACCTACTACGTGCAATACGTGAACCTTCGATCATTGAACAGACTAGATAAGTAATCCACACCCCTGGCAATACAGTTTGTTTGGAAGCAACATCTATAGTATCTATCTTTATCTAAACAAGGATAGCAGGAGCTGATTCTCCCAGCACCAGTGCCGTGTTGTCAAAGGGGTCGAATTTATTATTAATTCATGATGAAACCAAATTGAAAATCCGTAACAATTTCAGTGGTACTTTTCAGCATTTCTTGGTGGGAAAATGATTATCCTTATACTTCCTTCACATTGTTACGAAAAATTCGAATACACACAATCCTGTGGTAATTTTTGTAACTTGCTTGTAATCAATAAACTTATTAGGACCACGTCACAAGAAAAGTTCAATTCTCAACGCCATATTCTATATATACTATACTATACTATACTATACTATTCAGTATACAGTTGTCTACTTATTCTTTATCATAAATAACGTTCAATTTCGATGATGAACATTTATATCTTTGGCAATCAGTGACAGTGCATGTAAGTATATTCACGATTTCAAAGTTCAGTACCTAATAGTGGAAATAATTTCCAGAAAAGTGAAAAGGCGAATAGATATGATTGCATATTTGAATGTTATTTTCAAATCTGAAGATGAAACTTTTTTATATCATTTCACGATATCGTCAAAAATGAAGGAGGTTTTATCTTGAGCAGAATTCATATATTTTGACGCAAAAAAATTATGTCTGATTATTTCATTTCATGTAGATAGATGAAAATCGATAATGAATATGTGATGTTGAAAAGTATCATGACGAAATGTTATATCAACAATAAAATCATGACTCATGTGAAGATGTAGCAAATAGCAGTGTTTCTTATTTAAAACATGAAAAACAACCATGGATAATCACACAAATAATTTATTGATTTTTGAATGGGATTGTTTTTGTTAACTTATTCTTACTCTAACTTCCGTTGAAACTTTCAATTTATTTGCCTCATGATGGAGTCTTACAGTGAAATATTTCTTCAAATTAGTTTGACTAGTTCCAAAAACAGTCAACGGTAAATTTCTCATTGTTGTGTGTACAAGAAGTATATAAATTTCCTAATATTTTTTATCAAAAATATCAATTGAGTTATCAGTGCTCCATATTTCACCACAAGACACTGTCGCAGCTGACCTATGGGTATAATCAATATAATCTAATGAATTGAATTTAAATTCATTTTTATCCATTCCATTTGGGAAAATGCTTCAAAATCTCGAATGATACGACAATGGTAACTCACCTATGAAATGACGTGTTTTGATCGCCGGTTCAAATTGTCTTTAACACACCTCACAACGTCTCACCATTATATCAAATCACCAAAACAGGAAACAAACTGAGTTTCTGATGAATTCTGAGTACACAAAACTAAACACAAGTTGAATAATATAGATAAATCAAAACGTAAATAATGACAGATACCAAACAAAGCAATAATCGCCGTTGACTGTCAATATCAAATGGCGGTGTTGCAACGTTGAGCATAAAATATTCACGATACCCATGCTGGTCCTCGAGCTCCCAAGAAAGTAAAATTGCTAAGTCTCAGAATAATGTAGCAATCTTCTATTGATCAGAACTGATTCATAATCGTCATGACACAAATTTATTATTATATTTGTGCATTGAACTACATGAATTCATGAAGGTCTCCAAATATTATGAACTATTTATCACTTTTTGATGATTGGATATGACAACACTGGCGACGATTGGGTACTAATATTATGATAATTCTGGGAATTCATGTTAGCATCAGAATATTTGTTTTGTGATCCTTCTAGTGGGTTTGTTGTTCGGAGACGTGAACAGTCAAACCTGAAGCCACTGAAATGAAACTAGTATCGAACTATAGTCACAGTTCATTTTCCATTATTTTCTTGATAAACCGATGTGAAACAGGTGTGTCATGTTTTATGACGTATACGTCTCTACTCTTTCAATTATGACATCAAAACATTCATTTACATGATTGTATATCATATATGTTAATTGATTGCGGTTGAATAGCAGATAACTCAATACAGGGTGATATTAGATGATCGCCAACTACGAACAAGTTCAAAATGAATGGCTCTGAGTAATCACATTGAGTGAACAATTATATCGGCATTGAATTGGATTAGGTTTTGATTATCTTCGTTTTACTAATTCAATAGCAAAATTCGTACAATCAAAAAGATTGTATCTGAACAAATCTTTATCAAATATTCATTGCGCTGTTGTGTGAAATAGGTATCGACAAGGCCATAATAGCGTGGTTGGAAGGAAATTTATGTTCGACAACAAAATACTATAGTGATGAAGTACCTATTCACTCAAAATCATTTTCGGAAATTTCTTTTTATTTTTCAAAGGAAATCAAGTTTGCCATTATCAACTCAGTTTCCTTCGAGAGGTTCAAAAATAACATCAGATTGATTTCGAAAAAAAGTTGAAACATGATCTGAAATTTCTGGGCGGGATCAATTATTGAATTTCTGAAAATTGCTATATCTCAACTCTTGTACACTTATCACTCTTCTGCCTATTTAGAAATGAATATAATATTAGGAATACCCGATTACTTTATTACTCTTTTAGTTTGAGTATATAGGTAGTGGAACACAATAAAATGTATCTTAATTTGTAGAGTAACCATATATATCATTATGAATGTATATACATGTATATAAATGTGTATTATCAATTTTTGTTTTTCTCTCTGGTCAATGTGGAAAGCAGTTAGCACTGACGCTTCACCATTTCATAGTCATGTTCTGTTTGTCGATGAATAAAGACAATCTATTATTATTATTATTATCATTATTATTATTATTATTATTATTATCATTATTATTATTATTATTATCATTATTATTATTATTATTATTATTATTATTATTATTATTATTATTATTATTTCAGGAATTGAGGAATCAAGCAACATACAGTCAATATTGTTTTCCATTGTGTATATAGCCTATGCGCAAGGTAAAATATTGTTTTTTTCTATGAATACTAGAATGAATCCAATATTCTTTTCGAATTCCTTGATAAGATTTCTGTGGTTTATCATATTGATTGGATTTATCGATAACATTACGAAATTCAGTTCAGACTCGATGAAATGAAGTGCAGATTTAGTTTGCATATACTTGAAGTTTCGTCTTCAAATATGATGTATTATCAGTAGTCATACTATGAATACACATAATGTACATAAAAAGTATTTTTGTATGTTCACCTCCTTCCTCACAATTCTCCAAAATATTCGTCTTCACTTATATATCAATAATTCCTTACATAATTGTTAAAAAGAGTGTCCCGTTGACATTTTGAATATTGAACGAAACGATTTGAGATTATGCAGGAAGATTGGGATACATAATCTCAATTATCTTCGAGTGGTACGAATTGTATTTGATGCCATTATTTTTTTCTAGTGAATTTTAATAACACAATTTTTCAATTCTAGTACATATCCTATCCATTCATATCCATTTCGAAGAGCAACAATTATTGATGAAGATCGGGAAATGCTTCGTTTGTTGAAACAATGTATGGAAATTCTTGATAATATGAAATTTCTGATTGGTGGAGTCACTCTTTGTATAATCATGTATCATCGAAATTACACAAGGTGATTTGGTGTATTAGACGTTCTGATTGGTTGAAAATCTCACGAAAAATATAATCAGTGGTAATCTAAATCGAAAATATCAGTTCTACTCGTTACGAAGGAAACAATTTCTGATCGTTCAGTATCAAATTCTCATTTACTAAGTAAGATAATACTGAATACTGAAGGAACAAAATTATTCTACTATCATTTAAATCAAGCAACGCACTTCATTCGTGAAATCTCTAAACAGAATAGTGAGACGACCAATTGGTATATCATGGAACATTTTTCGAAACACAGTTTTTGAACAGTTTATTAACATACACAGGGTGACTGATCTAAACTCTTGGTTAGACATTCTGAGAGTACTGCCAGGAGTTTCTTTCTCTGAAAATTTTAGTTCACGAAAAGTTTCTCATACATGCTAAATACTTTTAACATGAATGCACTTCCGGTTATACCGGAAGTTGATGTCAACTTGCTCATTTTAAATGGGACACTTCAAATATATTTTTATATTTCAATATTCTACGCATAATACTGATCTTTGGTGAATCAGTCAGTTCATTATACTTATTTGAAAAGGCCTAGGTCTTCAAGCCATGTTAAAACGATATTTCCGAATTAGAATTGGAAGAACTGTAGAAACCACCACAATTCAATTTTTGTTGTAGTTCTTTAGTAACTTCTTGGCAAATAAAATCGTCTGTCGATCAGTCTGTCTTGGGCACAGTGTATATACAGAGTGTTATGAATTAAAATTCGCAATACAGCAGGTGACGAATAAACCAGCGATTTATTCATCAGCTATTTGAAACGTCAAATTTATTTTGACTACATATGGATTGTTTGATATAATAATTAGGGCAAGAAAACAAAACTGAATACATGAGTAATGCAATGTCGAAACGAATGAGTATTATTCAGGATAAACTTACGTTTCGGCATATTTTCTCTTGGATAAAAACACAGTAACTGGATGAGCAGCTGATGAAACCGCGAATGCAATTTTGTTACAACACCGTTTGCGTGGCCGACAGAGAAGCAGTTATGTTGGAGACTTTCTAATTCACAAATACTACGTGAGATTGAGATTTATCGAACAGGTACCTACCAAAATAATAAGAATATACTTAGAGTAACTGGTATATAGCTTCAGATCGATGCCGTGTTGCCATATCTGCACTACCTCGGAAAACCTTTTGATTCTTTCATTTCCGCGGAATTGCTAAACTTCCGTAGCTCAACTCAATGTAATGAATTCAATATATCAGTCCAAAATATTGTTTTATTCATTCTTGAAAAATAATGATGAATTTTATCTGGTGACTCAATACTTGTACAGGATGATCCGGAATTAGAGGCGAATATTTCTGTCAGAAAAAAAAATGAGTCCCCAAGTTGTTCGTTTTCGATATACAGGGTGTTAAATGTTATGTTCTGATATAATTTCGAAACGCCTGCATGGAAATAAATGATATGGTACAAGTACTAAAGTTCCTAATATGTTCTACAGAATGTGATTGATGGTATAAACCTCGGTATAAACTGTTCTCACATATTTGAAGATAACGAAATCACATTTTGAAATTACGATTACGAAGGAAAAATTAATGAATTGCCTTGGTAGAAGACGTTATACATCAACAAGTTCATCATCATAAGAACCTTATATTATCTAAAAACTGTGATCATTTCAATTTCATCATTCGAATCGTGTTACAAAAAACAAAAATATAAAAAACCCGAGCCGTCAATTTTTGAGATTACTTCTCTTCCGATTCTCATTAAATTTGGTAGGTTTGTTGCAATAGTAAAAATAAATGATATTCAACAAACAAAATATTATTTGAAAATTTCATTTACTGGATTCAGGAGCATTTAGAGAAATAGTTTTTATTTTCATATTCAAAACGAAGCAAGATACAAGAAAATTGTATCTTCAATCGCTCAATCTTAACAAAATATTTCATTCCGAGAAAAAAAAAACAGACGCGTCTCGATTCTCCATATCATATCGTAATGTTTTCAATCCATGGATGATAGAAAATACAGAATGTTCCATTTGGAAAAATCGACTTCTTTGAATTTATTTGTACCGGAGTTTGACGCACTTTTTTTACACCCTGTATAATGTCGATTCAATATGCGTCAAAATTCATGAGATATCAATCAATGTCTGAGGAAGCAGGTCTAGAAGTTGAAGCTTTCTATGAATACTGGTCGGAAAAATATGGCAATTTATAATGATGCTAGTTTTTTCGTAGAAAATCAAAAATTAATTCATATATTGTACTTAAAATCACTAAATATGCTATAGCAAGCATCATTCATCAATAGAACGGCAATTCTTTGCCTAGTGAAGTCTTTCCTGATGCTTACGACCTCCAAACTTTCAAGAAAAATTCCAACACCTTCCTTCTCTCCCAAAATTCTACCGCTGGCTAACACGATGTTCCTCGAACATTACAGGTTTCTCTTTCGCGTTGTCAACAGATATATAAAAAAGGTTGAAATATTTTCAAAAGCTAGATCCCAGCATCCCATGAGCGTACCCAAAATAGATTTCTGTTCGTTATCTAGATACCTTCTTCTAATACGCCATCGAGTTTGGCGTACCTTGAATACCTCGGCAGAATGAGCAACTTAGATTCGACCGAAAATGATCAGAGTTACGGCTTCGATACACAAATAATTGTTAATTGAACTTCTGAACGTTGTTTCACATGATGCACTTTTATAAGTATAGATTATTATTTTTCTCACCTATTGATATTGTAATAATTCTGTATAATATCCACTTTATGCAGAAATACTTTCACTCGATATATTGTGGTGTAACAATGAGTGTGCGTATACAGAATGCTTTCCAAACTCGACTGAACTCAGATCACATGACTTAGTTTAGACCTGTCATTAGTTGAGTGGTGTTATCAAATCATTCTTGATTTCGTTGGTAATTACTTTAAGCCTGAACAACGCTACTGTAAGGAATCGATGGTATAACTACCCATGTCCATCTGTGACTGTAATAACTGGGCTCCAATTACATGCATTTTCTGTTTTGAACTACAGTTTGTGATGACTGGAAATTTGGTAGCTTAGAGAGGAATAATTTAAATCAAATACGTTTTTATGTATGGAAAACACAGTCGCTTGCTCACTAGGACAGAACAATATATTATATACCATTTGAATTTTGTTGTGGAAGTTTTATAATTGCATTTTGATTTCTATAATATTTAGCAAGCCAGATGGATGTCTGACCAGAGCTGAGAGTAGGTACTTGTTTTGTTTTTTGTACTTGAAGTATTGTACTTTGGAGAGTCAGTACTGAATACTTGATACTTGCAGGATATCTAAATATAATACTAATCTATCACTTTGTACCTGCTTCCATATTTTCACGGGTTCTAATTCTAACGTTAAGTGAACCTATTTTAGGAGCATTTCCTGATGGTGGTTTCTTAAAAGATTTTCTGATCAACTCTGCCTACCAAGGTAGATATATATACCAGCTAATGAATATTTCTCCACTCTTCTATCGTGTTGCGATTTCTTGATGAGAGTAATTGCTTCAGTTTGGACTTAAAATAGGTGGACATTTCCCAAAATTTTCATTTCATCGGGATGTTTCACGTATACTCTCCAGCCCAGGTACAGGAAACTTTATTGTTAACGTGCAGTGTGATGTTGACTGGGCAATAGTAAATTGGCATTACGTGTAGAATTTGTTGTTGCGAAAAACATATGTTCACGCTTTAAGAATGGAGATCTCTGCATCCGTGCGAATTTTCAGGTTCTGAGAAGCCGTTTTTTATATTTATATCGCATCAATATATATATAATCAATGAATTGAATTGAATTTTCCAGAGAAACAGCCAGATAAAATCTTTGAATCGTTAATGTTTTGATGCTTTATCCTTTATCGATGGATTGATTAGTTTAGTCCTTGATATTTCCTTCTGTTAGTACTTCTTCCTCAAATGAGTACTTGGAGTACTCGAAGTAATCGAAAAGAGAAAAGGAGAATAAAATCAAAAAATATTACCGAAATTCCAAGTAATATCCGAAAGAACTTAGAATTAGAAGTATTTTTTTCTTGAAAAAGTACACAATAGTTCATAGAATATCCTGTTAACTCAATACTTGGTACTTGAATTATATTCATTGAGTACTCTGTCCAGCTCTACTCATGTCGTACCAATGATTATCAGTTGAAACGTCATTCTACTGAATATAACCCAACATGGGGCATAATGTTTGCAACTTGTTGTTGTTTTCACTTCATCATCAGGGTATCGAATCTTTGAGAAAGTAAAGAATTATAAATAAGTGAAGTAACGTCAACATGTTTAATGATTACTCTAGAATCCTCCTATATACTTTCACTAATCATTTAATAATTAGTCTAACAATTCAAGGCTGTTACAAGGAACATAATATTTTCTAACCATATCTCGACCACAAAGTACTTGGAAATTTTGTTCGGTTTTTTTTCTCCAGTTCATCTGCTACTTTTGGTGAACAAGCGGCAACATGGTTTGGGGCAGGACAACTTGCGCAGATCCACTCGTTTCTTGACCTGACATTGAGAGACCACGTTTATTCACATGCATTTACCAACGAAAACAATACGCACGATGGGTACCTAACGTTGCGTCAAAGATCTGTCGAAACATTGCATCAATTAGTTATAGTGCCAATTAAATCCAATGTCATCCATCGAATTCAGAAGCAGACACATTTCCTGCTACAAAATTGGAAGGCCATCGAGAACGGCTGTTATTGTCCACAGATGATGAGTTTTCTCAGAAGCCTGGAATAATCAGATATTCATATCAAGCGACTTGGAGCAGAATTGATCCCTTAGGGAAATGGCAAGAAATTACTTTGATGAATGGTTAGGTTACAAAAGAATCGAAGGCGAAGAGAAGTAGTGGGGCTTTATAAATGTAGTGGAAACCACAAAATCCTGGGCCAGAACATCTCGGTGGGAATTAGATCAAGCTCACCTATTATCAAAGAAGGCTTAGCTAAGTTTGAAATACTTGAAGGCGAGGAGAAGTTCAACTGGACCTTGTATGGAAAACAAATTGATAATGAAAATTATATGTTTGTTTCTTGGTTGATACGTTTATTATTCTATCTGAAAGTGTTGAAAACTGACCTGTGAGAAGAGTCGAGAAATCCCGGGTTAGGAACAGAATTCCTTCTAACTCGAAGTATTCGTATTCCAAAATTGCAATCTACAATCTGCGCGAGCATCTTGACTAACATATAATTTATTGTTACACAAAAAACACAAATTGTATGTTGCTGTTTTGAGTGCCAGGACACGTTAGAGATGAGCTCTAACACCAATTTTTAGTCAGAAACACTCAGTCTTAATTACTTAACACTTGATAGAGTGAAATAAGCACCACTGCGAATGACTCATTCAAATTCTAGTCAGCAGTATATAGAAAATAATTGTTCTATAAATTCCCAAAGTTTGAGGAATATCCAAAGGTGCCCACAGAATGAATTCTTGGCGGGGATTTGTATATCTTCCTATAATAAGTAATAGAAAAAAACACTACCTACTCAAGTAAAAACGACAACTAGTGAATATCACTCTCCAACATGATAGCAGAGAACAAGAACGTACACTCCTGGACCAAAATCGGACAATTTCCACTCAGATTTTAATCTTCAATAACTTTTGCACAAAAGTGTTTTCATCTTGTTTTTTTTTTTCGGAAATAATATAGCGACGGGAATAATGAATTTTGTATTATACAATGTAAAACAGAAAATTGAATTCATGACACTATCAGGTGTCAAGCTTTATCTGTTCCCAGCGTGTTTTTTCCTGATTCCTCACGATATCTGTCTCTGAAAAAAATATCAATTTCAGAAAAATAATGAACAATAATGAACATTTAGAAACCGTTCTAGATCTCAGACTGGTACTTTTTTGAAGAGTGGTTTCAAATTTATTATATCATTGTAATTAGCATCTTTCTCTAGAATCATTGTGGTTGATGGAAATATGATGCTTCGATCGTCTGATATTTTTTTACATTGCATAATCTCTCTGTCGATTGCTTGTGGTGTTGTTCAATTTTTCCACAGCGCGTTCAAAACTTTCTGTCTCACCCTATATAATATAGAATTCTAATAGAAATTATTGCGATATAAATACCAAATAATAAGTAGGAGAAAAGGGCCAACAACTCGAGGAAAAAATGATGAGAATGGATGGAATTGAAAAAGTTATTTGAAATTGGATTTTGAATGGAAGTTGTCCGGTTTTTATGTTCGGAAGGCATTTGAGTGAAAATAAAAAATATTTTTCTCTAATAATATCAAAAACAAACAACTTATTTCACAGACTACTATTATCAGTTCACTGTATCCTTTTGTCCTCTCCAATATGATCCATTTCATCATGTCAGGAGGTTTTCTCGCTGGTTTCTCCCATTTTTTGTCATTTCCGTGGGGGGAAAAACCCCTATGGAAATATTGAACTCGGCAAATGTATTTGTAATATTTTGACCAACTAAGCTCACCCAAGGAGTTTCAATATGTTGTATTGATCGAAGTTTACTTCATATAAAAAATATCACTACGTGGATGCCCGCTTGAAGACGCACTCCAAAGTTTTTTTCTGAATAAGATTGGGGTAACCAATACAGGAATTGAATTAGTTACAACTCCCAATGATATGGGATCAAATGATGGGGGAAATAATAACCTCAAATCTGAGACAACTACAGCTGAGTAACAAACATCTAACAACACACATAATGAACTTTTGCACTATTTTAGTATCCACATGGGGACAACTCTTAATTCGAATCAAGTAGATTCCTGTTATACTTCATCAACTGAAGTCGACGAAAATTCGATGAATTGTTGGTTGAACTTGACCCAATTCCTTTCCCATATTTACAAGGTGGTTTTCCAGTAGCTGCATGATTTATGTGATAGTTCAAAGGACTTTGCTGCAATTCATTATTCAAGGGTACTGCCGGATATTTCCGTTGAGCATTCCGGTTTTTTCATGGTGAAATCAAAAGTTGTCCGATCCCAAAACCGAAATTGCAGGTTGCATTAATTAGTGAGATAGATGAAATCTGTGTTCAAATTTTAAGCCCGGTATATTGGAGAAATCTGACAATTTATCAGACTTGAAATGGCTGGTTGTATATGCAATATTTATGGTGTTGACTAAGCTGGATCTATTGATATGTGGATATAGTTTACACTGAAGAAATAAGTGAGATTTGAGAATGATTTGTCAGATTCAAATCACTGGTTAAGTTAGCTGAAACTATTGAAAGAAATCACATATGGATGAAGTTTCATGCAGCCTAATAACCATAAAGTATGAACGAATTAGTGAGTGAACAGTTTGTTTGATTCAAATGAAATTGGACTTCCGCAAGCGAAAATGTTGCAGGTATAGCAACCTAAGCCAATCAGAGCCAATCAGAAATGTTGAATATTGGTGGTTCCAAGACTACGATGGAGATGATGATATAGAGAGACAGATAAAGGAAGCAACGGAAAAATTGAAAGAACAAAATGAGAAAAGAATTCACTGTGATAATAATACGATATAATTTGAAGATAGAATGATGGAGAGATATTGTGACATTAGAGTTACTTTCTGGAAATATTGGGATGCTCAAAATAATAGATATAGTTTCCTTGAATATACAATATTTGTTTGAGAACCAATATTCCAGTGTCAAACTCTATATTTTTGCTATTCCAATGAAATGACATCATAGTTTTCATGCGATAATTAATCGGATACTTACTATTGAATAATAACGAAGAGGTATCATTAATACACAATATTTATTTGTTGTTCGCATCTTAAATGAGTTTCAACTTTTTTTTTTCGAGATGATGGTTATTTTACGACAATGAACTTTGGTTGATGGATGAATAATACTGAGTACAAGATAAATATGGTGCGAAAAATGGAGATCAATTAAAAAAGTCATTAATGAATTGAAACATTTTTGCAAATTCACTAGGTCTATGGAAAAACAATATTTGTGAGGTCATCTGAATACAGGGTGTAACTAAATAAGTGTGAAACATTTGAGTGGGTGATTCCTCATCGAAAAATAGATAGGATCTTTCATATGCAAAGGTGAGTTAACTTGTCCTATTTGTTCGGAGGCTCACGGTCTTGAAGGGTGTAAACCCAACAGTCAAAAAAAATGCATCAACTGTTTTCATATTAAACGTACAGAAAAAACTGATATCAACATCGTTCATGTTGAACGCCAATAAGTGTTCAATTGTAACTTTTTCAGGTAAGCAGAATGAATTCACTTTCAATTACTCAATAGGCAATGAGGTGCTTTCTCGATCCAACTCTGTTCGTGACCTAGGTGTTACATTCGATCATGAATTATCTTTTTCAACCCACATTAATAAAATCACCAATGAATGTTCTAGGGCTTTAGGTTTTATTGTCAGAAATACCCGTGATTTCATGAAATCAGATACAATGCTCCTTTTGTATAACTCTTATGTCCGATCTAAAATGGAGTATGCATCTGTCATATGGTGTCCAATGTTCATATAAATAGCCTCGAACGAATCCATAGTCTCTTCATGAAATATTTATCATTCAAGGAAGATTGTGTCTACCCTGCTATAGGAACATCTTATACTGCTTTATTAGAGAGACACAACTTCATTTCTCTCGAAAACAGGAGGAACATATCCGCTCTAATATTTCTATATAAGGTGATCCATGGCCAAATCGACTGTAATGCTGTTTTGAGAATGCTCAGTGAATTCTAGACAATCCAATCTATTTTATCTCGAAGTACCTCGAACAAATGTACAAAAAAACTCACCTTTATACAGAATTTGCAATAATTACGATAATATCAATGAAAGATGCGACATATTCTCTTGCAGCATTGCTTCATTGAAAAAAATCAGTTTTTATTATTATTCACAATGCAATATGTTTCATATCTTCACGCTTTCAATTTATATTCATTCGATTACTCTTAGAATATGTTTCTACCTATAATTTTCCCACCCTGTAAATGGATTTCTGTTGGGTGGTGTACAATAAAAAAAATATATTTAAAGAAACTTCATTGGAGCATCCCATGTTAAGATGCAGCCCCTTGAAGGGGGTACATATGCATGCGTAATGTCTGAAGGTAGACATATTGAATATTTACTATGATAATTATAAAATCGATCAATTATTCTGATTTGAACATGACGTTTTGATATTAATACAGAGTTTGATTAGTTTCGTTCGAGCAGATAAGGAAATGTAACTTCTATAGTTACACTTCTCTTCTTCTCAATTGTAGAAAGAAAAGTATTCACGGAAGCCTATTTTTTTCTTTGAGAAATATTGGTTGAAAATTTGACACATCATATCAAATGAAGTATATGTCAATGAGGGTTGAGAATATCTATCAAATTGTCAATAGTGTGTAGCTGAACGAATAGTTCATTATTTTTATGATATGATCTTGATGAAGATTTTCACTTGAATCGAGCAAAAATTTACTTTCATTCCATGATTGACTTGATTTCATATCTTTCTTGTGATTCGTTCTATCATCACTCTATTTTCTAATCAGTGTCAATTTGCATCCGTTGCTATATACAGAGATAAAATAAAAAATATTGCCAGGATGAATAAGGACTTCGGTCAATGGCCGAACGATTTCATCTCTAAAACACTATTTTAATTTTTAACAATAAGAGCATAGTTTGAACAATGCAAATGACTCTGAAATAACATGATAATATTTGCTCTTCAAATATTACTGTTATTTCACACATTGTTATGAATCGAGGATCAAATAATACGAAAATATTTATCAAACAAAGAAACCTGCATTTTGGAAAAAAAGCGTTCCTTACAAATATCATTGTGAATATTTGCCAACAGTATACGTTTTCGCTATACAATATGATAATCATATAGATATACTAGATTCGAAATTCATAATATCAACAACAGTTTTGCCAGATATACAGGGTGAGTCATGACTATCCAGCCATAGCCTAATGGCGGATAGAGGAGGTCAAGGTGAGTTAAAGTATATGTGGTAAAATATATTTTGCCTTTTCGTCACAGAAATACAGGGCATTATTTATATATGGGGCGAAATTTCGATGACCGATATTGCAGGAACGTCTGACAAGGGTTCATAGCACATTTCAAGAGAATGTGCCATGAAAAAATGAATTTTATACACGAAATACATTTTTTGTACAACTGTGGAAAGAAAAGGAAATCTGCCTCCGTAGCAGAAGCATATATAGATGATAGTTTGAATAACAAAATTGAGATTCCTATCATAATATAGAATTGTCCATCTTCTTCCAAACAAATTGAAATATGTGATAAATTGTGGAATCAACTCTTCAAGAAATATTTTACGTTTCTGATCAGCATCGAACATTGAAAATCTTCCAGAAATTGGTGTTTTAAATAATTTTCCAAAATTCAATATCAATAATCAACAAATGATATTGTTTTTTGATGGATAATCAATTTAAAATTGTTGGAAATATGTCCTTAGAAAAAAATATTTCATGCTTATTTTGTGAATTACTTGAATTATCATTGAATATTCACGCATCAATAGAGATGCAGAAATGTCAAGTTTTTCTAACAGGTGTGCAAAAAGTAACTTGCTTGCTTAAGTGAAGCAAGTTACTTTTTGCACTAGTGCAGGAAATCGAAGTTTTTGCGCTATTCACAATGCAAAAAGTACTAACTCTTAGCATGTAGAATTTATGACATTTCTGCTGCCAATATTTCGATAACAAAAGGAAAAGTATACAGAGTTTGGGCAGTTATATATACTTTTCGAGAGGGTACTTTTCTTAAAGAGGGAGAAGATAGGTCAGATGTAAAAAAAAATCATTTTATATGGCGACGATGGTGATTAGTAAAAATCTCACGCAGTCAATATTATCAAGAATATTTCAATGTTATTGCCTTTTCGATTCAGTTGATAATTGAAAAAACTCATACGAAGAAACGAACGAATAAACAAGTAGGTATGTTTGTGGATTGAACACTTGTATGCTTTGTACCACTCCATCGAATCCATTTATTGCGATGTCATTCTAGCAAACCTATTTGGTATTCAATATCGAATGCATCCTTCTACTGTACTTACGATGCTCTGGTATTTCGCACATGACGATCTCGGATTTGAAACACATTATTTCACTTTTCACTTTATTCTTGCCCTTACGCGGCATTTTCAATCAGTCGTTCCACAATCACTGCCCAAATGGCCGAATTTCATTCACTCAGATGAGTGACGATAACGTGGAAGGTATTAATGCAACGAAAATCGGCACACTATCATTGTATGGAAATTTCGATTCGAGAATAATACTATGAACGATGTGGAAGGATGACAATACAAACGATGACAGTTTCTTTAGTAATCGTCATAAATAGAACAGACACCCAATGATCGACTCTCAGTAGTCGTATGTTCATTTGTACAGTGAGTTCCAGAAAGTTTGCAACATATGGGAAAATTTTCAGCATACATTTGTTCAAAAAAACTATTCCTGATAGAAATTGGTACATTACAAATAAATTGCATCTGAGTTGTCAAAATTCAGGATTTCCAAACGGCATACAGGGGAGAACAAGAATTGAGAATTTTTTTCAAGACTAAACTATCCTTATTTCGGACATCATCTGGAAAGTCGATTTAGAGTTGTTGTTTATAATTAATTGACGATTTCTTCCTATGTTTAATGGTTCTTCAGAAAGAGTACTTTAGTATCTCATTAACGGTCTTCCTGTCATTACTATAATAATATTCCAATGCAGAAATTGGTTCAATTAATCACTTGCTCTAGAATACAAAGTGAAATATGGAATTTGCATCGAAAAATAGTGAAAATTCATACCATCTTGGATAAACCTAATGAAAATAATGTGCTGGATGTCCCTATTTTAATAAGAGAGTTCAGGTGTCCTACGGTGTGAACCCAGATACGTACGGTTTGATATACAGGGTGTCCCAACGAAAACTTTCCACATGGATTTACTGGGAAATGACAAATTATTTTCGGAAACGCTGAAACACGTCGATTTTCATTTCTAGGGGGACACATGTCAGTGATGAATTCAGTCACGCAACTTCATCCCCCTGACAGGGGCGACTACCCCATTGCGAATCATCATAGGGAACTTGGGTCGAGTGATACATCATCTGAAAGCTCTCTTCATTCTCTATCCAAACGTTTATTATTTTTTCAAAATCGAATGACTGGTACTTGAGATTAGTGTGGTAATAGGTTTAATTTGAATAATCAATATCGTACCTGTTCTTATCAAAATTCAATTTATCAATGGCTCGAAATGAGCCCCTCCTACCTCTATACAATGATAAAGTCTACTTTCGAAACTATTACGAACGTTTTACAATACTTCTGGAGTTATGCTGCCGCACTCGTTTACAATTCGACCACGTAGATCCTCTAGTGACTCTGGCGGAGTGGCAAAAACTTTGCTTTTTGAGATGCCCCCATAAAAAATAATCCAACGGGTTGAGGTCCGGTGATCTAGCTGGCCACTCAATTGTTCCTCGTCGCCCTGTCCAGGAAGTTTCTAACCGCTACTGCATAGTGAGGTGGTGCTCCATCTTGTTGAAAATGGAGGTTGTCTGCCGAATAATCTCCATCGTTTTCGATAATATCCGTTATCATGGGATCGATGGCATTCTCAAGAAGATGAAAATACATTTCGGTTCACCTCTGTGGAGGAGGTTCCTTTGGACGTTTCGCTCACAATTGGGGTGAGCATCTTCCGCTTGTATTGTTGTATTCGCGAATAGCGACATCAACCTGATACTTGGTTGAAAGATCATCGCAATTAATAGTCCCAGCCTGGCTACTTACTTTGTTTTGACTAATTTGTTTTCGTTTTTCGTGAGGTGACTGGGTTCCCTGATCGGATGGGATGTTGCCATTGTCTATCTGTCCACTCATTGAGTCTCAAAATAGTTAATAAATTGAATTTGAATAAGAACAGGTGAGATATTGACTAATTACATTGAACCTATCAACAACACTAATTTCAATTACCATTCATTCGATTTTGGAAAAATTATACACGGTTGGATAGAGAATACAGAGAGCTTTCAGATAATGTATCACTCGACCCACGTTCCCTAAGATGATTCGCAAGGCGGTAGCCGCCCCCGTCCGGGGAATGAAGTTGCTCGACTAAATCCATTACTAACATGTGTCCCCCTAGAAATTAAAATCGAATTGTTTCAGCGTTTCCGAAAATAATTTGTCATATCCCAGTAAATCCGGGTGGAAAGTTTTCGTTGGGACACCCTGTATACGATAGTATATTTCGAGTTCGCTGATCAAACATACTGGATGACCAAATTTCGAGTAACACGATAAAGCAGTTGAATTTTTATCAGGGGAAGGGGGTCATTTTAGCTGGGACACGGTGAATAATTGGACTCATCCAAAAACAGTAATCCGTATAAAAATAGAATAATATATGCAGAGTGTCCTATTTGAAAATAGAGAGCAGGAAAATTCTGCGTGATTGGTCAAAACATGCATTTTCATATTCAGAACTGAGAGCAGAGTTGATGAATTGGGGTTAAAGTAAATATGTAAAACTCACCCTCAGGAGTTACAGTTTTGAGTATAATTTCAGCCATCTCAAATACTATTCACTAATATCCAACAAGAAATAATAATTGTATGACGACCGTTCGCTGCACTGATTATTTTCTATCTGGTCCGATATGGATATCCACATGGCGTTTCAAACTCAGATCACAGATAAATCTTTCTATGTTCCCTTTGTTTTTCCGAATGAACACTCGACAGATATCATATTTTGCCGTTCAACGCAACGAAAGTGTATTATCTAGACTCAATATAGCAATATTGACATATAATTCCATATTATTTACCATGTCATGTTTGTGGTTTTTCGAGACGTGTTCACTTTTTATAAACTATACGTGGGTACACGAGAAACCTTCAACATTTCGCTTTTACTCTTTTTATCGGTATTCAAGGGTTACCTGATTTTTGCGGACCGTCATTATTATAATTCAAAGGTGTTATCAATCGAACGTGTTTATTTGACCTTCATGAGGATATGGCGAATATATCAACTTGGGACAAAAATAAACAACAGAAGAATCATGAATGTCTTGAATGAGAGACCATTTTGGTCACTTGTTAGTTGTCATCTCGAGGAATTAGTTTCAAAATTAATTGCACAATCGGAACACAAATAAATCCGAAAGTTGGTGCATATGCGATAATCATATCAGAGGCCAGGGAGGGAGGGGGGCAAAGATTTCAAATAGTTACTAAAAAAATTAGATCACATGATAGAATATAAGCACACGAATAAAGATCTCTCAACGATGTCCTAGAGAGTTCAATGAATTTGTGAACCGACTATAGGCGAATAGCTTTCTTATGAATAGAATCTAAGAGCTTCAACATATGTTTTGGAGCTGCACTCCAGACATTTGCGCTTTGTAGTTTGTGAGCAGTTACTGGGGTGTGAAACAAATAGCCAAGTTTTTGTGAAGCAGTTCTCGCAATGGACCTCACATGATCGTCCCATGAGAGAGCGCTGTTGGTGGTGATACCCAGCAAGTGGACATAGACGACTTCATAGAAACAACGGTATCTGACATCATCATATTAGACATTGTGCGATCTGTTTTTCTGGTGGAGATACACGATTAGGTTTTTGTTGCATTGAACTCTACTAGATTCTCATAATTCTTGTCAGATCATCATTCAAAGCATCTAATGTCTTCGCATTCTCGTTAGACGATATTGGGGTTCTTGAGGAGACAGCGATATGAAGTGTACTGTCATCCTCAAAGCTATGAACTGGGCAGGAAGTCACATCCAACAAATCGTTGATGTAGGATAAAAACAAAGTCGGTGCCAAGACAGAGCTTTGAAGAACACCAGCATTGATGGGTAAAACATGAGATGTTAGATGTTTCTAAGAAACCTACTTTCCTTCGCCGTTAGATGGCGCTGAACATGTAACACCTCATGTCAATAATAATAATGATATAATGTTTATTCTGCAAATGTCAGTTCACAAGGCGATACAAAAATGAGTAGACAATATCTTACAAATAAACATGAAGAATCCCACTGAGACCGAAGGTGTGTGTGGGTGATCTTTTCTTGCTGATACGCAACATGTGAACATACTAAAATGCAACATGTATTGATTATCTTGCCCTTGTTAATCTATTCGTGTGCATGTTGGTTATATAGTTATGAAATTACAAATAATTCAGTCCAGAGTGACTAGGATATTAAAACCTAATAATAATTACGTAATGAGCTAATCTTTTGAATCTTATATAATTATTATAAATCTATAAGATCATTGCCAAAAAGTACATTAAAAGTATACATTAAAGTGTATTCAAAAATTCTATGAATAAGTATGGGAGTATAAAACAAAAAAAATAACAATATAGTGTTATGCTTCGGTTATGAGTTATTATTTTCGATTATATTAAGTACAATATCCCTATTTAAGTCAAACACATACCTTTCGAAAATTCTCTCTCATAAGGTTAACATTGTTTATTGTACGTATATACATCTTGTAGATTTCAGGTAAGTAGTAGAATACTTCACTGCTGAGGTAGCTATATGTGTGTGCTGTCCAATGTTTCTTTTTTCTTACAGTGACTTGTACGTCACCCTTAGATTTATCCCTGGTCTTATAATCATGTTCTATCCACTCTTGCTCTCAAAAACTTTTTATACTCTCACAAACCGAGACGAATTGGAAATATCTTCGACGAATTCACCTATTCCTGTACACTTGTTGTTTTCATCGCTCCATCAGGTAACTTTTCTTTTGATTACGACCATGATGTAAATAAAGACTGGTGTCTCAACTCCCTATACCCAGCCACTAGAAAAAGTTGTAGACCTTCGCCTACTTGATTTTGTCGGATTTCAATACCTTACTAAGGCTTCCCAAGATCGAAACTAGGTGGCGTCACCTATGCCGATCTCGAAGGTTATCTTGGAAATGCTGGAAACACGATGTGGATTTGAAATTCAACATAAATGTAAAAACTGAACTGTTAGCTATCCATCACTGTCAGGTATCCGTCATTATCAGTAAAAGCGGATTTGACTTCACCGGATCGACGATCGTATCGCCATCTATACTCAAGTGGTGCGGCCTTAGTGAGGTCGTTTGACAGGTCTACATGTTTTGGAAAGAAACAATTGAAGAGTTATTTCACCATCCTATATCCACCTTGATTACGACAAAATGATCTGAATAGGTACTATTATCATGTATCTAGTCAGCCGTAGTCTTCTGTGAATCCTAGACGGCTCTGGTTTCCTCCAAAGCAGTGACAATTTGATAGACAATTCAAAATTATGACGATTACATGAAAAATAAATGTGTGCAAATAAATTGATTTGAGTTTGGCAATATTGCTGTTGGTAACCAACTTCACTCAACTAACTCAACTGTGGTATGCCATTGTCTTGTACCTATGTATTTGCAGTATTTTTTGAGGCCGTTATGCATAAAGTTGGTTACCAACAGCAATATTGCCAAACTCGAACCAATTTATTTGCGCACACATTTATTTTTCATGAAATCGTCATAATTTCGAATTGTCTATGAAACATTCTAATGTGTCACTGCTTTGGATGAAACCAGAGCCGCCTAGGTCTCCCAGTAGGCTACGGTTGGACTGACTCGATACATGATGATAGTACCTATTCAGGTTTCATATCTGTTCAAAATGCACCTAATTCGAACATTTTATGATCGTAGGAAAAATCTAGAGAAAAATAGTACACATAACACTAGTTCATTGCGATATTACAGTCTGGGAGCAACCTAAGCGAATTGTTCTATTACTCAATCGTAGAATCGTAGTATCTTCGAAATGTACGGCCCATGTTTTCCATTCGGATATCTATCATTCGTTGATTGTTCACGACCTTGCCTCGAAAATCTATTTTTGTTATCAAATTGATAGATAGTTGTTTTCTAACGGTCTAATCCAAAATAGTCTCTTCGAATGATATTAATACTTTCCATAATGATAGGTAGATAATCTTTGGACTTCTTGAACTAGTATCGTGATATATCATCAATTCTGGTTTTGGATGATTTAGATTTACACGAAAAACGCAGTCTCGCAGTTCATATACCACTCATCTGATGATACATAAATATTTTACTCTAATTTTAACCTGCCAAACATTCGATATGAATGATTGATTGACTGAATTAACTTCCAAGAGAAATTCCAACACCTTCTTTTACTCGAATATTATAGGTTTCCTTTCGTGTTGTCAACAGATAAAAAAAATTAAATAAATAAAATCGAATAACGTCAGCACCTCTAATATTTCACCACTTTCGCTACTGTCTCTGAAAAAAATATGGCACTACTGAAAAACCACTACATACTACATTCAATTTATTTATTTATTATTCTAGCTAGAATGTTGAATTGTAATGTTTATCGTTTGAAAAACATGATTAAAGATTGGAACGATACCGGTTGCGCCACCTAGGCTATTAGACGTTAAGTAGTAGGTACCACAGAATTGATGACGGTTGAATTGTATATAGAAGTCTAGGATTACTTTTACTTGAATTCAACAGATGGCACTGTCGTTGCTGAATCGTATTTTTGAATTGTCGTATTTTTGAAACTTTTATTGCCTTGACTATAATGATACAGACAGTGAAAGTACTTGATATTTGAAAGAATTTATGTTCATTCGACTACCTCTGATGTTTAACCATTTTTTATTTTATCCTGATCAAAATTTATAAGCCCACCTAAGTATACCACCAAGAACATAAATATACATACCTAGTACCTGAGATAGTACCTTCGTGAACATACTGGGTGGTTCAGTTCCTATGAAAGCGAAACGCGATAGAATACAACTTTTGAAGAAGGAAGAGCAACACAAAAATTCGATATATTCTGGGAGTAGATAGAGAAAGAGAAAGCTAGAGAAAGCATCAGAATAACTAGTTCAGACTATTTTACGAGATATATAAGGAAAATGGGAAAACTACAATTTCGTTTTCGTTTTTTCCTGACTTTTTTGTCATCCTTAAGTTGATTTATTTCAGAACAGATCTAGATTTTTTATTGTACTTTTCAGAAGCTTTCAGTCTCCCAATTACGATGAACTATCAAAGTTGTTTCAAGCATAGTTAATAATTTCACAGAAACAGAATTTGAATATCAGAACGGAATCTTTTATTATACCATTTGTTTCGAACTGTGAATGTTTCTATTTCGGGTTTGATATACAGGGTGTCCTTAAAAGGTCTTTACAAAAAGCTACCACATATTCTTCAGACCAAAACAATTCGATACAAGCAAAATTACCTCAGTAAAAAGTTGCTTAGTTTGGGCGCTAGACGGCTCTGAAGTTGAAATTTTCAAATCGATTTTGCTTCATAACTTTTGAACGGCTCATGAGATTTTTTTCAAATTTGGTACGTTGGCATAGACTCATCGGGCAATGAAACTCATATCATAATCATAATGAATATCATTCCATGGGCGTAGAACTTGATTTTTTCAGTAAATAAACATCTAAAACTCCTACGCCAATGGAAAAAAAAAAGTTTCAATATGAAATCTAAATTATTCAACTCATTCACTACAAAAAAGGTACTATTGACAAAAGTCGATTCCTCTCATGGTTTCGACAAAATTTTAATTTTAGTGATTTAGAGCATAATTAATAATAAAACGATTAACAGATATTTCATAAAAATTGTTCAAAATGTTCACCATTTTCACGTATACAAAGATTTATACGACGCAAAAAGTTGAGATGTACTTTTTGCATAGGTTATTTCTATTGAAAATAAGTAGCACTGGTTTTTTTTTCTGAAGACTATTATTACCTGCTCGAAAACAGTGATATTCACATTCTTGGTTTCCATAGTTTCATCTGTGTTGATTTGTCGAGTTTTATTGACGTTGATTGTTGATATCGGACTTTTCTGATTTATCATGGCCGTACAATACACCAATGAAGAATACACCGATATGTTATTGGTATTCGGATATTGTCAAGGAAATGGTGGAGAGAGTGTGAGGGTGTATTCGGCAAGGTTTCCAAATCGTCGCGTACCAAGCCACCCAACCTTTGCTGCAGTTGAGAGACGTCTTCGGGAGACCGGTCATTTTGCTCCTAGAACTGGTGATTATGAAAGACAGCGTTATGTAAGGATTCCCGAAGTCGAAGTAGAAATTTTAGACCGTATTGAAGAAAATCCAGAATTGAGTACTAGACGGATAAGTAATGAACTAGAAGTTTCTAGGAATGCCGTTCATGAAGTACTAAGAGAACAATTATTATACCCATACCACAAGACGCCAGTTCAAGATTTATTAATCCATGATTCACAAAGTCGTCTGATGTTTTGTAGGTTCATTAATTTGCAAAGAGAAATGAATCTGAACTTTGGAAAGAATATTTTGTTCACTGATGAAGCCTGTTTCACGAGAAGAGGAATAACTAATTTTCATAATGAACACGTTTATGCAATTGAAAATCCTCATTCCATTAAAATAAACCATTTTCAACACGAATTCAAAATCAACGTTTGGGCTGGAATAGTAGGAAATTTTATAATTGGTCCTATCATACTTCCACAAAGATTAACAGGAGACATGTATTTACAACATCTACGAAATACGTTGCCAAATTTGTTGGAAGATTTACCACTCCAACATCGGGTAGATATGTGGTTTATGCACGATGGAGCTCCACCACATTTTTCGGTGGATGTTAGGATTTTTTTAAACCAACAGTACCCAGACAGATGGATAGGTAGAGGTAATGATGCACCCGTGAATTGGCCACCACGTTCTCCAGACTTAACACCGATGGATTATTTTGTATGGGGTTATCTCAAGTCTACGGTTTACAAGACCCCTGTGAATACTGTAGAACAATTATGGCAACGTATCCAACAGGCGACGAATAATCTTACAGGCAGGCGATGAAGAAGTTATGCAAAGAGTACATTTCAACTTTTTGCGTCGTATAAATCTTTGTATACGTGAAAATGGTGAACATTTTGAACAATTTTTATGAAATATCTGTTAATCGTTTTATTATTAATTATGCTCTAAATCACTAAAATTAAAATTTTGTCGAAACCATGAGAGGAATCGACTTTTGTCAAGAGTACCTTTTTTGTAGTGAATGAGTTGAATAATTTAGATTTCATATTGAAACTAATTTTTTTCCATTGGCGTAGGAGTTTTAGATGTTTATTTACTGAAAAAAACAAGTTCTACGCCCATGGAATGATATTCATTATGATTATGATATGAGTTTCATTGCCCGATGAGTCTATGCCAACGTACCAAATTTGAAAAAAATCTCATGAGCCGTTCAAAAGTTATGAAGCAAAATCGATTTGAAAATTTCAACTTCAGAGCCGTCTAGCGCCCAAACTAAGCAACTTTTTACTGAGGTAAGTTTGCTTGTATCGAATTGTTTTGGTCTGAAGAATATGTGGTAGCTTTTTGTAAAAACCTTTTAAGGACACCCGTAGATTAATAGAATTAATCAATCTTGAATATATATTTGTATGTATATATATATATATATATATATATATATATATATATATATATATATATATATATATATATATACTGGGTGGCCCAATGGAAACGGAACAAGGCCGATTTGAAATAGTTATCATTCTTACAAAAAAAAAACGCTCGAAACAGTCGATTTTTATTTCCAGGGGAAAATATTTTGCGCATGTTTTCAACTTTTTCACTTCACACCCCTCGGAGGGGTTAGCTCCAACCCAAATTTTGAAGGTAATCGAAATCTCTTACCAATGCTTCCATGTCTTTGGAATTCAATGCAGTAGTTCTCTAGAAAACACCTTCATGAAAATAATCGACTAGTGATGGAAAGTAACGATTTTTTCCCTTCCATCACTGTTTATTATTTTGAAGTTAGAACGATGTTCATCTAAGAAGTATCTTATGTGTTTTCTCTTTCAAATCCTGTCCTATCCAATATTGCATAAAGAATCATTCATTTCAATGTCAATTCCTTGATGTCTCAGTAAAATGCATACCTTGTTTAATTTTCATTGGGCCACCCTATATATAGTTTTGATGAGATTTCGATAGATATCCAGGAATATCACTCGTACATTTCTAGAAGACAAATTATTAAAGTCGGCTAGGTAAAAACATCAATGGCAAGTTGTTAATGAATTTTCCAACCGTGGTGGATATAAGATGGTGAAATAACTCTTCGATTGTTTCTTTCCAAAACATTTAGACCTGTCAAACAACCTTACTAAGGCCGCACAACGTATACAGGGTGTTCATACGATCCTTTCACTTGAATGTTCATTCATTGATGGGAGAAGTAAAAGTGAACAAATCAGCCGGCTTGTATTTATGTTCGAGAAAATAATCGAATGCTTCCTTCGAGCATTTATGATAATAACTGATAAATAATGAATTCGAAATATGCAAGAATCCTGAATTCCTAAATTGTTAAATAATTCATTCATTCATTACCTAATTCACGAAATCACTGTATGGTTGAACTGCTGCTATTTGCTGGAAGCAACATTTCGAAACTTCTTGTATCGCAGATATTTCATAACTTCCTACAACACTCGCGGTGTAGCTGAGCATCGGCAAACCCAAAAAAAAATAAAATCTACTGGTTGAATAATCCGACACCTTCAATTTGAGATAATGCCATAAGGAAATATGAAATTACTCACTATAATGAAAGTACCTACTAGACATTCAAGAGGAATTAATTGCAAGATGTAATACGAGTTGTGTGGAAAGAATATGTTATATCGACACAAATGTGTCGATATACAGAGTGTACCAAAGTCGCTTCTTACTACGTGATCTCTCGTACATCAGGCGAGGTTGCAGCACAAGATTAGAGGGAGGGGGGAACTTAGCACTTGGCTCAGGTGCAGGCCAGTTTTTCAAACTTTCGTTATTCATTCATTTATCAATATATTTTCATCATCACCATGGTTACGGAAGTGAGAATGGGAAACCGAACCACCCACTATGACTTTTGGGCTCCTAAGCAAACAGCTTAACGGATACAATGGAAGGAATGGATTTCAGTTGAAAAAAGTATACTGTACAACACGAGTGGATATCGCACTCAAACTTCGTCTCGTGAGATACCGATATCATATACACTCGAGGGCTATCTCACTCTGACAACACTTCTGCTTCAAATCTGCTTCGAATCTCCGAAAATCCTACCAATCCACGCCCAAATATCGAAAATCAACAAATCTCTCTCCGAATCCGTCAATATATCTTCGAATCCGGAAATATGTGACAATATTTTGAATACTGACTGTAAGTTTTTAGAGGAGGTGGTACATTCATTTTTCAGCTTTTTGTGGGATTTCCTCCGTCTGCCAAATTGTCACTTTTGAGTGTCAAAACCAACAAAACATTGGAAAATTTTGTGAAGAGAAGTGTTTTAATTGTGTTGAGAACGGGAGCAGATTCGTTCCCGAAACGTCCACCAAGGTAAGTAGAAGTTTTATTCTCATTAAACATATTTGTATTTCCAAATTTTTTAAAAACAAGGTGTCACTGACAAATAGAGAGTTTCTCTTTCAGGTATCTAAAGGTTTAATTTCGAGCACAGTGACATATTGTGGCAGATCACATAATCTGTCCCTGAAATAATTTCCAATAACTTCTACTTTATTCTTCAGAAACAAGGATAGCAAATCCCACAAAGAGCTGAAAAATAAATATTTAGAATCTACGATGGCATACCAGGAATCCGAAAATCTCACGATATCTCGTTGTAATCTGTAAATCATTCATCGAATCTCACAATAGTAGGAAAATACTGTGACAATATTCAAATCTAAGCTCGATTCTTCAGATATCATATATATCTTTTGATGAATCTACCAATCAATCGAGCATCCCCTTTCGCAACAAATAACCTTGTCTTCATGGCTTTTTGAAGATAGGAAGAGTGCTTTCATGTGAATATATTAATATTAAATCTAAAAGAACTCAATATTTACTGAGAAAAACAAAAAGGAAAATTAATATGGTTTTTTTGGGTTATTTATTCATTTTGTATTTAACCAGTCTCCGAATTGTAACTTTGGTATCACTCACTCTTGATTAATTTGGGAATGACCGCATTTAATTCCAAAGGAATATGAAAACTGATCACTCTTTCGAAAACAGGCAGAATGATTTTAATTCATAGATGGCAGACGAATAAATTCAATGATTGCCTAGCTCGAAAATAATCATTATTGGTAAGGTGTAACGATTGATGATTCCAATAAATATCTTGCTCAAGATTACAAGTATCAATATAAATATTAGTAAAATGGTGAAGCGGATGTCTCATATATTTCCACATCGAATATGCATATAGTAACAACTTTACCTATTTGATTTCTTAGAATAAATGTTGATTTTCTCGACACGAAACATGTGTTCCACTTGATGTATAATGATCATTAATAATTTATCGAGACAATGAACTTGATATTTTTCCGAACGTGGATTATGCTTATCATTATACGAGGTGGGGCGTAATATACCAGACTAAATTCATTTCAGCGGTGGGAAATAAATATTATTGTATCAAGTGCGTAAAATGGGTGTTTTTTGATGGCACATGGGGGTGTTAATTTTTGGCCGAGACCGCAGAAGTCCTGATATTATAACTTATAAACAGTCCGTTTCTATTCCTCGAAGGTATAGGACTAGACTTCCTCTCTTCTGATATCCTTGCTTCTATAAGTCTCAGTAGCGAAAATATGGACTAATTCAATCTCAAAAGCCCTCTTTCTCAATCTCCTCCATCAGACTGACACATAATAAATATCACCAAAAGTTTCCAGCTGATGGCTCTACATATCTGATGAAAATGAAAAGACCCTTTTCTATTCAAAATCGGGGCACAAATGGAATAAAATCACATTTAATATCCTGTCAAGTCCACAGATTATAGCACAAATACCTTGAAAAAACCTACTGGGTAGGTATAATTATGAGTGCGGGACCAGATGTGAGATGAATCATACCACGCACCACATTTTTCATGTCATATTCGTATTATTCACTCATATTATGTACCTTGATGGGAAAAAAAATGAGAAATTATGAACATACCTATAGGTATCCACTCAACATTCACACATAATTATTCATTCAAATCACGTGGAAAACGATTGAAAATAGCATCATAGTTCCAGGAAAAAATATCTGTCGGCAGCTTATCTTCGTAAATTATGAGAAATATATTATATTTAATGAATAGAAGGTGAGGTTAAGAACGTTCAACATAGGTATCGCCATGAAAGCGTTTAGACAGGAAACAAATTAAGAATAAGAATAACAACATAGAGAGGTAGTCTTTCATCTTTTTATTTTAATTCGTTCGAAAACTTAAAATGCCAATGGCCCTAATCTTTTCCATTCTAACAGGTTCTGAACTTTCGGTGCCGTCCTTCTCTACTCTAACCCAAGATTACATATTTGTGGGTTTTTTAATATTTCTTCAACTATTTCGTCATTTCACAATCAATAATGACTGACAGAAATATTATCAGAAAAAAAAAACGCTCAAACCGATTGATTTTTATTTCGAGAAGAAAATATTTTAGGCATGTTTTCAACTTTTTCACTTCAAACCCCTCGGAGGGGGTGAGCTCCAACCCTTGAATCTCAAATGGGATAAGGGGTCAAGTGATACATCATTTTGAAGGTAATCGAAATCTCCTACCAACGAATCCTTGTTTTTGGAATTCAATGCAAAAGTTCTCGAGAAAACACATTCATGAAAATAATCAGCTAGTGATGGAAAGTAACGCTTATTCCCCGATGTTCATCTAAGAAGTGCTTTATGTGTTTTTTTTAAATCCTGTCCTATCCAACATCACATGTCAGTTCCTTGATCTCTCAGTGAAATTTATACCTTGTTTCGTTTTTATTGGGCTACTCTGTATTAGAATATTAAAGAAGCGAAATAGGCGTTTCAAAGGTCGTCCCTTGAATAGAGACAAAAAGTTTAATGTGTACGAGAATTCGTTGGTATATGCAAAAACGTATGATAACATCAATAGTCATTGTCAGAAAAGCGATGATTTCATTGATTCATTCAATTCGATTCATTCAATGTATTTGAAAATCAATATTCGTTCTCGAAAAGTGAAATCTATCGGAGTGTTTCCAACTGTTTCTCTTGATATAGGTGTAATAAAATGTATTGCTACTGAATATTTCGATTATCAATAAACAAGGTTGCTCGTTATACTTACATTGTTTCGGTATCTTTACCCATTCTCCCAGTTCGAAATTCACCATTTGCGTTTGAGTTTCCGTCATACCGCACTGCCAAACCGAAACTAAGATCGATCGAATCGATTGCTGCGTAAAAACCGTATTTATAAACATTCGCAAGAATCGGGTACCGCAAAATGTTCTCAACGTCATTAGCTGTCGGTAAAAACAGAATTATTCATTGAGTAATTATCGTTATAATTTTTGTTAATGATTCTATGCCTGATAGGTAACTAGGAATCTATTTTTGTAAATATCGCATCTCATATTGCACAGGGTTCCCCATATATCAAGTAAGCTATTCGAATAAAACACATGGATTTTTCTTCATTACCTCTGTTTGTCATCTATAATAGAGTTGAATAAATTACTGTTATAATAATAATAATGATTATTCATTTATTCGTCGAGATCACTCAGAGAAGACATATCATGAGATCAGCTGGAAAAGTACAGAAATATAAAATTAAATAGTGCAGTATGAAAAAGAAATTGACTAGCACATAAAATCATTTGAAATTGTATGCACGCACTTCTCAATTCGAAAAATATTGAGAGCTATTTGAAGGAGATTTGGGTACATGATGGTTCTTATGGAGAGTGGGAGATTGTTGAAAAATCTTGTGACATTATACTGCGGGCTATGAGGAAACATTCAAATTTCATTGTGATTGTGTTCTTATCTATCATTATGATATTTTGAGTAGGAAAGAAATTGAGTATTGATTGATGTAATTATCTCAATATATTTCTCATTCATTTCATTACAAAATGAGGATTCACAATTTTATGAAGGAAATGGGAGCAGATCCGTTCCTGAAACATCTATAGCGAAGTGAAAATCGATATTTTTTCGAAATACAATTGCAATATGATGTTTATCAGGTGCGTGAATGTTGAATTTTCGCACGATCACTTGGCCAGATCATTGATACTGTCTGTAGGTTTCTGAAAATGAAAATAGAAGTTGAAATATTTATTTCAATATATTTGGATTGTAGACAGATTTGTGGTCTGTCCCAAAATGTCACTACGCTTTAAATTGAACCTTTAGATTCCTAAAAGAGAAATTCTCTGTCAGTGACACCATGTTCTTCGAAAAATTTAGAAATACAAATATATTTTTAATAAACTTTTACTTATCTTAGTGGACGTTTCGGGAATGAATATGCTCACGTTTTCAACACTACAACGTTTTTTTTTTTCAGAAACGACGAGAAAAAATCCCAGACAATCCAGAAGGAATGAACAGATCAATTTAATGTCTTTGGAACAGATGATTGATATTTTTCCTCACTTCAAATATATAGTAAAATACTCATTACATTAATTATTCTTTTTTTCAGAAACGACTAGAGTGAATCCTAAAAATAAAAAAAAAATCAACATACCACCTCCTCGATTAACCTAAAAAAATATTCATTTTGTATTGGTGAAAGGGGATAATTTTCTATCAGGAACAGTAACCATCGAAATATCATTCATTCTTGTCAAATTTGAAAATATCTTTCTCATTCAAAATGATCTTTGAACTATTTATTGTCATACAACGTGCGCGTAATGATGTGGAGAGAGAAATGTTCTTCACCTTCACCGGGGGTGATGCAAAATTTTGCATCACCCGGCATCTTAATTTTACGGGCTTCCCAGAAAATAATGAAAATCATGAAATAGATCTTTTCATATGGGGAACCCTGTATTTGAGTGTACATTCGATACATTTGAGTAATTAGGTATGACTAATGTTTGAGAATACTCCATATTAAATATTCAAGGTTCCAATATTGAATATCTAATCTAAAACGAGTCATATAGCAATAATTATACTAATTATGCAGTCATGAAATGTTCAATTATTCAGGTTTTCTTATTGGTTATATAGTTCATTTACTTCTCATGATTTACTCTAACTGCTGGTTTTATAAGAATATAACATAAATCACCCCTTTTGCATCAAGGATCCTAGCTTGGAAGTAGACTCTTTAAGTGAAAAGGAAATAGCCGTGAAAACAGTACATCATTTGATAACAGTTGTCACTACTATCGCATTGTTATACCAATCGTTAGCGTTGTAACAATGAGTTCATAACTAGAAATCCAAAAATAATGAGAAAATAACCACTAGGTACTCTAGGCTCTGAAATTTGAATATTTACTTAGTTCGGACAATCTGATCCTGACTCACGACCATGGGTGGACATTTTACATAATCAAATACTTCTATTGACATCTAATACAGGGGGAAAAACAGTATGGAGCCCATGAAGAAGTGTTGATCATAGATACCGACATGAGAAACGTCGTAGGCAGCCTTTTTCAACCAATGGTTGTTAGGGGCAGCATATCAAAATGAAAGAAGAATACATAATCACTAATAAAAAAAAATTCTCCTGAAGAAAAGCAATATGATATCCATTGACAATAAAAAAAAAATTAGTTGATAATTTTGTATTTTTTCAAAAAACAGTTCAGTCTTTGCTGGATTATTTTTTCAAATATCTTCGCAATTGTAGTTATTAGAGAGATCGGCCTATAGTTGGAAATATCTTTTTTATCGCCGTGTTTGTGGATTGGGGAAATTATTGCAATTTTAAGGGGTGCAGGAAATGTTCCTTCTTGTAATGATCTATTTGCCAGGAAGCTTAGTGGTTTTGATAATATTTCTGCTAGATCTTTGAGAAGTTCTGGACTTATACCATCAGCACCAGGTGCTTTTTTGTTTTTCAAAGAATTTATTATTTGAATTATTTCCGATTCATTAGTTTGCGATGAAAAAATTGAATTAGCAATCCTTCGCATAGGTGCTACATCAACCAATGATATTTTTTGATCATTCTTTATTTTATCAGCTAAGTTTTTACCTACATTAGAGAAGTACTCACAAAATTCATTCGATATCTGTTTTTCCTCTTTTAATACTCCTGCATTTGTTAATATTTCTGTGATTTGATCGACATTACCTTTTTTTCCTGTAATTTCTTTAACGCATTTTCATAGGCTCTTATTGTTTCCTTTATTTGTTTCAATTTTGCGTGTATAATAGTCACATTTAGTATTTTTCAGCAACAAAGTTAATTCATTTCTATATTTTTTGTAGATTCTTGTATTTTCTTCAGTTACGTTTTGTTTCATTATTCTATAGAGTTCATTTTTCTTATTTATCGATTGTACAAGACCTTTGGTAATCCAGTCTTTTCGTTTTTTATTAATTCTACGTATCATTCTTGTCTCCGTGCACATATCATTTGTCGACTACTTCTCAAATACTGCCAATATACTTTCTGAAATTTTGTTCCAACATGGCTATATGAGAAACATCGATTCTTGCTTCACGCTTCACCTATATAGGGTTGAGATAAAGTATGGAACCAAGTAAATATCTTTCAAACGAAAAGAACGATATTTATGAAAATTTGCTGGTAAGTGCAATGGAACACAATGCTCATTTCTTTGGTTATCAATATACAATAAAGTTTAACCGGAAATGCCATCAACTTCTTTTATATAAATGGGACACCCTACATATTTTTACAGATTTTGAAATAGCTTGGTATTTTGAATTCATACATACTGGGTTCAGTGTTATAAAATTCGTGAAAACGAGGAATATAGCACTTTAATCAACCTCCTTTGAGTTTTTGGAGCGAAAAACTATTTAGATGGACTAATTGATGTTGTTAGTATGCATAGTAATAAATAAACGAGTACTCTTTTGTTCTCCAAGTGTCAAATTCTAATTGACAGATATAAATTTTACAATCACCATAACCGATCATCACGCGATTTCAATACGCTTTTTTCACATAATTGAATCATTCTAAATTGTACAATTTGTGAATTGAACGTTTATTCATTACTGGGCATACAAATAACATCAATTAGTTTATATAAATAGTTTTTTTGCTCAAAGGAGGTTGATTAAAGTGCTATATTCCTCGTTTTTACAATTTTTTTATACTAAACTCAGTATATAAGAATCCAAAATAACAAGCTGTTTCAAAATCTGTAAGAATATATATAGGGTGTCCCATTTAAATCACAGAAGTTGATGCCATTTCTGGTTAAACCAGAAGTTTATTATTAACAAAAAAATGTACATCAGATGCATTTTGTGTCATTGCACTTACCTGCAAATTTTCATAAATATCGTTGTTATTGTGTGAAAGATATTCACTTGGTTCCATACTTTATCCCAACCCTGTATATATGAGATGTAGCAGAGCGGCATTGCCAAGTTTCTCGGTAATTTTGATGGTCTGCAAGTGATTTCGTTCTATATTAGGGCTCTAGGCCTAGTCTAGGAATCATTATTTTCATATAAAAAATGAGGGTAGGGTGGCGCAATGAAAATTGATGATGAAAACTAGGCCCCGAACACTGAAAGGTTGAGTAACGCTGGTTGAGGGTAAATTTGAAAGCATCAATATACGTAGCTGGTTAGAAGTGACAATGAAAATTTGTTTTTAACTTTGGGTTGTTTTGCCCAATAACAGAGGAACATGAAAAGGTAAATTACTAATATCAATCTTCCAATTTCATCTTCCAATCTTCTCGGATTCAACTTGATTCGATCTTAATTGATAGCGTAACTATAATGTATATGATATAAGCTTATAACATCCTGTTCAGAAATGAAAAATTCACCAGAAGACACGAAATATCGTATCGAAGATCTAGATATTAGTACACTATTAGGTATAGCAAGTTCCAGATACAATGAAACTTTATTTATGCGCTATATCATGAAATTCCTAATAGAACTAGCCAAAATGCCACAGTGGTTTGGATTCCACTTGTATAAACTGTAGATCGCCTCATCCCTTACTCTGGCTGAGGAAATACTAAGGAGATGAGTAACAATAACAATAACAAATTAGCAATTGTCTTCGTATCTATGTTGTGATTTAGAATATATCAATGTTAAGACATGATAGAAAGAAGTGCCTGTATACACTGGTTACCTTTTGAAATTCAAAATAATTATACTAACTTCTGGTTGCGAAAAAAACTGATCAAATCAACTTTTCCAAATGAGACTGATTTTCGAGTTTCTTATCAACAAAAAAATTATTCTCTGTTCTGTTATAATCGGCCAGTACAAGGAAGTTGAGAAAACAAAGAATATGAAACACAAAATATATCGCGAATTTTCTTCCACCATAGAATAGAGCTATTATGCTACCATTATATCATTACTTGGGTAAACCTTCCTCATATTCCTGTCATAATGGAATCAAATGATCATATATGAGGGTCCACTTTACAATACAACATTTTCCCATTCAAAATCTTGATTTTTTTGACTGATTTAAGAACTTATATTAGGAGCGTCGTATGAATATCAGAACGATCAGATGTTTCCTTGAATCATTCACAAAGTTGTTAACTGTTCAAAGCGATTTCAATGCCGATTCAACTGAGACGAGAAACCCTGATCTTCGGAATGCAGCAGAACTTTGTTTCAAATCGCAAACCAAACATAACTTCAAGATGTTAGCGGAGAAGGCATGAAATTCAATGGATGTTCATGAAAAGAAACATACATAATCAACTATGAATTAATTAATTGTCCATGAGAGGAAACGAGTGAGATCTATATCATATTGTAAGCACTAACTCGCATTGGTTTCTCAACGAAGGCAATGTTTCAAAGATTTCCCAATAGATGCCACGACCAACGCCACTCCGATTGCCAGTCAACATAATAAAATCTTGAGTCAGAGTGTATCATGACTAGGGGTGGGCGATAACGTTTTGAAATATCGGTTATCGATAATCATAATGTATCGATATTATCCATATTGTCGATATTCTCGATATTATCGATATCATTGACATCATCGAAATTATCGATATTATTGATATCATCGAAATTATCGATGTTATAGGAATTATCGATCTTATCGATATTTCGATAATATCGATAACTGCTGATAGTTTTAATAATCTCAATATCACTGATGTTGATTTTCGTCGACTAAAGTATTACTTCGACCCATGGCATTGCCCAGCTATTGTGAATCTTCCTTCGATTACAATCTCGGTAATATCGAAAATATCGATGATTTACAAGATGATCGATGATTATCGATGAAATCGGTGAAACTGGAAGTGGAAAAGAATTCGTTTGTATGTCAAAACACGTGACATTCATCAACTTTATGGGTGATTCCAAATTTCAATCATTCATCTCTCGAACTGAAGAAAAAAAAGGGGGGTGTACCATGATCCTGTTACACCCGGTATACCGGATATCAATAGATTAAAGTGCTAGCACTTTTGTTTTGATCCTGGTTTAAGAACTATCGGTATGAAATTTGATAGGTTTGGTAGCCTGTTCAAAAAGAATATTTAGACAGTAATTGTTTCAGTATTTCTGGCTTCACCAGCTGACTAATCTTCCACATTCAAAATGAAACACTGATATCTCTGATAATATTGATAATATCGAAAATGTCAATAATTTCCAAGATAATATCGATAATATCGATAATATCGATAATATCGATAATATCGATAATATCGATAATATCGATAATATCGATAATATCGATAATATCGATAATATCGATGATATCGATAAATCGATAATTTTTTTCCCAAATTATTATCGATAATTATCATATAGTTGTTCATTTGACTTTTTTCTTTATGTCACTCCTAAGGGAGATATCGGGCCTCAAAGACTCACCTTAGAATTAACGTTTTTGGTTGTAAGTTTTGAACCATATTTTGTATATCGTTATGATTTTTCAGTGTGATTGTTTCATGAAAGAGAACCATTATTCGACACCGAAACCAAGGTTTAGTTCTTCGCAGGAGGACAGGTACGCACATAAATTTCAAACTTGATAAGTTGTTGGAAAATTTCATGAGAAGTGTTCAGATAGTTTCAAGGTTCGGCTAGTGTTCATGTTTTGTTGTTGGTTTTTGGGGTGTCTGATTGTAGGTTATTGTTTTCAACAAATTTTCATATATTTTCATTATCTTCACATTTTAAAAATGTCTAGCCCTAGTGGCATAATGTCCTAATTTCAGTCTCATCAACATATTTTGTATTGACATAGTATTATGAGTTGACGAAATAAGTATATTCAAAATTTATTAGTATCATAGTCGGCGAAATAAGTATATTCAAACTTCAATAGTATGAGTAAATATCCAATAATGAATGAAGTTATCAGGATTGACTGAATATTTTGTAGTGAATATTATATTATCAATACATTTCTAGATTTGTGTATAAGGTTCTCAATACTACAAATAATTCCACTTCTTTTCAGCTATTCTTCCAACCTACTATTTCAAATGAATCTAATATGTATAATGTGACCAATTTTACTAGATATCTCAGTTGCTTTGGAGATAGAGTTGAGGATCACACATTACTATAGTAATTTTCCGAATATGAATATGATGTAGTATCAGCAGTATTCAAAATGAAAGGGTTATTGATTTCCGATGGAAAGATGCAGAGGGTGCAATTGGAAAAAAAAAAGGATTGGGGTAGTTTCCAAAGGATGGGAATTGTGAATGAAGTTTTCGAGATGTCATTAGGGATGTATTCAACAGCAAAACTCAAACCCTTCAAGATCAAGTAGAAGTATATCATATCAATTTAAAGGCAATAAAATTTCTAACAGAAAAGTCAATGACCAGCATATATCCACAGTTCATAGGTTCAGCGAGGAAGGCCTCAGAGCTCTAGCTCAGTAAGTGTTGATTCATCTCTTGGCAAATTCTGTTCCCTACAAACTTTATCTTTTCATAACCTAACTAAATATAACCGCTCTCCCGTGGTACATCAATGCACCGGCAGAGACCATTTCCATGTCACGAAAGTGAAGCTCTGGCCCGGTAAAATAGAAGCGTGAGCCACAGACGCTTCACGGTTAATCCGTTACCGGTAGGCAGTCAGTACCCGTTTAGTCCCACTATCCGGAGCCAAGAACCGTGCATTTTGCTGCAAGCACGACTGAACCAGTCACCATTTGAGTTTCTTGCAGCAAGCAAGGAGTTTCCACTCGCTTGGGTTCATGCACGTGTCTCGCAGAGGTCTGTAGAAAGGATACATCTCACCTCTTCCGATTTGCTCTCCTAGCTCCTAGCGCACAGTTATTATAGTGAGTATGTTTAGTAGATGTTGATCATCAGCGGCGCGTATAACCGTCAATTACGTGTACGGAAAGTGGGTTATCCGTATTTTTTTTACCGGAGGCGTATAACATTCGACAAGGTTAGTTACCTTCTATTCATTGGTGTTGAAATGATAAATATTATTGATCGGTATTTTGCACTCGTTAATTTTTTCCAAAATTCAACATTGTTATCAATTTTGACAAGAGGAACCACAGTCTCACTATGAAAAAGGGTACAGACCTCTATCTTTCGAGATAGTCCGGGAAAAAAGTGCGGCAATTCATTCTTGGTCCCATTTTGGGTAGAAATCATAAGCCAATCGTTCCTTACAATCCATTCCTTACACCTACCTGCCGATACTTACACTGGACATTCAAGGAGACCAAAAGAAGGAAATCATCCTCGAATGAGTTTGATTCATATTTTCAAGCATACTTGATGAAAGTGAGTTCACCTTTCATATGGTTACTGCTGTCAAATGAGAATCTATGAAATTTTGACTCACACAACTAGTTGTCTCGATACAGAAGATTCTCATTTGCCAGCGCCACCGAATGAGAAAGGTGAATTCACCCTTCCTACAAGATGCGAAAGAACTTCTTAAGCATCCCTGATGAAGGTGGATTCACCTTCTTCATATGGAAAGCGCTGTCAAATGATAATCTATGACATTTTGACTCACAGAACTAGTGATTCTGACGTAGATTCTCATTTGACAGCGCCTCCATATGAAAAAGACGAATTCACCTTCTTCACAAGATGCGAAAGAACGAGGACTTCACTTCTTGAGCAATCCTGATGAAGGTGGATTCACCTTCTTCATATGGAAGCGCTGTCAAATGATAATCTGACTCACAGAACTAGTTGCTCCGACAGAGATTCTCCTTTGACAGCGCCTTCATATGAAAAATACTGGATCCACCGTCCTTCAAGGTGCTAAAGACCGTGAATTCAACTTCTACGATGACGTGTTTCCTTCTTTTTGACTTCTCCAGTATAAAATGAAAATATGAAAAGTATCCTTCGTAAGAAATGGAACGCCGATTGCATGTAATGACTACCCAAAACGCTTCGAAAAAAGAAGGTGGATGTTCACACTTTTTTCTGGATGATCTCGAAGAAAAGAGGTATCCACATTTTTTCAGTGTGAAGTTTGGGTTCCTGGGGTCGAAATACGTACGTATAAGAAATTCAAAAAAATATAGATCGCATGATAAGTGCACAATTACCAAATTTCTTTCAAATATCAAATTCGTTCAATATGAATTCGAAATAAATTCAAAATGTCTCTTTCGATATAAAATCGGAATGATTTTCAGTCAGGTTTTATTGTAATATCCAATCATCAGTTGATTAAACTACCATTAAATCCTATTACTCAAGTAGGATTTACATTAGGCACTCTTTACCTTCTGAGAAAAATCAAAATTGTGCATCCTGTGTGATGATTATTGTAGATACAAGCTGCTGCAATTTGAATTATATCCATAATCGGCTGGAGCCCAACAAAATGCAGGCTAGAAATCTAAAAAGTTTTATTAGGATAATTTTTATTACAAGATGTACAGCAAAATGCGAATCACCATTTGAGAGGGATGCAACACATGGAAATACAATTGTTGGTGTTGTCATTCAAAATTTGATTTTCAAGAAGATGGCCAACTTTCAACTTGAGAAATCGTTTTAAAATGGCCATGAATGAAAATATGAGGTGCTCCTCTTTCTCGAGGTGACACCTCATTTTCTAGCTTTTGATTGACGTGACCACCTTCTGTCAAAATTGTACAGTGACGTGATGAAGGGGGTTGTTTCACTTCGAATCAGGAATATTTTCAAATTCCCTAGTCAATCCATAAAAGAGGCCCTCTTGTGAATTTTGATTTGTGGATTCGCTTCAAGATTTCTGCCCTCGTTACCGAAACCTCAATTTTTTTTAGCGTGGATGAGACCTGAATTATTAACTGATATGTATCATATCCGTATTCAGAGAAAGATTCACGAATGGGACAGACCGAATTCGCCCGCACTTGCTGGGGATGTGAATAAAGTACCTCTTTGCACAGACCTCACTGCTCATGATTTAAAACCTCCGAATAATAAATCGATTCCCACGCATAACAATAATTGCCAAACTGTGAGACTCTGATAAAATATGTTCATCTAGAACTTCATATAAATCCTCCACTGATTTGCAAATGGATTTTCAGAATTGTAACATGAAATATTCAAGTGTTCATAGTCCATTTGAAATGAAGAAATGAATCATAACATCGTGTTGAATTTTCGAATGAGCTAGTCAAGGCACAACCGCAAACTAATTATCAAGTTAATTGTTCTAATTTTTCACCTAATTGTTCATAGGTGGAAAAACCAGTAATTGACTATAGCAAGGAAGTGTTATTTCTGAAACTGTCAACAAATGACGTCATAAGCGAGCGCCAATGTACAAAGTTAGGCACTTCTTGATTCAATCATCCATTACATTGGATATAATATGGCCCTCATTTTTTCATAATCATAAACCAATCTGAATCAGATGTAAAGTAAGTGAGTTATATCAAATATCACATCTCACTCTATGTCTAATGTTGCAATTTCGCCTTGTACTATTCACCTCTACAATTTGTTCTCGAATTGCAGAGTAGGTACTGTGCAATCAATGAAAACAAACACAATGTTTCATGTTGGATCTGTTTTGTCACATTTTTTAATTGATGATCATCCGAGTTGCAGCAATTAAAAAGATACATCATATAAAATGAGTAGGTAGATGAAGATCGAAGTCTGCAATTCGTTCAATAATATTATTTTCTGCCATGTTCTTGAAATTCACTTCAGCTTCAACACCACAAACGTAAACATTACAACAATGATAAAACCACTTTCAAGACACAGATATGAAAGTTCTTCATTTGTCCAAAACATGTTTCGTTTTTCATCTGGTATATCTGCGTGTTGATTATAAAATAATTTCGACAAGATAAATGCATCGAGCTCCAGGCCCAATCACTTCTTATATTTCGTGCTGAAGTAGGTTGAATTGAAAGAAATGATCATTCTTTTTTCACTAATTCAATTCGAGGTCTTGTACAATTTCACGCTCAGTTGTTGAGAAATTGCGACATGCCGAATTTTTTTCATGCTTCCACTATAAATAGAGAAATAAGGAAGACTATCAATTGAAAGTTACACATTGAGGATATTTTCTTATTATTATGATGGTTCTTCCTTGAATCATAATACGAAGGAACATCATGAATCTTACAATGATTATAGCTACATACGAACATTAAATTTTAGCTTTTTGTGTTTTCAATGCAATAAAAAATTCATTCATCAATGTTCACCTCACGTTCAGTAAGATTTATGTCGAGAATTCATAAAAAATATTTATCGGTAACGAGGTTATAACGAGTATAATTTTGGCAACCTACGATGTACAGAATACGTGAACTATTATATTTGTTCTCATCTTTCCACACCATCAAAGGAAAATCTATAATTTTCAATGGGAAAAAAAAGGTATAGGTATTGGAATTTTTCTTCAAAGTTTGGAGATCGTAGGCATCTGCGAAGCCTTCACTAGGCATATAGTTTTTTATTTGATCAGTCTTGCGATTTTTAGTGACATAATATCGATGGTTTGTTAGTTACAGAAAACTATGCCGATTGACAATGAAGTCAGTTCGGAGTTGGACTTGGAAGATCCACCACAGGAGCTCGTCTTATGGGCCAAAGAAAATATAAATGAAAATCTAGAGACCAGGGACCAAGTTCTACAAGACTTCAGGGATATGATATTTGGTAAATATTCTGTGTTTTTTTTTTCGGTGATATTCATCGAACTGGAAAGCAATAATCCAATTTTCTTCAAGTAGAGATAGTGAGTGTGTCATGTTGTTCATACAGATATTTTTGAAAGGATTTACATTACATATCTCAAAATATCAAACTGAGGATCCCAAGACATCGACTACGAAAAATCATGAACATTGCATGAAAATAAATTTCTGAATTCCTGGTCCTGAAATAACCCAACTAATCATTCTATTTGAGAATTCTAATCATCTCAATGAAGCTTCAAAATATGCTCAAATTGGAATACAAAGTTACGTGTTTCAAGATTGATTCATTGCATTATTTTATGAGTTATGATATGAATTTCATGTGCAGAATGGGTCCTCTTCAAAGAATCTCCTTGTATGTCACAGTTCATCTATATAGACATTTCTTGTTCTCAGAATCTGAGAACCAGACAATCTCGAGATAGTGTTGGTTGTTTTAGTGTGTCTATAAGGAAGTCGACAGATCTGTTTGTATTCTCGAATAGACATTAATTTTATGGTACTTTTATGGGCGGTTTTATGATACTGTTTACAATAGTGTTTATTATTCGCAGGAAGAGGGGAGTGTATGCCACATCGAACAGATGATACTTTTCTGCTGAGATTCCTGAGAGCGAGATATTTCATTATCGAAAGGGCTCATCGACTGGTAAGAATGAACGTCTTGAAAGCCTTGAAGTGACAGTTCATTTCAGCTTATGAAAAAATTATATGAATACCCCATATTTCAGTTTGTGCTAGGTCAAACTAAAATCCTGGAAATATAGTTGGAATCTATCTATTTCCTTCAATCGTAAACTGGAGGAGTTCGAAAATTACTACAATAATTAACATTGTCATCAATGTATTCACTTCGATAATTGGATTTTCACTGTTACTCATGTAACCAGATAATTCATTGTTCCATTTTATTCGTTTATAATACTTTGGATGAGGTTTTTTTTGTTGAACTCGAGTGATGTTAACTCCAGCTACAACTCAGCCGGTTGGGCTGGATATCCATAGGATATCCAAAATGTACCCAAAAGAATTAAGGAAATATAGAAGTCAAAAATATGTGAGTCGAAGTAATAGAAGTCAAGCGTTCTTTTGGATATCCAGTGGATATCCTGTTTGGATCATCGAATCTTCCATTATTCAATTTATAATGACGAATTGATCGTTGAAATCATTCTCAGCACATTACCAAATATGCATTGGTGCAACATTATTTTTTAATGTTACACTATAGTTGGCTGGGTGCTGGCCAGTATATTCTTCTGTTCCATATTTTCTGAAGGCTATATGAGCTTGCTACTAAAATGAGAACCATCATCAGACACCCCCCTGTTGGGATATAATTTCTTGAACAAGTGAGATAACCTGAGTGAGTAAAGGCATTAGCCGGATGATCGCAAGTTCATTTTTTTTTCATTTTCTGCGACGTCCATGAAGGATATCTCATGGAGGAAGTGGTAATATCTCTCTAATAATAAAACTTTCACTAACCAGGTTTACAAGGAAACCATGAAAATGCCTTCGTTCCATAAAAAATTGTGAAGGTTACATGAAAATTATATTTGAATATTTCGAGGAATATTTAAATAGTTGGAACATCCTGTAACCCTTTGTGTGTATTAGCTCAATATGCAATTCTGGAATATGGCAGGTACATTATTGATATTCTTCCATGTTTTGAGCTCACTTTTGTTTGCATATTAACATTCAATTGGTCAAAGATATCTTCACAGTGATACATATGGGTACCTAATGATCCGATTCCGAATTAAAAAATTTTTCAGCTGGTGAACTATTGTGAATTCAAAGAAAATAATCCAGAATTCTTCGAGGGGGTAGATTTACGGAATTTGCTTCGAATTGGGTCGAGAGATATCATTACTGTGCCACCTTACAGGGAACAAACTGGTCGAAGAATATTATTGTACAGAATTGGTGAGTGAACATAGAAGGAATTAATGAATAATAAAAGTCATAATATATTCTTATAGAAGTTGTCAGTAAATTGATTTATTCGAGATTTGATACTGATATCTTTGTCTTTTCATCTTCTTTTCATTTATTTTTGATATACTGTGTCTCATATTTCTCACAAGCTGTCACAAAGCATGGGACTCTCGGGAACTATGGAAGATACATAGAAAAAAAATAGAACCCAGGTGCCACATAACAAATCCGCAAAATTTACTGCAAGTTATACAGGAAATAACGAAAAAACTGCTATTTCGTTTTTATTGTCTGTATATTTGGAGACCCGATGAAAAAAATCACATTGTAATCAATACTAATGAGCTGCAAAATGACTCTATCACCTTGAGAAACAGACGTTTCTACTCTGGGCGAAATAAATTAGGGGGACTTATAATTATCACTTTGTTATTGTTATATCATCCATTTTTTTAAATTATTCAATAATATTATATCATTCATTCACTTGGTCTCCAAATAATCTGAATTTTGATGATTTTCCGGAAAGTCAAATCAAAATATCAAACATGATTCTCATCATAGTTTTGTAGATCCCTTTTCTCTAGTTCTAGTGGCAAGGCATGGTTAATGGTTACCTACCATATCGGAAGAAACGTATTGAACATTACCGATTTTTTTGTTTGCTGATATCTTTGGATATCAATAATGACTGGATATTTCTTTTGGTAGCCGAAATCCTCTTAGAAATTGTGATTTTTCTGTCCATTGCTCCAAGACGTTGCCTCTGTTTCTTCTTCATTCAATAATCATCTCCTAAAAATCTCCATCCTTCGATATGTCTCCAATCATTCTTGAAGGGAAAAAAATTTAGAAAGTGAGTTTGAATCGGCAGATCATCAGCCTCCAAGACCAAGAATCATTTTGAACCATCATTGAACCTCTATTTCGCACGTAACTTTTTTCTTACAATTTCAACGCCATTTTTTTTGGGTATAGGGGTTATCTTGGGGATGGGGGTTAATTTTCAATCACATACCCAGCATTATTTGCATTGGGTGGAAACTTGATCGAACTGTAGGTGCAGGTCCAATAAGTGGCTGCCTGGTTGATATTCTTCGAGTTCAATTGATGCAATTATTTCAATTTCAATAATTACTTTTTAATTGTTCATACATGCAATAATTGTAACTTCTGTCTGCTCAAAAATAAAAAGTCACCATTATAATTAGGTATAATTATTAATATTGAGTTGTTTCCTACTTTTTCATTATTTATGTTATTGCAAATAGTAAAAAAATCAATACCATATTGTTTCACACCTCTATGTGAAAAAGAGTGATTTTTTTTTAGGACAATGGGATCCCGAAGAGGTAGCTATAGAAGAACTGTTTCAATCTACCCTTATAATCCTGGAGCTGGCCATACTCGAACCGAGATTTCAGATTCTAGGGGGGGTTGGCATTTTCGATTTGGGGGGACTCTCGCTCCAACAGTCCTGGTACATGACACCGTCCATCGCTCACAAGGTCGTTCAAATCATAGTCGTGAGTAAAAATTACTTATTTATTTCATTCATTTATTTGTGTACAAAAATAACAATCGTTGAAACGCAAATATAAATTTATAGTTTCAAATTCAAATAGTACTCCTTCCTAGTAAGTACTCATATAAATTTTGTGGAGAAGATTAACTTTCTTCTACCCTTCAAGTTTCAGGATTATTCAGCTCTGTTTATTCCTATAAATCAGGAGGCATTGGAAAATAATTTACATAATAGCGTCCTCTATCTCTATAGGCTGATACATCTGAGAACTGTGGATATAACTTTCATTTAATTGCTGTCGATGAGAAGAACGCATTTTCAGGATTACAGATAGTTTGCTAGAGAATTCGAGGTGAATATCTACGAAAAACTAAAGAACAATTGATATAATAACTACAGTTCTACAATGGTTTCACTCATATTTTTCTTTCAACTCTATTGAATGAAACTAAATATGAATAATAAACAGAAATATATGAAAAAAATAAGGAGCGTGTTAAATTTGCAAGTCTAAAAGAACATTTGGGAAACTACAGAGTAGCTAGCAATGAACGTCACTTTGATGAAGATGACGAATTTGTTTTTCAATTTTATAAATATGAGAATAGGTGTATACTCATTAGGATGAAGTTCTGTGGTGGATATAATAATTTATGAACCACGAATCAAATATTCTGCTTTCTATTCGCATCTCCTCTTCCTTCTTCCTATATCAGCTTATATCGGCAACATTAACATAGATAAACATCCATATTAATAATTGTACATTCACCTTGATACCATCTTTTTGATGTCAATATCAACCTTGAAGGCTCAACCTCGATGTTAATTTTTTTTTCATATCTTGTATAATACCAAATAAATGGAAAATAAAAAATTGATCCATCAGTGTGACCACGAGATATACATAATTTGATAGCCTATTACGTCAATGACCACTCTTGGAAACTGAATATGTACCGATACTTGCAGAGAAAGACATGTATCACTATTAGATAACCAACAGAAACAACTATTAGAAATCATAGAATCGAGGCGCACGTTGTATGATGACGAACACTCGAGTATTTACCAACTTTTACTTCCTGATTATTAATTCTGATCTCGTGTACAGCAAGTTCCATTTCAGTACATCTCACTCACAAGGTTTTCCGGTCTATACTATCTGCTTTTCTGTCTACTCGTTATAGAATAGAAAAGCTGAATTCACAATAATTGTGCAATGATGTCAGAATTATCTGAGCGTAACTATCAATACACTAGTGGAGTATAGTATTTATCTTGTTCAGCTGTAGTCGCGATAATGCTGGAGACAATTTTTTTTTTCAAAAACTCTCACTTCTTATACAGACGCAACCTGACGATTTAAGATGTAGGTGAGTTGGGTGTATTCATGATATTTTCACTCCAGGGGTCTACAGTTAAGCTTTATCTCAACATGTTGGATAAACCCTGTATAGTGTTTTTTTCTTTCATGTCAAGAAGGTACAGATTCCATATGTCAGATGATTACTGAGGTTTATAAAAATTTTCTGGATTCATGATTCATGATATATTTGAGCCATTCAATTCACATGTGAAACTTTTCAACGAACGTGTTATGATGGCTATTACCCACGAATATGAAAATTTTAACACGAGGCGAAGGTGAATGCTGTAATTATCTGATGTCATATCACGCGAGTTGACTACTATACCTAATCAACAACTGTTCGAATACTGAAGCAACTTCAAGAAATTCAACTTTTTATTAGAAATGTGGTCAAAAATATTTCTAAATGCAGTGGGGGGGAATGCAAAGGTAGACTCCGAAGCCTAATGAGAAACATAATAGAAAACAAGCAGAATGTCACTAATTATTGATGTTATTAACGGTATAGGGGACAATGATGAAGCTACTCTGCCAAAAACCCAACTGATTCATTTTGCTAGAACTCTAACGTACAGCTACTTTGATAATGGCATGTTATTCAGTATAGCGAAAAATCATTCGTAAGTGTACAGTTAGTGTTATTGATAGTTGTAAAATCAATTGAATGAAAGCATTGATTCAGAAGTAGTGATGTAAGTTTGTCAATCAATGATCGAACGGTATAATTGTTATCTCAAAACACGAACTAATTGTACAGAAATCTGCGGAAATGTTGCCATTTTTGGGGAGTTTCATAACTATTTATCCATTATAGCAGAAAATGCCGTTGATGTCGTTGCCTATCTCATGATTCAGATTACTCTTGGGATACTGGTTGTTATATTATCTGCGTTGTTTGAACCGTTGAAACCAAAAATCAACTTGACTTCTTCAGAAAAAATATAATAACGGTAATCACTGATTCATTAAATGAAAGTGAATTATTTCATTTACTTCGCTGCGATGAAAAGAAGTAAATAAAATTTGAGTAAGTAATAACGTTAGTCATTTATGCAATTCCTTTCAGACGTCTTTTCCTATGCGAGTGGCTGCCCTGCACATCGTCAACCAGTCGTGGATCTTCGACATGGTGTACAACATCTTCAAACCATTTCTGGACGAAAGGATGAAGGAAAAGATATTTTTCCATGGCGAAGATATGGAGAGCCTTCACCAGCACATCGACCCCAAGCATCTTCCCGAAAGGTGAAATGAAGGTTTTCCTCCCAAAAATATGACTATCATCAACGAAGTCATTGAGACGTAATGACTTTTTACGTCGACCTCGTATTAACGAGTCTGTTTAACGTTTTATAAATTGATCGTTAATGACTCCTATGAACGATAAATTCCAATATTACCTAATGAATGATTGTGGTATAGACAACCCAACATACATAGTGGCGTACCATTCTGAAGCTGATAATATATTATGTAAATTGTATTTGAATGAAAAAATGGATATCAATCAAGATTTCAGATATTCAAACAGCTTAAAGAACGTTTCTAGTTCTCGTTGATCTAGTTCGAAACAAAACAACAGACAAAAAACAAAAAAATAGTGTTTTGCATTTTCTATTTCACTTTACTAGTTTCTACAAATGACAAAGTCATAATGGCTGACTGTCGTGTGAAGTTTACTGCCATTACATATTGGGTAATTATTGCAATTGGACAACCCCGAGGAATACCAAGAGTGAGTTTCCTCTTTTTCATTGCAAATAAGGTCCTCGGAAGAATTCGAATAATAAATAGAGAGTAACGAACTCGTATATCAATTAGCGATCTATTCACTAGTTATTGAACTATGTGATGGTGATGAGTTTTTGTCAAAACCGTTGAGGTGATATCAATATCATTTGATCGTTCTATTATGTTGTCATCACTCATCTCATACGTTATGATTGTTATCAACTGTTCGAAATAGTGAATACTTTATGGATGCATAACTCAATGATTGCAGATGATACTTGAGATCATACTTGTTAGCTATATTATTTCACTTGCATCCACGGAGATAAAGAAGTAAGGCGACAATAGTCTTCTGCCAGTCCATTTTCCTTCATATATATCATAGGCAAGCGAAGAATGTGGAATATATGTGGACAAGTTATCCAAAGAAATCACCGCAACCAAAAATACATTTCCGTATCATTCATTATATTACCTACATACTATCACCCGCAAAACTATGTTTCGGGCAGTAGGTCCCATTCAACAGATCGTGGATGTGAAGCAAAAACGTTGGTGCCAATACAGATCCTTGCGGAACACCAGCATGGATAGTCGTTATGTCGAATAGACTCCATCTATCACCATATAGACTTAGCTATCTCCGAGGAAACTCGTTCGGGGAGGGAAAATATATATAACGAAAGTTTTTCTAATTGTTCCACTCACGAGTCAGGGTTGGGTATTCTTGTTTTGCAGACGTTAGTTCGAATACCATAATGGTCTCAAAAATAGAAATTCTATTTCACAATAATAGTGATTTTATTGTTGCAGATATGGGGGCATCCACCCTGACTACAACTACAATGACTGGATAGAGGGCTTCAGAAAGAACGACAAGATTTTGGGAGAATTGAAATCCCTGGGATATGGTATTCCGGAAAAGAAAGAGGAGGAAGGTGATAATAGTGATTACTGAATGAGAAATCGATAGTTACAAATCTCGAAGAAACGCATTCAGGAATGGCCTGAGTTGTCCATTCCCAATACTCCCCATACTACCTGGACCCTCTACTATTTTTCTACATAAAATCTGTTAATTTTGTCTCTTCATATTTTTCGAGAACTATAACCGTTTTCCCGTGTTAGATGGAGATAGTGGGAGACACAAATTCCATTGCCTCTATTTTGTCCCTATTTTGTCACATGTTGACTTCATCGCAGTAAACGTTGATTCTCTTTGAAGAACCTCAGCCTTATTATAGAGGAACTGGTACTAACATAACCTAACTCATTAGGAGTGCGATGTCCGTGTACAGCCTTAGCATCAAGGAATCCTCATAAGCATCTCTTTCCTGCGTTGGACTCACACCTGGTTGTGACAAGGTTCAGGGCCGAAGAAAAGTTTGGAAAACACGATTCCGCATGCAAAAATACATTGATTGCGACGCGAATTATGTAGAAAAATAGTAGTACTACACGGTATAATTCATTGCTAATTTTCATTCCTGAAAATAATGTGAAAATCTCATTCTACGGGTCACTTTCGTATTTTTGACCTTTGCGGTTTGGAAATAAATACTGAGGAATGAAAAATTGCTTCACATAATTGGACACTGAATGAGGGTATTTTGGTACATGTAGTAGGCATGTAGAGTTGTGAAGGTATATTTTTATAAGCCAATTTGCTTAATACTGAGTGTGAATATAACGTGTTCATGTGGACTCAAACTATATAGATGATGTGATATAAGATTATGTTTATTTTCATATTTTACAGAAATTATACATTTCTAAAAGGAATTGTGCATGATTACACATTGGGCTTGCCAAAGAACTCTAAGTAAATCAGAATATAGGATAGGAAATATATAGGATCTGTCTTTTGATGCAGATCAGTTGTATTTATCATCGATCATCATATGAAGACCATATAAAAGATAACTGATTTAGCTATTTGAGCTATATCCAATTCAAGTCAATGGAATATATTGCTTGATATCAGTATATCATTTTTTGATGTCTGCATGAATAATTAATTGACCAAATCTCAAACAATTCACTACTTCACAAATTTTCAGAAATTCGCTCCAAAATACTTTCCCTAGTGGGTACAGGAATGAGCAGCTTGAAATCCATCAGGGATCTTGCAAACCGTGAGAAATTCAATTTCAATTCGATTCAAGAAAAATCCCGAATACTCATTGCAGAGAAAAAATTGGAAATTCGTGGAATTGTTTTCATTTTCTCCAAGACTCATTCGGAAAGTTATTTCAAAATGAGAATCAGTTTACTGATATAATTTTTTCCCTTCGAGAAGCTTTGTGACATTTGGGCAACAAACTTAATTTTTCTAATAGGGCTCTATATTCTTTGTATTCTGTTATCTGAAGTGAATACATTCACATATTTTTGTCCATAGATTGTGCTGATTCCTAGAGTACTTTGGAATATATCCATTGAGAAATAATAACGGATTTAGAAAACCATGCAAAGAATGCTGAATTATGAAATTATTGAAAAAAAATTTACGATTATCATCGGATATTTCGTTGGCTCATCAATTATATTGTTCAAAACACTCGAAATTCAATCTTGATTTTTTCAACAACCCAGTTAAGAATTCACTTCTTCAATTCACTACTATAAACCAAAAATTATGACAAAAATCATGTGTAAAAAACCTATGTATTTTCTTTAGAAGGTTCTTTTTTCAAACTCTACTTTTTCCTTATGTATATTATTTCTCTTCATTCTAAATGATCGAAGATGTAACAAAATACTAAATAAACAAACCAGATTTATTTGAAAAAAAAAATAAGTTGACAATGATTGAACAAAGAGGAAACGTCGGATTGAACATCATTGCGTGTTGAACACAACATTGACACCTGTTCTATTAATCCCAGGAGAAATATAATTTGAGAAATCTTGATTTTTCCCCGATATATATATAAAATTATTCAATCGGATTATTCATCATTCAATCAATCACCAAATTACATAACTTTGTCAGAATTCAAACAACTCTACGATTGACAAAATCCCTATATTCCCCATTGATGTGCTAGGGCTTTAGGTTTTATTGTCAGATATACTCGTGATTTTACGAAATCAGATACAATGCTCCTTTTGTATAACTCTTATGTCCGATCTAAAATGCAGTATGCATCTGTCATATGGTGTCCATATTACAAGTTCATATAAATAGCCTCGAACGAATCCATAGACGCTTCATGAAATATTAATCATTCAAGGAACCTGCTACTCTGCTATAGGAACATCTAATACTGCTTTATTAGAGAGACACAACTTCATTTCTCTTGAAAACAGGAGGAACATATCCGCTCTAATATTTCTATATAAGGTGATCCAGGGCCAAATCGACTGTAATGCTGTAATGCTCAGTTTTCATGTTCCCAGAGTGAATTCTAGACAATCCAATCTATTTTATCTCGAAGTACCTCGAACAACAATTACGATAATATCAATGAAAGATGCGACATATTCCCTTGCAGCATTGCTTCATTGAAAAAAATCAGTTTTTGATATTATTCACAAAGCAATATGTTTCATATGTTCACGCTTTCAATTTATATTCATTCGGTTACTCTTAGAATATGTTTGTACCTATAATTTTCCCACCCTGTAAATGGATTTCTGTTGGGTGGTGTACAATAAAAAAAATGAATCCAGTTTGTAAACTTCAATCCAGCTTGAACTAATACACTCATCTGGATTGATGAACTCTGATCTTGAATTCTGATCTGCGGGCATTCTAGATTTGATATCAATTCAGAGCACTTTCAACCCATGAAGAATATCGTAATCAGGGTAACAATTTTTAAAATTGTTTCTTTTCCTCGAATCAGTACAGCATTTTGAGCAGAATATCGTTTTGATATATCTATACCCACTTTCAGAAAATTTGTACTCGATGCAGTCGTACAAAAGTGTTATGTAATTATTATTGTTAAACATTTCAAGGTTTGCGAAAATGGGAATGCTCATTACAGTAAACAATTGATTAACATTCATATCGCCGCTAGTAAATTTAAGTCGTCGATATCCCTTGTTATACGGGATGAGCTAGCTAAGCACATGAAATCATTTTTTCGAATCTTCGAATTTGTGTACTTTGTTGTTTTGCGTCATTTTTTTTTGTGGCCTGAAGAAAAGCCGGTTGGATTTCGTGTAGGTTCTAGAATTAACTAATACAGTCTTGATCTTGCCATAGTATAGATACTAATAACAGCCCCGTTTTTCAACGATTGGTTACATTTCGTTCATACACCTTGTGATTATAAAGTACCTGGTGTTATTTATTCCAGGAAAGGGCCTGGATAATTCTTTTTCTAATTTTATCGTAGCATTTTGGGACATGTGAGTTGTTACGTATCTCATGATGTTATCAATTTCATTACTATTACTACGAGACTGGTAAATTCAGAATAAAAGTGAGATCCAACCTATACCAGTCTCATAATTCAATCCACCCACCAAAACTACCCCTGAGACGTTCTGTCTCAGCTTGGCCCCAATTTGTCGGCAATAGTGAGCTATGGAAGGAGGTACACCTAGATCCACTTATAATCTGAGGAGGAGGATTTTGAGGAACTCAGTAAATTCCTTCTTCTTCTGTTGGTTTTGTGGTATTATTTCGATCAGTCGAGTTTGGTAATTTTGTGGTACGTCATTTTGTATTTTTGTGATTTTTTCTAGCTTCCCGCCTGTTTGTTTCTTATTAAAGTATTTGGTGTGCAGTTTATTCTTGTTATAGGCAGACATGGAAGTGTCTTTGACACAGACGAATTGAAGCAAAAGACAAAATATGCATATCGGTGATTAGAAGCAGAATAGGCCAAATAAGTCAAAGATGTCACAATGGAGACTCTCATGATTCGTTCGGGAATGTTTCGTTTTTGTTTCATTCGCTCAATGGAAAATCGTTCCTCTTTTTTCACTTGTTCTTTGTTTTTGATCTCGAAACAACATTGTAACCGTGTTAGTGCCGTTGCAACCGACTTGGATATTCAACGTTTTTCGATGGAAATCAGGAAAATATGCTCACAACTCAAAATTATCTGTGTGTGCTCAAGTTCGTGGTTAAGTTCTTTCTTGTTAGTCATATCAGGATTATATTCACTTTATATGGTCGATAATATTCGTTTTTCGTTCTTGCTGGCTGAAAAACATAACTATTGACATTTACAGGTTGTTCCGAAAAGATACCGACAAACTTCAAGGGGTGATAGGGGACATCAAAACGAGCATTCTTGTTAGTCCCATGGCCTGGCCAGCGCGTTCTCCTGATTTCAACCCTATAGATTGTTTTATTTAGGGTTATCTGAAGAGTTTAGTCTACAAAACACCTGTGCGTAATGAAGTTTGTCGGTATCTTTTCGAGACACCCTGTATAGGTGATTTTTATCTGAGATGTGTAATTAGGTTGTGCGAGATAAGCAAAATCAATTCTATAATATCCCGCATTGACATCGACTGACTCATTCCGTATTGTGTGTATTCATTGATGCACACTCTGTATAAAATTTAATGTATGTACTTCAAAAACACGGAGATTGAGTGGTGTATGTATGTATGTATGTATGTATATTCCATTGACTTGGGGCACTGATAAGAACAGTTCAAGTTTTTCATGGATATTGATAATGGATAACACACAAAATAGTGTAGCCTGAAGTTCGATTGGTTAATGATATACGTGCTTACTCCGCGAGTGACATAAATATTGATATTTATAAAATGGCTTCGAGCAGGTGAGTGATTCATGAGGATAATTCATGCACGAAGGTTGAGATATAGGAATGGTGAATATTCAACAGTCAAAATTGCAGTAGGTATTTGGTCAGGGCTTGTAATCATAATGCCACTGGTTATATTTCGAAGAAAGTCATCTCCAATGTATTTCAATTGGATGCAAATGCATGCGAACTTCTTGCTTCACCAAAAAATTATGAAATAGGGGCTGAGACAAGTTTGCACAATGAGTCATGGACAATGAGATCATCTTAACCATGAAATACTAAAGTTCTCTGGGAAAAAGTCACTTCCAAATACTAGTATTTATCACCGAAAGACATCAAGTAGGATGATAATAAAAAAAAAATCATCATGGTAATTGTTACCCTATAATATTGATCGCTTTCATTCATAATGTTAAACCTTCACCCCTTTCAGATGTTACGCCACTTTCTGAACACTTAGTTTGACTATAATTCTATTGTTTTTGTCGTGTTTCAAGTGGATTGTGTGTACTTGTTGGGTACTTCTAAAGTGATTGGTTTTCGAGATATTCGCTCTCATAGGTTGACAATTAGGTATTTTTTATTTTAATTTATTCTGAACCATCTTAATTTCTAACTGAACAAATAAACAGCTTCATAAAAGCTATGATTCATTCATTCAATTCATCCACACTATGTAGGGAAGTGAAAAAAGTTTAATATTTCCAGTATTTTGGAAACAAAAGTAACATTTGATCTGGACATGTTTCGTTCAATCGTCTTATTTTGAATTGGGGATTCTGCGGTCGATCTATGTCCCATTGATAATATGCCTCATTTTCTTATGAATTGCACTGTTTTTTGAAAAAAAGTTGAGGTCTTGATTGAACAAAATATTGAAATATTCAGATTATATATATGAAAATAATCAAATGCACCAACATAAGAGATGAACAGATGAAATATATCATCTGATGTTGATTTCAACTTCAAAACGAACCGATTCAAGCGTAACTTGACTTTCAACAAGCACTTTTCCGCAACTGAAAGAATGGTAGGAGTATAATTATTGCGTTAAATACTCATTACTTCCAAATTGACATCGGGACAGTATGGCCTGAGGACATGAACCAAAAACGAAACGTTGGAATGGAATGGTTCCTAACAAAAATTGGTATTTTGAAAGAATTTGAGTACAACATTATTCCACAGGATGTTTATACGACAACCTTTTATCTACAGTCTGGTCAAAAATTTATGGAAATCGAAATGAACAGAAAAAAGGAATCCTAAAATTTCACCAAATATCACTTTCGTTGCTATTTTCATGCATGTGAGACATTACATTTGCTACATTTCCGAAAATACAATTGATCTGTCGATGAAAGTAGTCAAGATGGTACTCACCGTGTTGGCACCACTTCCAGGCGGAACTTCCTCGAGTAGTAACTCCCAAATTGCGGATGACCTACAAAATGTATAATTTCATTTGCGATAATGTTCAACGTATGATTATTACTACAGCAGTAACTGTGGCAGGTTTCTGAATAGTCGAGTTACCTGATGTGATAAGTGGGAAAAGATTGCGTATCCATTTTCTTTTTGGGAAATGTTCTATGACAGACTAACCGGTTATATAGAAAATCATCCAATAGCCATTGCGTAATATGTGATCAAGCCCTTCACTTCCTTGTTAGCTGTAATCGAATCATAAAGTCATTTAGCTATTCGTCTTTGGAGTTTCTCAAATTACATAACATCATCTGCCGAATATAGAGCATATTATGGTGTTCAAGGAAGTGACTAAACAGTTCCTGATATTTTTATATTGTTTTTTTTTAACATGAGCTGTGATTCATGAGCAAACTATCTCAGTGTATGTTACAAAAATTTAGTCTGATTTATTTTCCAATAACAACCAGATATCTGAAAATATTATCATTATAATAAAAAATAAATGAAATGAAAAATAATGAAAAAAATTAAATATTAATGAAAAAGAAATTTCAAAATGCAAAAATATAGACCCACTTAGGGGTCATTATTTGGTGATTATTTTTGTGAATACAGGATGTCCGGGGAATGCAGGACGAACCGAACATATGTTATCTTCAATGGAATACCCTGTATTCATTCACATAATTGAGATATCCATCATCGATGATGATCTGGGAGACCATCATAAAAAAAGCCATTTTCGTTATGTTTCACCTTGAATTCTCTCATGGAGATCAACAAAGCTAATGGCCCTGAGAGGCAAAGAGAAGAAGAAGAAAAAGGAGCCATTTTCGCTATTTTTCACCTTGAATTTTCTTATGGAGATTAACATGGGGAAATGGTGCAAAATGAGGCGATAGTGACATGGCCTATTTACTCCTGTTCCAATCATATGGGATATATGGGTCGATACTGAGTGAAGTTATGACTAATTCTACTTGAAAATCGTGCCAGCTTTAACGCCTTGACATTTGTACAAAATTTTAATGTACTCGGAGATCAAAAACTCCTAATCAATTTCACTCCTCCTACATTATCTATATACGGGGTATAATATGCTTGAACTCGGACCCGTGGTTCATTCAATTTCCCCTAATGGAGCACAATTTATTTTTTTTTTTTTAAATTGTACTCATTTTTCTCTGAATTGAGAATTATCTTATTGGATCAAGTTCATAACGAATCAAAATGAAAACACTGAAACCAATTTACGGAATGTTTGGAACTTTTCGTGAGGTTGTTAGATCATGGCAAACTTGCTACAGTTTTTTAGTAGTAACTATTATAGAGTTGATTCCTTTTTGTATGAGTGACCAGTATTTCCGGATGATCTTGATTTTTTCTTTGGGAATTTTCAGAACATACGATGAAAGACGAACCGACTGAAAATTATGTATCTTCAATGCTTTTTTATTTTCATTCCTTTGGGATATTTATTGAAGACTCAATCTCCTGAATTTAACAGATCATCGGAATGAAACCTAGTGTATGACTTTCATGTATCATTTTCAGCTATGAACACATCAATTTCATACGATAAATCACGCAGCAGTCATCATGACTTTACAAACGATTTAATATACAGGGTCTTCTAGAGAAAATTCAATAAGCCAAGAGACCGAATTTAAGCCCACCCCGTGTACATAGATCGTAGGAAGATTGAAATCGATGAAGATTCGTTAATCCCAAGCATATTGCATTGCTAACGAATAATAGTGCGTGCGAAGTTAGCCCGAAATTTAAATACTATTGGTCATATCTTTCGATACACTCAGTGTATAACTTCAAAATGAGAAAATCTTTCGGCACAATGCTTACCTGAGTGAATTTCGTGAATGATATATCATGTGTGAAATCATCAGCACCTTCTCTAATTCATGATCAAAACGGCATGATTGTTACAACAATCATATTGTTCAATTTCATCTTCCGCGAAAAATTAAATGCGACCAAGTATTCACAACATTTTCCGGTCTGTAACGCCTATTGTTTTATAATCTGTGAATAATTTTCCGAGTACCAATATTGAGCAACTGATTGTTTTGTGTCATACTTCCATCCACATTGTTCGTTTTCGAGGGAAATCGTTTTCGAACGTGCTATGCAAGCGTCACGTGTATGCGATAATCAGCCAGCCATTTTTACACTTGCTAAATCATAACCTACATATAACCTATTGTTCCCACATGAATTAATTATTGTACAGAGCGTCCAGAATGAGATCCTTTATCTTCCTACCGCAGATAGGACAGTGGCACAGAATTAGAAAAATTCTTGGAAAATTGTATTTGAACATAATCATAATATGGAAAAAGACATATTTCGCAAAAGTAGACGTTCTGAATGAAGTGCGGAAATGTAAAGAGTGCAGGATATACACTTTCCAACGAATTATATCTACAGTGCATCCCATTTTGGTTGCCATATTTCTTGTTTTTTATCGAAGATGCAGCCTTCCAGTATGCACGTCCCAGTCCTATTTTTTTTTTGAAACTCAAGCTGGTCGAATCAGATTTTGCATAACTGTTTCTGTTTATGAGATACAGGGTGATTCTGAAAATTAATACTGACCATTGAACAACTTTCTGAATTGTCAATTGAATGATTATGTCATTATTCCTGTAACACAGGATGTGTATTCTTATCTGTACGTCTGTACCTATATTTGTTTGTTATCATCAACTGAAAAATTTGCACTCAATGTTAATAGGAATCTCGATTTTGTTTATGTCTAATGCAAAGAAATTATGCACTACATGAACAAAATTCCTCATTTCTAGAAATAACATACATGAAAAGTGCAAGCAAACAAAAAAATTAGGCCAATGTTCCACTGTTAGTAATAATAATAATCACTTCATGGTTCGAAGCCAATCACCAATGAATGGATTTCTTTTTCAAACAGTTTTGAATTCTCTCAATTCTGATGGGCAGCTTGTTGAAACATTCCATACTATATAACTATATATATAGCATCCTCCTGTGGTTTTTAATCTCTAAACAATGATTTATTCTTAGAGAATTGAAATGCCACTCACTGTTGATGAATTTGCATGATGCATTATATTTCTCTTTCAACATTATTCTGATGATTCTTTATTTGTGAAATGAATTACTCTGTCTATGTCCCTTCGATGTTACCATAGAAAATAATCCCATAACGGATGCGAATGGATGCAAAATCACCATGATATACAATTGGGATGATTGGTAAAATAATATAATTAATTGATATTCTGCAACTATAACAAACTCTTTTTTCAGCTTTTTCATGGGATTTTCTCTCCTCGTTTCTAAAAAATAGAGTAGAAGTTATTAAAAATTATTTCAGTATATTTGTAGTAAGGACAGATTTGTGATCTGCCCCAAAATGTCACTGCGCTTGAAATTAAACCTTTAGATACCTGAAAGAGAAATTCTCTATTGGTCAGTGACACCTTGTTTTTGAAAAAATTTGGAAATACAAAAATATTTAATGAGAATAAAACCTTTACTTATCTTGGTGGACGTTTCGAAACGAGTACTGTTAAAGTTTACCGGACGTGTGACGTATAACATTTTATTTGATACTGCTAAAAAACAAAAATGAACAGTGAAAAATAAAATATTAATCTTTGTTGAAGTGCTGCAACAAAAAAATGGGAATGTATCAGCAAGTAGCAACTCCCTAATAAATAATTCATCCAATGGAGCTCCTGGTATCCATATTCATGGGAACGAAAATTCAACGGTTAATATTAATATTAGCAATAAGTAATTTCTGTGTATTGTTTTGCTGTTGAATTTTTAATAAATGTACTCATGCTTTTGACGCATAACTGAGTTTCCAATATTTACAATCCGGTAAAATTTCATTACGGGATAGTAGCACGTAATGAAATATTACGTGCGCCTATCCTATAAAAGTCTATTTTCCGGATTGAAATCAGGTACGTAAAGGTATGTTCTATGATGCAGTATGAAATAAATAGATTTAGTCCATTCGGTTTGTCTTCAATTATAATTTGTTCATCCGTTGTGCATCATTCAGTCATCATTCATTCGAATTTATAATTAGCTCTCTTTATCATTGTCCCTCCACCAAAATCTGCATGATTTGCACCAAGTCGCGAATTTTTCAACCACCACATCTCTTGTGATGGAGACTATACGTACAGAGACTAACGAATTGGCTTCGGACAAGAAAGTATACTTACCAGTCCTTGGCATTTGAGTCCTGGAACACCTTCTATATCGCACTCACAACGGAATTGTTACACATTAGCAATAACAAACGATACGCCGGCGTCTCATGAAGGCACTAAAGATAGTTCTTGGAATTTGGTTGAAATAGATTCAACTGCGGAAGATTTTTTGTGGTTATTTTACGGTTGCCGGTTCTAACATCTGTGAGTAGCGGTGAGAAATTGCTGAAATGATGTTCGTAGAAATCGAGAGGTGAGTATAATCAACTATTTTTGTTATACAGGGTGGATGATATTGTGAAATTTCAAAGATAGATTACCTGCTGAGAAATCAGACAAACATTTTTCTAAAGTCCGGTAGATTATGAGAGTATCATAGTTTGAAGAAAACTTATCAATTCACTGATTTTTCTCGATTTCGTTATTTTGAATCGAACACTCTATATTTTATTGCATTATTGGAATCTATACGAAAATTCTGGACATGAATTCAGATGGAACATCATTATGTCTCAAGAGTTCAATATTCGAGTTATTTCATGATTATATTCCTGGACCTGAAATGAACGGTTTTTATACAGGGTGTTCCGGTGATCATGTTACAAACTTCTAGGGTAGATAAAACACACGAGAATAAGCTTCAGAGAGCTAGGGCCCTTCGAAGATGACCTTCAATAACTACTCTTCGTTTTATAGCTTCGGTACTACTGCAGCTATCGCAACCAATTTTGGGACATGAAATCTAGTTCGTAGGTTCATCAATTTGAGCCTTCTGGATTTTGTCACCTTTAACCAGGGGCGTACAAACCAGGGGGGTAGTTGGGCAAATTTGACCCTACTCCTCTTAGGCTTCAATTTCTTACCATTTTTATATCTGATTATGATTCTCCAATGCCTTTTACATAAAAACAGGTACTCTTGTAAAAATCGCTATCTGTCACCGTTTTCTCCGAAAATGGCTAAATCCAATCAATAATAAATTATTGGTCTTAAACCAATTATTACGTTGAAATATGAAAATGAGGTTCAGTACAGATAGTTGTCAAAAATCTGTCAATAAAATATTGTGTCGCCAGTGAATCATGGATTATACTTTCGCCAAATATGCCGATATGCTATTAATTTATGGCGAAGTTCATTGCAATGGAAGAGCCGCTTGAAGATTGTATCTGGAGCGGTTTCCTTGGAGGCGTATACCTGCTCACACGCTGTTCGAGAGGGTAAATCACCGCATAAGGGAAACTGGCTCCGTGAAAATAACGATAGGTTTGTAACATGATCACCGGAACACCCTGTATAGACAAAAGGAGCCAACATTTCCGAGATTATCACAGAATTTCGAAATATCATTTGACTCTGGTTTGGAAAAATCGACTACAAAGCTGTAGGTCCTACTCAAGCGAATTCCGAAAATGTTTGGCCTAGTTGTTTTGAACTGCGAAATATTATTTTTTCAGTGGAGGGATACCGATTGTTCATTGGTACATATCCAGCATGGTCACCAGCGTTTGACAATGACAATTTTTGCAGTTGCCTGCTCGAAATCTGCATATCTTGAGGGAAAACACCAAATTAATCCAATCGTACATAAAATATTGTGTGCAACACGTGCAAAAACTATTAGTTACACAAATAACTATTGTATGACTAGTGCAAATATCAAGATAATCTCTGGTAATCAACGGTGCGAAAAGCAAGTTACTGGCACTACAGCAAAAATTCAACTGTCAGCACTGTTCAAAATGCGAACACTACTATTTTTCGCATGATTCTGACAATTGATATAGCAGCCGATAGTTTTGTCATTTATGTTTCATAAATTCCTCCAAAATTCATTATCTAGGTGGGATATAAGATGTTTGCAAATGATAAATCATGAACTGGTCATTTCCATAAGTTTTAGAGTGAGCGAATTCAAATCATTTCCCCCAATGAGGCTATTGAAGTGCCGAAACAAAGTAATCAGTTTCAAATTTTATGATTATGAGATTTTATTCAAGATATTTACTTTCATGATTCATTTTATGAACTGAGAATTGGTTTTTGAACGAAATGACTATTTTATTAGATATATTATTATTGTATTTTTTACGATCATAGCGATGCCCCAAAATAATTACTTGATTCTGCTTTCAAGGTCTTCCTATCATAGCAAATTGCACTCAGTGATATTCACACACAAATTTTCATCAATTTATTCATTTCATGTACAGCGTTATTTCTAAAGTGTTATCAGAGAATAATGAGTACAAAAGATTTGTATTTCCTTCTGAACCTTAAGACTCTCTTGTCAAAAAGTAAAATTGATCTGTCAAATGTCATATTTTGACATGTCTTCTTTTTCAATGGAGAACCTTGTATATGATTCCCAATCTGAAAACAGATATTTTAAGAAATGTATATTTATGTGCACTAAGCCATAGCCATAAGCCATAAGCCATCTTGCTTAAAAGTCAATCAGGACAGGACCTGGAGCCGTTTTTGTTGTTATTCTATTAGATGGATCTTTAATTTGTTCTTTTGAAATTTTCAAGCAGTCCCTATAGACAGGGTGCAAAAAAGTACGGGAAAAACCCTGTACATATATATATATATATATATATATATATGAGTATAGAATCAATATTCAACATCCAAACTTCTCATGAAGAGTTATGACCTACTATCATAACCAAACCTTGAACAGAGGTAATTATTGGCGACCATATTTTATGGCGAATTGATTGAACGATACATATATATGTACAAAGGATATTTGCATCAGCTGACTAACCTTGAAGATAGCAGGTGGGTATAAGAGCATCAGATTGTTTGAGTACCAACCGTTTTGAGACAGAACAAATAAGAGAAAAATCAGAAAGGCCGGAATAATAACATAAACATTTCAGTTTGAGTCATATGAATTGACATTGAACCATCGCAAATAAAACTCGTTTGGACAAAGAGACTTACCTTACCTTACCTTACCTTTGTCACAGAGTAAGACAAAGGTGACTCGTGAATCGTGTTTTACCTACTCGTATATTTGAGACTTAGAGCGAATAATGAATTAATTGAGGAGAGTTCTATTTCCTGTGGAAATATTTAATTGAGTCAAGTTGCAAAGCGCTTTCGGCTGTCGAGCCATCATCAGTGCTGTGAAGTATTGTATCCTGATTACCTGAATTACCTGTCGGTTTCTACCGTACATACTGTGTAATTGATATCTCAATCAGGATTGCATGTGTGTGTAAGTTAGGTAAAATCCCGAACGTATGTAGAAAATTGTCGTTAATTCAAATGACATTTGGTAACAAACACGTTCCGCAGGCAGCACTAACAATTATTATTTAAATGTATATTTGTTTTATTACAAAATGCCACAATTCACAAATCAGGAACGTGTACACATGCATTGTTCGCTCGGGTTTTACGAGTTTTGTAATAGAAAAGCACTTGCGGTTGAGCGGGAATAAATGGGGCGAATAGAAGAAATTATGTATAATTCGATAAGACCCACATTGAGAATAAGAGTAACATTGGCGACTTCGCCAAAACGCGTCAAACCCCAACGTACGCGATTTTGTCAAAATGCATTCAACCCAATGCCACATATGGATCAATCCTACGATGACGTCAGTATCCTCCCCAATGTCACGTGACACCCTCTAACCTTCCATAGAGCATCCCCCATAGGTCTCCCCATCCTCCCAGCATAAGTATGAAACCTGCCTTGTAGGGTGTAGGATATGCATCAAACCTATCTTACCCCAATGTATCGAACCTAAGATGGCGTCACTATCCTGAGATAACGTGTATATTATACATACAGTGTGTGAAAGCCAAACGGAATGAATTCATTATCTCGGTTACTCTACATATTATTGAAAAATCCGTCAAATTCAAATTATACATTGACATTGTTCAACGTCAAAATGAGATCCATTCCTTCAACCCCCTTCGAACGACCCCAATTTTTAAATGGGAGTAGGCTTGTGATATATCGTTTGGAAGATCTCTTCATTCTTTATTCAAAAATAGTTTCAATCAAGATAGAAATGAATAAAAACATATGGTTACGAAAATCCGCTACAATATACCCACAACTTATTTCGAGAATTAATAATGAGAAAGTAAGCAAAAATCATAGAAATGTGTTGTCTAGATGGTATGTATTCATTGAAAATACTTCAAAGAGTTTCCGTGGCAAAGTTAGTTGGTTTAAAACACCATAGCTAATTATTTTGTAATTATACACATGAGTTGTCATTCAAGTTTTTTTTTTTTTGTCTGTGGACAACACGAAAGGGAAACCTATGATGTTCGAAGAACATCGTGTTAGCCAGCGGTGGAATTTTGGGAGAGTAGGAAGGTGTTGGAATTTTTCTTGAAAGTTTGGAGGTTGTAAGCATCAGGAAAGACTTCACTAGGCAAAGAATTCCATAACTTTGCCATTCTATTGAGGAATGATGCTTGGTATAGCGATGTTCGACAGGTCTCGAGCTTGACAGTGTAGGAGTGACCAGCTTGAGCTCTTCTGGTTCGTCTACAAGGAATCGCGCGTGGTGCCATAATAGATGATATTTCCGTTGAGCACCGACCATGAAAGTACCTATAAAAAAGGCATAGATCGCCGACCTTTCTACGATGATCTAGAGAGGTCAATGATTTGGTGAGTGTTGTATCATCGACTAGGCGAATAGCTCTCTTCTGAATTGAATCTAAGAGCTTTAGCGTATGTTTGGGGGCTGAGCTCCAAACATGTGAACAGTACTCCAGGACAGGTCGAATTTGTGCTTTGTAGATCATAAGCAGCTGCTGGGATGTGAAGTATCTCTTCGCACGGAATAGAAAACCAAGTTTTTGTGAAGCAGTTTTCGCAATGGACCTCACATGATCGTCCCATGAGAGAGCACTGTTGGTGGTGACACCCAGCATGGATATTGACGACCTCATAGGAACAGTGGTACCCGACATCATCAAATTGGGCATTGTGTGATCAGCCTTCTTGGTGAACATACAAGCTTGAGTTTTAGTTGCATTGAACTGTACTAGATTCTCAGATCCCCATTTCAGAATTCTTGTCAGATCCTCATTTAAAGCATCAACCTGTCTTCGCCTTGCACCTCTGGCCTCATTGGATGATATAGGGGCTCTAGAGGAAAAGGATGAATGAAGTGTACTATCATCCGCAAAGCTATGAACTGGGCTGGAGGTCACATTCAACAAATCATTGATGTGGAGCAAGAACAAAGTTGGTGCCATGACAGAGCCTTGTGGAACACCAGCATTGATAGTCATTGTATCAGACGATATCCCGTCTACCACCACGTAGAGTGATCTATCTGCAAGAAAACTCGATAGTAAAAGACACAGTTGGAGCGGCAAACCATATGACGGAAGTTTCGCTAGGAGGCCTTGGTGCCAAACTCGGTCAAATGCTCAAAAAGTTGTCAGTATTATAATTCTATTTTGAAATTCGTTCACTTCAAATCTGAAATATGCCTGGATTAACGAGAATGCATAAAATTACAAACCAGGAGAATGTCAGTTTATAATTTGATTTTTTGTTTCGGGTTTTTCCTTAAATATGTACAGTAACCGAAATATTGAATTTATCCCGTTTGCCTGTTACACACTGTATATCTGTAGACTTTGTAGATATCACCGTCAAACACCGTCTCGTTGAACTCCTCATGATGATCCATGACCGATGATGGGTGATCCATTTATAAAAATTGAATTTCATGTTCTGGGGTTGAATACACCAAATGTGATCATGACGAAATATGACCCGCTCAGTATCTCTATCAACACTGATTATCCTTCCCGAAAATAATAATTTCGAAGGTAATTGCTCGCAGATATCTTATTGTGTCCCAATTCGCCATTATTATCATATGGCAACGTCCGGTTTATGCAAAGTATGTTGAGTACTTTCGAAAAGTTTATTACATAGCGTACGCCGTTCATTCTCAAGAAACAAAGAAAAGGTGTTGTAGTTTCATTATATATAGTTTTCGCTTCCTCTCGTTGACAATATAAAAATCTATCGCTATAATAATTAATTCAACGTCACGTGTATATTATCTTTCATATGCAGTGTGCAAACCACTCATGGAACGGAATTATTTCAGACAGGTCAATTATTGTTTCGAAAGTGACGTCATTTGAACAACAATTGAGAGATACAGGGTGACTCATTTGTGTCCAGGACAAAATGAATGATTATTCAATGGATCTGCCAAAAATTCATCATGTGAACTTCAAACATATTAGAAAACACATAGTAGGAGAGGAGAGGAATCATATTCTTAGTGCTGCTACAAGTGAAATTGTAGTTCAAACGACGGAACTTGACCTATCTAAGCATTCCTCATATTTTTTTAGGTACTCGATCGAAATTTTGTTTTTAGGATTCTGTAGGATTAGGATCCTTCAATTCTCTAATAAACTCCTACTCCATTACATTCATTCGATTTTCCACTTAAATATAATAATTTAAGTCTGAGCAAAACATGAAATACAATAAAAGAAATAGGTATATTATGATAGATATGGTAATCACCGCCCTCAGTTTTTTCACGAAAGGGAAAACCTATAATGTTCGAGGACTATCGTGTTAGCCAGTGGTTGAATTTTGGTAGAGACGGAAGGTGTTATATTGATGAATGATGCTACTTTGCGAACGCTAGTGAGAAATCACATTTTTTGAAGTATGATGCTTTGTTGATTTCTCAACGGGTTATCATCTGAATTCCTAGAAAATTTTCGGATAAGGATTCATAAATATGTATCCTCCCACATGCTTGCATTACTGCCACGATATGAATGAGGCCTGACCTTTCCAATAAAAGTTCCCCATAAAAGTTCAATGTGGGTTTGCATAATCTCATATTCATTAGATTCACATGAATTGCATTAGATATAATTGAAGTGATGAAGTAAATCACTGGAATTAAATTGAGGCAGTAGCCATAACGAAATTCAATAATAATTAGAAATAATTCACCTAGCTGACCTATACGCATCCATACATCAATCTGGAGCAAATGGAATTTCTTTCATTTCACAGTATGAAGGCTAGTGAAGTTGAAGAAGTGTCTGTGGGGGTACAGCGACTGAAAGCCACCCTCAACATCGACGATCCTTCTGGAGAACTTTTGGAATGGGCAATAGAAAACATAAACGAAAATCCTGATAAGACAGATCTGTTGATATCCGACTTGAGAGATATGATCTATGGTGAGTTATGCGTTTTTATTATTATTATTTATTTATTACAAATTTAGGATGCATACAGGTTGAAAACCCAGAGAAGTATCCGCTAATTCCTAGTTATTACAATAGTAGGCTTGTTTCAAGTTAGTTCTAAGATGGTTAAATTAAAAAACGAAATATAAATCTACGAAAAAAGCGCAAATAGGTAGAATAAATTACGCTGGTACACATAAGAAGATGTTCTTTACAAGTTTCCTAGAATAAAAGATAAATCGATATATCTAGGTTGTTACAGAATTTATTGAAGCTAATACTTAGTCTAATGATTGGAGAATTTCGGCCTGAATTAGTATTTCTGTGGTCTATGTTGAGAAAAAATATCGTCATTTATGGAAATAATGATATTCTCATTCCCAAGTTCCTATATTTTTTTTCAATCTAGTGGTCCTGAGAAATCCGAATACGATAGGCCGTCGAAGATAGGTTCATTCGAAAAAAAGTAGAGTAGATTGTATTGATAATGGACTGGACAAAGCTCCTCGAAGAAAAATTAGAAAACAATTATTTGAATCGAATTTAAATCGAGTCAAGTCAAAATATCCTTCATTGACAAAGATAATGAGTCTCCTTGAGAAAGCATGAATGCATTTTGAACATAATCTTGATAGATTAGAATGAAAAAAAGACATTTACAAGTAATATAGGAAGTCAAATTTGAATTATGAAGGATACATAATAGTTGAGATTGCATCTGAAAATTCTAGACTAGTTAGATGTATGTTATCACATTAGAATCGGGAGTCCTGCAACTGAATCTCGGATCTTTTCTATATCTTCAATTTTTCTCGAAATATATTGGGAGGGTACTTGCCTATTTTTTACTTTGATAAATCAGATAATGTTCCATCAAAGTTGACTTCGATACTGGGATTTCCGAGGGTACTGTAATGATTAGTTCTGGCAGTGCTCACATGAGTTCAATTTTCAAGTACAGAACATGATGTTATAATATAATATATGATGTATAACCTGATGACAGGTCGCAGTCGAATTGGGATCCACAATGATCTCGGTGTTTTCACTTTGTTATATTTCCAAAGAACGCTTTCAGATAACAAATATTCAGTAATTGTGAGTTATAGTGGCCACGAAAGCTATCTTATAGTGAAAGAAAGTGAAGTTCAGCTGTGATTCAGATCATTCGATATCACTCTGACTGCATTACACCCATTAGAAACTTTTTTACCCAAATGCAATACATGCTTCTTCAAAATTCAATTCATTGCATTATAAAAATACCTATAATATATGATGTAAGCATATTTGTATGACGTAAAGATTTCCCAGAGATTAATCAGTTAGAATTTCTTTCCATCTGTTGACAACACAAAAGGGAAATCTATAATGTTCGAGGAAAATCGTGTTAGCCAGCGGTGAAACTTTGGGAGAGAAAGAAGGTGTTGGAATTTTTCTTTGTTTGGAGTTTGGAGGTTGTAAGCATCAGGAAAGACTTCACTAGGCGAAGAATTCCACTACTGAACTGAGTATACAATTCACTGCCATAAGAGAAATCCCAGTGCAATCATTGAATTTATGCTACAAAAAATCAACTGATTTGGCGCCTGTTTCATTCAGATATTTCTCTCTAGATCATTAATCCATACCCTCAGTCTGTAACCCTGATAATAATAACTGAAAGCTTCAAAGGAAATGATAATATGTTACAGAAAGAGGAGAATGTATACCGCATCGGACCGACGACAAATTTCTTCTTCGTTTTTTGAGGGCCAGACAATTCATTGTTGCGAAAGCGCATAGACTGGTGAGTCATTGCAAGATTAGAAGAACGAACAAGAATTACAGAAGCTCTGAAAATCAACCATTTTGTAGAATTTTGTATGAGACATGTGCATACTCGTTTTCAAAACAAAACATTTGTTTTCTCAACCTAGATGATTATCCCAGGAGAATAATGACATATTAAGAAGGACACTGCTTCAATAAAACAAATGATGAAAGAGAGATAAATAAATTACAACCGTGTTATTCATTGCAATTATTCATTTAGTCAATATCATGTCTGAATAAAGTTTATCCATTTTTCGTTAATTCAGAATGTATACTGCTGAAGAATTCACTCTCAAACTGAAGGGGTTTCTGAAAAGTTGGAAACGCAAAGAAGATATTGAAAAAAATCTCAAACATTTTCCAAATATGTTTTTCGGATTATTGGGTATAGCAGTTTTCAACGCCATATTACTCTCAACTTTGACTTTTGCTCTTCAATTCCAAAATGAATAATTCTTTTTGAAACTCTATCATTTGCAGATAGTGAATTATTTTGATTTCCGAGAATCAGCACCAGAATATTTCGAAAATATAGACGTACACCATTTGAGGGAACTATCGAAAACGCTCTTCTTATGTGCTCCACCCTTCACTGACCAGGGTGGTCGGAGAATGATGTTTCTTAAAATTGGTATGTATGTTAAGAACACATCGAACTGGAACATTTCGCTTTTTCCTCCCAGGGAATTCACATATTTTGTTCATCTGGAGAAACTACTGATAGTCAAGTCCACTAATAATTTCAAAATGATTTCGTCAATTCGATGTCTTTGACTTCCTAATAATCGCTTTTCAGATACAAAGTTGATTTGATTTTTCCACCTACGATTCAATTTTCATTCATGAATTTCTCAAAAATCAAGCAAATTATGATCCGTCAATAAATGTTGATCCCATAGTTGATAGATCGGGTTTTTGCCAATTCATTCATTTGAGTTGTGGTTTTCATATAGTTCAGTTCAGTTTGGTACTCGAATAATTTTCATTGAAGATAATGTTTTTGCGCTACCTTACAACTGGACTGTAAAATCTGTTAGGCAGCATGCTCTTGTAAAATGAAATGAAATTGGCTCAATTGCAGTTATCTCTTGTTTCGGAAACTGTACCTACTTCTAGTCATTAATTTCTGTTCTTGACGATATACAACGGTAAATCACTCCTTTATTCCAATATCTGACACTGGAAATAAAGTTGATTATTAATTGTAAAAGGAAAGTTCCAATAATTCTTCCAAGGTGTGGAGTCATACATCATGTACGTTGATATGTATCTCATATTATCTGTATATCTTAGTTACACCCCCTGGAGGTGTTCGCAAAAATCATTACACTGATATTATGAGATGAACGAATGATTTATCCTTGCTATCCGAAAGGTAGGTCTCGTGAATGAGACTGGAAAATCAGTGAAAGGTACTGTTATTAAGTGCTCATGAAACTTCATTCTCTCCTATAGATATTGGGTGAAAGATAACATAATGTTCATATCTCTTAAACACGATATCCAATAGAAAAACCATAGTTCACAATCTGAATCAACATTTCCGACTCCCTGTTGCTATGATTGATGGTAGAGTGTCATTGAGCGGCCAGCAATATGTCCCGACCTAACTCCACTTGAACGATCTGATTTTTGTTATATTTCAGGTGAATGGGACACTGACAAATACTCGATTGTCGAAGTATTCCAACTGTGCATCGGAATAATGGAAATCGCTGTACTGGAACCCCAAATCCAGATAAAAGGAGGAGTATTGGTGGTCGATTTGAGCGATCTTCCGTTGAAACTGACTATGCAAATGACGCCTACGGTAGCCAGACACATTATCTGTTTGGCAATGGTGAGCACAGCTTTGTTCATCATCCTGTAGAATCTCAATCTGAAGGTTTGATGCAAAATGGAATGAGTGAGAGAGAACTGCGAATAAATTAGAAATCGGTTGAGTCAATCAGGAGTTATGATGAATCGAATTTGATCAAATAATTTCTATTGTGCGTTTCGACTGTTGTTCATTCTACATTTTTTCTCGAATTTGGTGACATTAGTGATTTCTGAGGACCACCATGTATTCATGAATATGTTCATTATGCATAATTTCAAGATTTTCGACCACAGTTTGGACCAGAATAACAGAAACACTCAGCCATTAGAGATTAGACCACCAAATGTTGTATTACTTTACTAAAATATTCATTTTCTTGTGAGAAGTTTAACAATTCCGAGAATTTCAAAACTGTTCCTAGAATTCATATGATGCGATGTGTTTCCTTCCCTTTCCCACAAAAACTGATTCCTTCCTAACGGGATCCGTTTGAAATTTTTGGAAAATTGCACAAGTTTGTTTATCATCCTGTAGAGTATCACTCTGGACACCTACAGCAATCATTTACAAGAGTTCGATGAGCAATGAAACTAGTATTCCAGGACTGGAAAGAAATTGGAAAACGGTTCAAACCATTCGAAGTATGATGTCGAATCAAATTTGATCAAAAACTTTCGATTCTAGATTCCGAATGTTGAACAGTTTGATTGGAATATCAAATGGAATATATGAAGAGTTGAAAAATTGTTTTCAACTCATATTCCAGATTGATTTTGTATCCTGACCTTTTGGAAAATTATTGAATCCACTACCCTCCTTCCTTCTTCGAGATGCGTCTGGTTATGTGGCCATCACTTCCTCCCTCTTCTGATTTCAATCCCTGTAGATATCCACAACATTATCTATGAGAAAATGGTGATAAAATACTTTTAACAATTGTCAACACAGTTGATGTTGACTCAGTTGTCGGAAATATGCGAAGGTTGCCGAACTCATAAAAATTCATAGGCGCACAGATTTAGTTTCATGAAATCGATATATGTACTGTCTATCAAACCATCTGAAGGATCTAAGGATGAAGTTCTCCCATTCCTGACTGCTGTATTTTGAGTTGCGTGGTAGCTGTCAACAATGAGTGAAACTTTCGAATTCGAATAGGCACATTTCGTGAAATTTCAATGAATGAACATGGGCAGTTGGTAGAACTTGGGATAATAATGATTCAAATATATATATGATCGTAGAAAAAGAGTGTGCATAACTCGTTGGGAAGTGTATTTCATGCAGTCTTTACGTTTCGGCACTCGACGCTACTCGTGCGAAATATGTCACTTTCCACACTAATTATGTAATATACTACCATGCATGCTATTCACTTCCATGAAAATTTGTCAATATTTCAGACTTCTTTCCCTATTCGTCTCCAGACCATTCATTTTATCAACACCACTTGGCTATTCGATATGGCGTGGAGCATGGTCAAATCCATGTTGGCTAGCGACGTCTTGGACAAGGTATTCTTCCATCCAGATCTGGAGAGTCTTCATGCTCACCTGGAACCTAAGTACCTTCCCAAAAGGTTTGTAAGGAAACGAATCCCTCAAAAATATATTGTGAAAAAGTCTACTTGAAATGCAAACAAATCACCAAGGAAACAATTATCATTAATGAATCCCCAGTAGGTTCGAATAAATATATGAGCAAAGTTGAAATGATCAGAGTAGATGTTCATCTAATAGAATTTGAAGAACGAATGGCAGGTATTAGGGGGAATTTTTCTCAACTCATCCGTGAAATAACACAACTTACGTACAATTCACACTTCAACTTTTCCGACATCCTATACACTTTCAATTTCTTCAATACAATTATCCAGAATCTCTAGAATCATCAACTGCATTTTTCATGCGCTCGTACCATACGCTTGATTTTGACTCACACCGTCGGTTGTTTTTGACTTGAATAATATTCAAAGTTTATAGTATTCAATTCCACAGCAAGTGATGTAGAGTATTTACATCACCAATATCATTCGCTTTCAATAAATTCCAACCTGAGTACCCCGAATAAATCCAGATATCATCCTGGTATGTAAACACGAATTAGTGTAGTTACATTTCATTCGAAAAGTTGTTTTCAAAACAAGCTTCACTACTACTATTATCTACAAAACTCTCAACAAAACAACAAACCTCTGGATATAAACTGTGCTACTCAGAGTGGAAGTTATTTCAGGCCAACAGGTGGATTTTCATCGATCATAGATCCCATTGTTCGAAATGGAACATTAAATTGCGTATTTTGTCAAATATACAGGGTTATTTACCTAAGAATGTTAAAATGTATCCACAAATGAAGTGTGAACCGAGTGAAATAAAAAAATATTATTATGCAATGCAAGACCTTGATAGCAGACACTGGCTTTGCGAGAAAAGTGTTTACTGTTTCACTTTGAAAAAACTGTATAAATTCATTCGTATCTGAAAATTTTGCAGGCACTTTCTCTGATACCAAACTTAAATCCCATTTATTCTTCGCATTCCTAGCCAAATCACCCTCTATAATTTGTTGACATACAGTATGAGATATATTGGCAATATGCAATTACTGTAAATGAAAGCATATCTTCATCTTAAAGACTGGGTTACATTATTCTTCGATTTAAAAGTTAGTTCTACAATGAAATATTCTCCATATTACCCTCCGCATATCCAGATCTCGAGAAGAAAAATAAAAACTTGTAATGAAAAGGCTATTTTCTTGTAGGTATGGCGGTATCCATCAAGACTACCCAGTGGACATTTGGTTCGAGGATGTGGTCATGAAAGATGATAGAATTGTCGAAGAATGGGAAAGCATGGGCTTCAGTCATCTGAGGGTACTCAAGGAGGAAGAAGCGGCAAGCAGGAGACAAGAAGACTGATATTCATTTTGTACGGACGATAATTGAAATGAAATCGAAAACAAACTCATGAACTGCAACAAATAACAATATATTGTGGACATTGAAAAGGGTGGGAGGAACAATTTTAGTTATACATGTAAAGATTGAAAGTAGATGAGAATCAATGATAGAGTATCTAATAGCTTTAGAGTTTGAAGTTTAAACTCATCAGTGCTCGGACTGATCGAAATTCTCTAAATTCTCTCACACTATAAATGTGAATTGGATCTCAAGAACGGCAAGAGCTAGAAGTGCCAAAATGTTCTAATACTGTGGAGCGTTTGCAAAAAAATTTCAATGAATTGTTAAGCTCGTCATGGGAAAACCATTTTATTCAAGATCAGTTTGTTACTGTGAAAAAAGAAAAATTGATTGATTGAATTCTGAGAGACTGAGACAGAGGCAGAGATCAGTTGAGAATTTATTCATTTCATTCATTTCATTTTATGAAGCATTAAATCTTAATAGATAAAAAAGAATCGGATTTCTGAATATTTCTATAAACAAGTAATTGGACAGAGTGAACGAGTACGTGATAATTTCCGATATGTGTGCTCATGAAAACTGAAGAGCTCATCGAAGCCCTACTTCACCAGATTCAAACATTTCTTCAACTCACCATCTTCAATGTACCTGAACAAAGTGTACGTTCACAAATAATTATCTTCGTGATTCTCAGAGCTATTGTTTCAATTTTTGCGACGTGGAGCTACAAAGTATTGAAAGGTCCTGAAGACATCTCTCAATGATGACCCCACCCAAATTGAATACCCGCAATTTTTGTTTCACATAGAAATCATTTCAACTGATAAATAGTAGAAATATCTTCATAACATGAATAAGAATAGATAGGAATAGAGTAGGTATAGTTTTTCACATTATTATGTATGTATGTGGTTTTCAAGAGGTAATTTCATCACTGAATAAAAAATTCCTACTGATTGTTAATTTCCTATACCTATTCATTGAAGGTAACCCAAGAAAAACCCCATAACCCCACATTTTGTATTCATGTCAATGTTAGTAGGCTTGATCTTTCCGAATCCAATAGAGGAAAATTTACTACCATGGGTGTAAAATCGCTGCTGAACTAGAGATTCATTGACACAAAATAGTGAGAGATTTTCACCTGGAGAATGTTAGAATTTTGTGAGGATCGGCAGAATAATATTGTGTTGGTATGTTGGTAGAGAAGGTCAGCTCAACATTTTGAATTTAGGAATAAATGAAAAACGCAGTTTGTATTCAATACTATTCACAGAGTTGCATGATGATTCGATTGATATTTCATTAGCAACAGGAAGCAAATCGAAGTATCTGAGTTGGGGAAAATATGATCAGTATGAAAGTAGGTAATCTTCAACAAATCAATTTCATCCAAAAATTAACACCCACATTCTAACACTACCAGATTCGGAGTGAATTGAATCATTCGCATGCAATTGCAGCAAAACTCAATTGGAAAAAGTCATATTTCTATTCTCAAATGAAAACTATCTTCCAGTGAAATATTTCGAACTGGAAGTTGTATAAGTAGCTTTGAGAATGGTGACAAGAATGGACACAAAGACTCCAATGTAAGCCATGCCAAGATTACCAAACAGGCAAAAGGTTAAACAGATATAATGAATTTACTAGTAGGACCCACCAAAGAAAGTTATCAATATTACTCTACTAATACGATCACTCTAGCTTCAGAATGTTGTCGAGGGGGAAAGCTGGATTTGAGGAGCCAAGCCCTCATCATTGGCAAATCAACCACATTCCTGTATCTTCTGACGACAGGAAACATTATTATGTTCGTGTGGAACATCGTGTGAGCCAGCGAGTGGATATTGGGAGAGGAGATCGGAGAAGGTTTGGAGGTCGTAACCATCAGAAGAGACTTTAGGCAAAGAGTTCCACGACTTTGCTGTTACATTGATGAATGATGCTCGATAGAGCTAAGTTCAACGGGTCTCCTACAAAGGTCGATTACGAGAAGGAGAGGGGGTAATTACCGCCCCCCACATGCATACATAATTTATTTCTGTTCCTGCTTCTGTTTTTGAATAAGTTCTAGAAGTGGAAGATCTGAATTTTTTTGCCTGTTAGAATTGTAAGCTGGTATTCGTAACAATCCTCGTCGAGATGACTCAGAAAACTCTGCTAAACTCGAGAAAAAACTCCTATAAAACAGATCTTCAATGAGGTTTTGTTTGTATCAACATAATGAAAGTTTTCGTTCAAAATATATTGCCTTGCCAAGTTTTCAATTCCTCTCCCCATCAATGGAAGGTGAATCCGCCCTTTGGATTCTCGAGTCTGTCAATGTAGTAGTGAAAAACTTGACCTCGTCTAGTTCTGTTTACATTAAATTACTCATGATGTGATAATAAACGATATTTATGATGAGCACGAACCATGCAAAGGAAGAGATCGCCCACCTTTCCAAGATGTTCTGGAGAGGTCGAAGGATTTGGTATAGTAGTATCACTGACTAGGCGAAGAGCTCTCTTCTGAATAGAATCTTAAAGTTGACATGTGAACACTACTTGAGGACAGGTGGAATTTGCCTTTTGTATATCATGAACAGCTGTTTGGGTGTGAAGTACCTCTTTGGTTGGAACAGAAAGCCTAGCAATCAACAGTCCCAATTCCACCATGAAACTGCTATCGAATGAATCAAATATATTTCATGGTGGAGTTTGGCGCGTTAGATTATTATGTGATTTTATTCTCACCTACACTCATACACATGTACTATCCTCACTGGATATTATTATATAATTATCGTCATAACATACTTACTTTTATTTCATATACGGTCAATGTAGTTGAAAAACGAGATTTTAATTAACCACTCTGTATGCATGAGCCGGGGATATGATATAGATTGATGTAGATAGATGTGTGTACAAAATCCACAGCACTCACTTCGTGTGACTAATCCTTGTTATGACTTACTGTCACAGAGGCGAAGATGTCAACAACCGTAAACCTACCAAATGAAACGTTCCAAACCAAAACACAATTTTCGCTTAGTCGGAAAATTCTTTTAGCTGTCTCTGAGGTCATCGCGACGATCGTACTTTTCTCGTTCAGTTGTGATGGAAAATGTAAGGCGACGTACCGAAAGTGAAATTTATCGGGATTTCGAAAAATTAGCCAGAGGTGAGCGAATTTCAAAATAGAATTTAGTCCAATAATATTCATTTGATTTTTATATCTGTGTGTCTATTACTACATTATTTCTGACACTATTCGGATTTTCTCTTTTCTTTGCTTGAAATTGTGTGGATCCAGTCTGAAAGAGTGGTCACCTCATCTTTAAATCTCGACTTGAATAGTACAGCAATTTTAGGCTAGTCTTCGAAAAGTGCCATGTCCCATAAAACGAACTTTCTAATCAAGCAATATATTCATGCACTACAAACAGAAATATTTTTGGTACACTTTTCGAAAGGTGGAAAACGCAGAGTGACGTTTCATTTTTATGTATATCGACCACAACGTTATGATAAGTCATTTGCGTTAGTCATCACTGTCAAATTATTGATATTCACACAATTTATATATGTTTTCCCGAGTGTTTTCCCTTTGTATTATAGATAATATCCCTTTATAGGTATGACAGCTAAGAAATGTATTTTGCACATTATTGAAACGATCAGAAAATCACATAAAAATACGTAACAATTCGTTCATTGTAAGATTGTAGACTAGTGAACATGTTTTTCGTTTCAGAACGAGGAGTCAAGCGACTGGACGAAGAGTTCCTTAGACGATTTTTGGTTGGCCACCAATATGACATAGTTACATCACTAAAGGCGGTAAGTCCATATACACAGGGTGATATCTGATGATTGGATGACATAATAATTATAAGATTCTTTGCTCAAAATACGACGAGCACTCTCAATGAACCTCATTATGTTTTCAAATAAATCAATTATGGAAGTTCAATACCCTATCCCTGTACATTATTCCCCCCCATTACATTATGTGACATTATTCTAATGCTAGAGATATTAATTGAACAAAGAGTCACAATGAAAAAAATGAAAATAAATTTCAATATTCAATCAGTTAGAGTAAGTGTTTCAAATGTCCTGAGCTTAGGGTTCATGTTCATGCGATTCCAATTTATAGGACTACACACTTTGGTCCTATCATAAGTTCCGTCAAGAGTTGCAAGACAGAATTAAACATCACTTCGATAACATTAAATCCGATCCTCAACCAGAAGATCATTTCATAGGTAGAATTGTGTTTTCGTATCATGGTACTGATTGAATAATTCATGTCTAGTTTGTTTTGATTTCCTTCTTGGGATTCTATTATCAATTGATAGATATAACATAAGAATAATGTCATTGTTCTTGGTTTTCAATTGATGGTTAACTGTGCTTTATTATATATATTTATATTCATTATTAAAAATTTTTCGAAAACCGTACACAGTAACAAGAGTATACCTTCCTGATGTAAAATTGAATGATGGTCAAATTCACATGAAATTCAAACTATAAAAACTAGCCTCAAAAAATTATGTTTGAAAATACTCGGTAAGAACCGCGTAACTAGCGCTCTCCATAAACGGTCAGACATAATAACAAATTCATGCGATTTTTCAACTTCCAGAATGTATTCATACAAAATTCAATCCCAATGTTGCCAGTAGAATGTGTATATTTATTTTTTCAATGCGCTTTATTTGAATACGGATGCCGTAACGGATTTTTCTCTACTGACCCAACCCAACTTGTGCAGTGTTCTACGTACCCTAGCAACGTGGCCACCTCTTTTGCAACACCCTGTATATTCAAAATTGCATCTACCGATCTAGCTACTATTACTCGCAAACATTTCATCAACATGTCGTATGAGTTTCATTGTCAGGAATATTATCGAGGTAGGTATCAAATGACTGTAAATAAATAATATGTATTTAATTTTCACATACTTGATAGACTGGTAACATCGAATTCTCCATTATGTTGGAGTTCAAAACGCTGTAACTTCTTTATCTCTGATTCCAATGTACTACTACTGGGAATCATATGAATGATCTTCAAGGATAACATTAATTGCCGTGAGAATATATAGGGTATTCGATTCAAGGAGAACAAGATATCGAACTTTTTATGAAGGTCAAAACATCATGTAGATACATTAAGAAATCGATGAACTTTGATTCGTGAAAACGGCGTGTTGTTTTTGCTCCACTCGAAGATTTGTATATGGAAGACAGTTGAAGATCCTTTCGAGAATTTCTTCAAATGAACCAATCATCAACAATGAAATCATTTCAGATTATAACTACAAGTAGTATCTGAATGGTGAAAGGTTACCCCTTGGAGTGTACGGATGGAAATTACAGACTTTATTCTTAATCTCTATCAAAATACAGCCGTGAACAGATCCTAAATGACAATTGAAATCGACCTTTAGAAGTTACAATCCCATACAAACATCGATTTTCAATTTTATACGACTATAATATCTTTTACCATTCCCAAAATTCAACTTTGCTTGAGGTTCTTAAAAACCCAACAATTCATTCAAATACCACCAGAAACCTATTTTTTATACATTGTCTCTAGAATTTATAAGCAAAATTCGAATTTGCTAGAAAATTACCCCAAATTCACACCCTTGAATCGTAGATTTGCACGTAGACCTCAAAAATCCACCCCCATAATTAGCTTGATATTCAATTCAAATTTCTCAAAAACTATACGATGTTATACACCACCATGTAAAAAAATCGTTTCCCCTTATTTCCACCCCCTCTTGTTTAGCCATTATCAAACAACATCAGAAAGTTCAGAATTGACGAGATCTTGAAATTGACACAAAAAACATTCATCTATCGTGCATGGAACTGAAATAATGAATATGTTAAGTCATACCCATGTTTTCGATATTATTCCGTTCTCTTCAATGGCACTAAAATCCAATATGGCCGCCATACTGGGTACTGTATATAGAAAATATTCCACCCTTTATAGAATCTAATACTCTCATGGTATTCCTTGTGTATTATTTGGATTCTTTACCAAAATCCACCTCATTCTGTTCCTTTTTTTTTCTCATCTTTGGACACCACGAAAGGGAAACCTATAATGTTCGAGGAATATCGTGCTAGCCAGCGGTGGAATTTCGGGAGAGAACGAAGGTGTTGGATTTTTTCTTGAAAGTTTGGACGTTGTAAGCATCAGGGAAGGCTTCCCTAGGCAAAGAATTCCACAACTTTGCCGTTCTATGGTAATACAATTACAATTGATTGAAAAAAAACTTCACCATACAATAATGTTTAGTAGCGAAATCCTAAACTTTTCTTTGATTCGACCATACTTGTATCTAAAAACAAAACGATCTGCATAGGCTGACGGTCTTGAAAATGTTTCTCATCCCTCTTCTTTTTACAGGTACAAAATTTCGAGAGTTTCGTTGATCGAAGACGCTCCAGATGGTTGAGATTAGAAAGGGACAATCTGGAGAAGATTCTGCAGCATCAAATAGTCGACGTTACCGATGAAAATGGTTTGGAAGGTCAAAAGGTCGTGTGGATAAGAATGGAAAAGTGGGATCCTCAAGTATTCACAGCTGATGAGTTACTAGAGGTAATGAACAACCCTTCTCGTGGAATAAAAACCCTGAATAACGTATTATGGTATAATGATATTGTAATAATGCACTATAGGGACTATGACATTATGCATTTGGAGATGTCAAAACTGAACTTACAGCAGCTTGCTTCTGATTAAGCATAATAAAACGGCAACTCGAACTAGTATCCACTGCCGAAAGTCAACAGGTTCGGAAAAATATTGGGAAATTATTTTCAAAGTTATGAAATTCTCCTCCATTATTCGATTGATTAGTTTCCCAATGATGAAATTTCAATCTTCAACATTTCTCATCTATTTCCATATCCGCAACAAAAAAAAAACTGTTCACACATTTTACTTTTCACAAACCTGAATCGACAATATCGGAGTTGATTATAGGTTATGTTGCACCCTTACCCAATTTCTTATGGTACCTGATACATACATGGTTTGGATTAAGTATGGAACCGAGTGAATATCTTTTAAGCGAAAAGATCGATATTTATGAAAATTTGCAGAAAAGTGTAATGGAACAAAATGCACCTGATGTACATTTTTTTGTTAATAATATACTTCCGTCTTAACCGGAAAAGCCATCAACTTCTTCAATTCAGATGGGACACCCTATATATTTTTATTATTTTGAATTCATACATACCGAGTTTAGAGTAGAAAAATTTGTAAAAACGAGGAATGATGAGAAACAAAATCACTCCAAATGTTAAGAATGCTCGCCGTTTACTTGCTGACAATATGCCATCCTATTAACAAATTCTTGAGTCACTCTTTTCTAGACTTCTCCACGAATTAGTTCACATTCATCATTAATTCTTTGTCTCAATACCTGTAAGTTTGTTGGTCGTCTGAAGTGAACACGTGATGTTAGATGACCTCGCAGAAAAAAATTCAACGGGCTAAGATCCGGAGAACGAGCAGGCCACTCTATGAATCCTCTACGTCCAATCCATCGATTTGGAAAATTCGCATCCAGAAAATCCCTAACCCGTCTATCATAATGGGGAGGTGCTTTATCTTGTTGAAATCGAACATTTTGTGGTGATTGCCCATTCTGTTGAAGTGCAGGAATAATTTTATCATTTAGTAGATCCTAATACTTCAAGTTTCGATAAAAATAGGCCTATAAGCCTATTTTCGACAATTCTCATCCAAACATTCAACTTCTGTGGATGCTGGGCGTGTGCTTCATGAATCCAATGAGGATTTTCATTTGACTAATACCTTGAGTTATGGCGTTTTTACAATTTTTTCTACACTAAACTTAGTATGTATGAATCCAAAATAACAAGCTTTTTTGAAGAATTGAAGAACTTGACGGCATTTCCGGTTGAACCGAAAGTAAATTATCAACAAAAATATGTACATCAGATGCATTTTGTCCCAATGCACTTACCTGCGAATTTTCATAAATGGCGTTCTTTTCGTTTGAAAGATATTCACTTTGTTCCATACTTTATCCCAATTATGTCCAATTGCCAGCATAAACTGGCAATTAGTGCTAATTGCCAGTTCACTGGCAATTATAAAAGAAGTCATCATGTCCTTTCAGCGCTTCCGTATCAGTCGAATGCAAATGACAATTTGACAAATATACCTTCTTCCTCGACATCCCAAATGAAAATCCAAGTCTCTCATTTTCTTTATATCATTTGCAGAAAAACTAAAGAAAGTTTCGTCGATTATATTCACTATCCAAAGAATAAGGGTTACATTTTCGACACTATTCAATGATTTTTCGTTGGATTGTTCTTCTCCACATCGTTCTGAGCCTCAGTAGACAGGCAGGAGACAGTCCATTTCAAGTTGATTTTTTCCAACACGTCAATAGGTTTCAGGACTGCTGTGCGAGCTCGTCTATGCGAGGTCGAAGGAAATCCAGTGTATAGACGTGATTATTGATCTGCACAATTTTTCGCTGAAGCATCTGTACGGATTGTCCCCGAAATTTGCAAAGCGGATGGTCTTCTTCATATCGGTGAGAACAACAAATTTTCAAAGAATCGTCGAAGCCGATCATGAAATATACACGGAAAAAAAGGATTTGTCAATTCAACCAAATATATTTGGTTGAAATTATTCGTTTGAACGAATTAAATATCATTCATTTCAATCATCAGTTATATTAATCGAATGACACAATACTATTGCATGTACGAAATGGGATTCTTGATACAATTCTCATATATGCCTGATTCAAAAATATGTTGATCAAACGGAATCATCTCTGACTCAAATTGAATAAATGATAAGGTCGAATCAATAACATATATCTTTGAACAGAGTGATTCAAATCTATCATTCCAAAACTATAAGTATCGAACGAATCATTTATCAATTCACTTTGAACAAATGGTAATATCAATTCAACTCAAATACAGAATCGATTCAAACAACAGATTTTGCTCCATTCAAGAAAATATAGTTATCAAATTAAAGTCGTTCTTTCTCACTTCCAGCTGATAATCATGATGAACTGAATTATAATACGCGAAAGGAATAAAATATGTGGATTATGTTCGATCAGTATCAGAAATTATTGACCTGAGAATTTCGGATGAGTTTGAAAACCGATCCTGAACTACATTTATAAGAATAACTACTAGATTCTACTTGGACATGGAGGTCGAAGATATGCAGAAAAATACATTATTTGTTCTTCAAAATTCAACAACTTCCATATCCTGCAAATATTATGGTCATTGGTCATATTTTTGTTCACATGATGCTTCCGTTTTCATGAACGCAAAAATTGGACACGCTGTACATATTTATGTTCATGAATTTTCATACCCGTTTCAGTGAAGTGTTTCATTGAAGCGAGCAAAATTTCATCACTAAGAGTATTAGGGAAAAAACTAGATTGCGAATGATTTTATCAGAATTTTCGAATGATCTATTTGTATATGGAGGTATCTAAGAAATAAACTGCGTGATACCTGACTATCTCGTTATCTGGAGTCATTACCCAATGATATTTTATCATAGCAATCAAAATCATCGCATTTTCTCAGTAAAATATTTTTATTTTCTAGCAATGCCTTCCTATGAGATTATCACACATTTACGTAGTCCGACAACCAAAGATATTTCACCTGGTATACTCGCTATTCAAGCCTTTCATAGAAGAAAAGACGAGGAAATTGGTAAGGAAATTAATTTATTGGTACAGGGATATCAATCGAAGAGACTCATCCCTGTATTTTCGTTAATTTTTTGCTCAAAAGGAAAAAACAACATACAGAAGTTGAATGCTGTTATGTGACCCTTCCTTAGCCCTCATCAGATATTATACAGGGTGGCCACTGAACCCGTGACAAACTACGAATCATTTTCTTCAAATATAACACCCTGTTTTTTATTAGGGTCGCATGCGATACAATGTTTGCCAATACTGATTGGTCAGAATACGGAATAACGACCTGTTAGTCCAATATTCCAATGAGTAGAGCTTTATGATCATGAAGATATATATTTGGTGAACAGGAAGAATAATAGAACTTTCTGATTGTGAACTGACTCGTCTATTACGATCGGGCATCGCAACGCCATCTAGACAGAGTTTCAGAAGTAGGCAGTGAATCCCCGCTCTTAACATTTCAAGACCCAAAATATACAAAGTGAACAAAGTCTACAGGATTTTTCTCATCCTGTCAGCAGGGGAATTTTCTAGTAGACTCAGTGTAGATTTATACAGCCACATTCAACAATTATCAAGTAACATTCATCAATTAGGAAAAAGCATGTAACAAGTAGCGAAAACATTACCGTTCATGCAGATCAAATTATTTTGAGTAGAAATAAATGATACGTATAGACGCACAAGTCAGTCTCAAGTCTTCGAATTCTTTATTTTCTTTAACGTAAATCACAAGAAATTTCGAACGAGATCGACTCAGCATAGTATCATCCAGATATGTTTTATAAAATGATTGTCTACCTTAAAATAATCTAACCTATGAAGAGTAAGGTTAGATTCATCATCTCTCAGACAAGGTCTGACCAATCACAAGGTTTCTCTACCATTCTAAGAACCAATAGGCGGTCATCTGCGTACCAGTTGCGTAATAGAAGAAAACCTGGTTCAATTGAAGTGAAGAGTTAAAAGTTCGCCATCTTCTTACTTGTTACTTGTTAATTGCTGATTGTCTGCATGAACACAGCCATTGAGGACAAGAAGTTTAACTTATAATTGTTGATTCTTAATTGATAAATGTTACTCGATAATTGTTAACTGTGGCTGCATAAATCCACACTTATAAATTCAACTGGTTAGGCTCCTTCAATTTTTTTTATTGATCTGGTCAACTGGATTGTTTCGTCATAACTCATTGACGATGTCTGTTCTGATTCTTTGTTCCAAACAACCCCTGCTGTTCATTGCTTATAATCTCTGGATAGAACGTTCTGATGTTTCTACTGGTGTCCCACAAGGATCTGTCTTGGCAACATCTATGTTTTTGATCGGCATCAATAATCCGTTGGATGTGACCTCTCGCCCAGGTTCTGCAGATTATATAGTTCATTCCATCCAGCATCCTCCTCTGGAGATTTTATGAACGACAATCTGGCAAGAATTTCGAGATGAAGATATCAAAATCAAGTGCGAAAATGCAAGCTTTCATTTCCACTAGGAAGTCCTGGAGTACTCTGATGACATGTTTGGAGTTGAGCTTCCAAACATATGCTGAAGCTACACTCACAAAATTGTTCACATCACTTGAACATCACAGAAAGGTGGGTGATTTTTCCTCTTGTCTATTATGTCAGACTCGAGACCTGTCGAACTTCACTCCACTCCAGATTCACAACCAAGCTGTGGAATTCTTTGCCTAGTCCAGTCTTTCCTGATGCTTACAATGTCCAAACTTAACTTCCAATAATTATCTTCTTTCTCCCCCAACATTCCACGGCTGGCTAACACGATGTTCCTCGGACGTTATATGTTATTCTTACGTGTTGTCTGAAAATATATGTATTCACAGAGGACGAAAAGGAACTGATGTTTCACAAATTTCACAACACTATTGATTTTCAACAATACAGCAAAAAATTCAATATGTATTTCATCTCGAAATAAATCCCTTGATATTTCTGCTAGATATTCGAAAAATTGTTGAATCACGTTTCTCACTCGCAAGGTGAGTTAATATTTTTGTAATTCTCGCTGTATGGTCATTAACATACAATGAATATGGAGAACAAATTAAAAGCATAAATAATTGTTGAAAATGTTTACTAAGTTGGTGAGAGATAGCCAAATATTTTTACTATGAAATTAGGTGATTAAAATATTGAATAATACTGGTGGGTGATCTTGAAAAAAATATTCCTCCCAGTGGCTTAGTGCAAATTATTTCTGCATCTGAATGTGCACCTTTTTGATGGATTTTACAGATTATTTATTATTTCACCACGTTGTGTACACACATTTGATTGTGATAATCAAATAGTTTGATTATGAAACGGTTATTCTACTGATGATGGTTTGGTTTGTTGTGTCAATATTCTCCTGAAACTGCTATAAAGGGCTCAACATAATTTCCCCATTTGATTATAGTATTCTATCCCAAAAAATATCGAGTAGCTTCATGAAATAAATGAGAATTGTCTATCAAAAACTATATTCTGCTGATTATTTTCTGATAAATCTGAAAATCAACAAAATGTTGCAATTGCAATGCATTTTGTTTATCTGAAATTCCTGTTATCAATTTGCACAATATTCCACGTTTAAGGCCACTGATGAAACTATCGAATAAAACAATAAAATGCATATTTCAATATCAACTGTCAATGGGAGATTTGTTGTTTCATTCATCTTAATACGAAGGAGTCAAAAATACCTTGAGGGATAATTATGGAACCAGATAATTAGATTCCTTGATTGCTTTCTCAATCCACATGAATCGAATATTGGAGAACAAAATCAATTTTGATACATATACGAGAAACAAGAGGCTCAAAAACCCATAACAAAAAATACTTGTTCAGAACATGCACTTGATTTTTCAATTGAGTTTATGATTTTTATCGATGTCTTGGTATTATTGGTACATAGGCATTATTGGTAAATTGGTATTACAATTAACTTGGGAAATGTTTCACTAGCGTTTCAAGATTCGATGTTTCTATTTCTCGTTATTGTTATATATTCTTCATGAATGAAGTATTTCATATACAGAGTTGGGATAAACGAAAAGAAAGATATTTATGAAAATATGCATCTGATGTACATTTCTCGTTGATAATTTACTTCCGGTTCAACCGGAAATGCCATCAACTCCTTTAAATGAGACACCCTATATATTTTCACAGATTTCGAAAGAGCTTGTTATTTTGAATTCACATATACTAAGTTTATTGTAAAAAAATTGTAAAAACGAGGAATATAGCACTTCAATCAATCTCCTTTGAGTTTTTTGCATTAGAGCAAAAAACTATTTAGATAAACTAATTGATGGGAATTGTCGAAAATAGGCTTATAGGCCCATTTTTTATCGACGGAAACTTGAATGGTGACAAGTATTCGGACTAGACGTAGAGGATTTATAGTGTGGCCTGCTGGTTCTCTGGATCTTAACCCGTTAGATTTTTCCTTTGTGGTTTCCTAAAATCACGTGTTTACGTTAGACGACCAACAAACTTACAGGAATTGAGACAAAGAATTATTGATGAATGTGAACTAATACGTGAAGAAGTTTTGGAAAGAGTGACTCAAGAATTTGTTAATAGGATGGCATATTGTCAGCGAGTAAACGGCGAGCATTCTTAACATTTGAAGTGATTTTTTTTCTCATAATTCTAAAATAATGAAATGTACGCTTATTGTACAACTAACAGTGAGTTATTCCTCGTTTTTACAAATTTTTCTACTCTAAACTCGGTATGTATGAATTCAAAATATCAAGCTCTTCCAAAATCTGTGAAAATATATAGGGTCTCCCATTTAAATTGAAGAAGTTGATGGCATTTCCGGTTAAACCGGAAGTATATAATCAACAAAAAAATGTACATCAGATGCATTTCGATCCATTGCACTTACCTGCGAATTTTCATGAATATCGTTCAATTCGTTTGAAAGATATTTACTTGGTTCCATACTTCATCCCAACCCTGTATACATAAATACTCATGTCTGTATTATGAAGAACAATGTTTCTTAGGATTATAAAGACAATCAATCAAATCATCCAAAATGCATGTAAACATTGGATATAGTGTTCGTATTGGAAAACATCAAAAATAATCTTCCAAAACATCTTCAATGTATCACCAATATGTCGAAAAGTATCAATATGGTTGAAAATTCCTGATTGACTTGAAGAAGCGTTGTCAATTCAAATTATCTTCGACACGTTTTGGAGATTTCAAAGAGAATATCGATCAATCATTGTATTCGGAGAATATTTTTCCATTTATTCCAGATAACTGTTTGTGGATATGACTATGACCTGATATTCGTTAAAATTGGTAGAGATATTCTGCCTTTGGAACTAGATGGTACCAGTAGTGCTCTGATTCCTAGAAGATGGTTGAAGATTTTACACAGCAAGAGAGTTCAGACAGGTGAAGAAAAATAAATGCTAATCAATTTTGTATTTCAACATTGCGATTTTTTTCAGAGCTACAAGTTTCTGGATATGAATTCTACTGATGGTATCGACAAATGGAAATATTTCGACAGAAAAAGTCATGGTGTCATTTCTGGCAAATTGAATTATAATGTTCCATATACAATAATGACGTTATTATTTTATCATTCACGTAAAAAATAATTCTAACGAAAGCATTAGCATCAATTATATTGGTTTGTTCACGATTAAATGAACATTCCTTAATGAAGAGAATACATTGCAATCCTTGAAAATTTTGAAATGACATTGGTAGCGTAGTGGGTAAATGCCTATTCCGAAAAATAAAACATATCGAAATATATCTCATTGAATAATGTATATATTTTTATTACAATCACTCCTTCCCATACCAGTTTGAGACCGCCGAAAATTCTGTATGCATACAAGAAAATTTTATTCAATATCAATAATTTGGAATGGATCCTTGTCTGATTCTACAGCCACCTCTGCAGTTCCATAACGATTCTCTAATAATTTTCAACAATTGACATGATTCGGCTTTAGCTTTCCTAGGCCTTGTAATCTCGTTTCTGACAGGTCATTATACTCAGAATTTACAGAAGGCAACATTTACTAGCACGAGAATGGAAGGTATAGTGCTTGAATGTCCTTGAAAAGTGAGTGACAGTTACGGCATTTTGACACTTGATATCGCGGCGAGATTTGATATCTAGGTGGAACATCATAGAATTGTTAATGATGAATCATTAGCTGGATATTAAAGAGTCAAAGCAGAGAAAGAACTTGTTCTGCGATTTGTAACTCTTACTGACAAGAACTTACAAAGGATCTCATCTGCCAAGCCCAAGGGTTTTCAAATCCTTCTTTCAGCCTACAGAAATCGATCATCAGGAAATTATTCATAGTAGTGCCATCTCCTGCTCTCCACATATCTATTGTTATTGTTATTGTTATCGTTACTCATCTCCTCAGTTGCAGAAGCAACCCTCAAGCCCCGAAGGGCTTGTGCGAGTGAAGGAGACGGGGATCTACAGTTTATACAAGTGGGATCCAAACCACTGTGGCATTTGGGATAGTTCTATGTAGAACTTTATGATATATATTGTAAAGCGCATAAATAAACCCAAATCCAACGGCCAGCCAGGAATCGAACCCTCGACCTCATGATTACTATGATGTCGCTCGACCATCTCGACCACCTAATTCTTCTAATGAAGGCCAGTATTTTCCTCCACCAAATGTTCATTATCTCGAGCGGCATTACAACATTAGTAGGCATCCAGGTGGTCTATTGGATTTGGGTTTATTGATGCGCTGTACAAGTGATTTCTTGAAGTTCTACATAGAAATAGTCCAAATACCACTGTAGGTTGGATTCCAGTTGTTTGAACCCGTGTTGTTTACTCGCTTGAATTTCTGAGGGATGCTCTGGTAACTAAGGAGATGAGTAAAAATAACTGTAACTGTATGAAGCTGTTTCAGAGCTCAGTTCTCCGTATGTAGTGTAACTATGTTTTTTGTCTTCTTGAGATTCTCGCCATGTGGGGCTGTCTTCGTCTTCGATGCCTATCAGCGATAGGTGTCCACCTAATCTGTACTGCCCTGTTATCACTCCTATAAGGGCTTGCAGTGTCTATCAATCAAGATCTTCGTTCGTCCTGCAGCCGACAATATTCCTCCAATTTTCACTTGATGCTTCGTCTGAGGTTGGCTTCTTGCTATACTCAGTTCAGGTTTCGGGCTCGAAACAAGCATCGCACTCCTTCATCAATGCTGATCTTGGCTTCGAATGCTGTATGTCGAGCCGATGTATATCTTCTGCTCTGGGCTGGATCCAGTCAGGATGGCGTAAACTGCACTTTGCAAAACTGAGGTCTATCTTCCTGGAGCAAAGCTCTTCCTCATACGCCACAAGCATATTTATCAGACAGGCAGGATACGTCCGTGTAACAGTAGGCTTCCTGTTCGAACTTTCTTTCCCATTGTCCTCTGTTTGGATTTGAGGACAAACCTCCTATTCTACCTCAGCCTGTCTCTTCACTCTGAGAGGCTATCAAACCTTCTATTATTCGAATTGCACTGTAGAATACATATATAGTTACAGAATTTTACCACAGTGATTACCGAAGACACAGGGGTGCTTCTATCAGAAGTGAGACACACTGTACAACTACCTAACGATTATCCAACTCCTACTTATTGATTGGATTGTCAGATCTCATCTTTCGTTCGAGTAAATCATGAATCCGAATAATTATTTCAAAATACTGTTCATCAATTTTCTCATAAATGCCAATTGCTTATACGACCCACCAATCTCAAGCTACACCACTGAGACTCGTAGCGAAATGCGAAAAATATAAATTGCAGAAAATGCACGATCTTTCCTACTCGTCGTCGGACGAACCGTCGGGCTGGGATCGATCGATCTATCACAGATTCGCCTCAACAATTCATTGAAATCCCTCGATTCGTTCCATAAAAATCAATCAATTTCGGTTAGCGCAAAAATCACGGCAGAAACGTTGACGCGGCGTTAAAATGCCCGACCTGGCTTCGACAGACCAAAATTTGGATGATAAAAATGAAGCAGTAGTCAAATTGAGAAAACTCATAAGGGGTAAGTTGAATCATAAATATTTTTTTCCTAGTACAAAAAATTAATTGGATTTGGATTTGGATTTTTCTCATCCATTTTCCGAAATCAGAATGATGATTTTGTATTCCTATATGTTTATAGCAAGATCAATGATCTACCCAAAAGGTCAATAGTACAAAATTTAACAGATTTAAAAGATTTAGGAATTCAAAAGATTCCTAAGAGAATTTTTCTTTTGTCGATAGTTCTCACGAAGTTTTTCACTGTTTGTGTTTATCATTTGACACCTTGTTATCAAATTTTTTGAGGAATAGCAAAATATACAGCGTATAGTTTTCAAGGAATACTCAGAGGAACACAATATGACAATTTTCCAAGAAGGAGACGGACATTTAACAAATTTTCAAAAAAAAATCTTTGATTCTTTTTGAAATTTGGTAGAACTTTTTTTAATAGTTATGATAATCATCTCGATAACAATGATGGGTATATTGAACGAATGATGAACAAAATAATTCATTTTCAGTGTTTATTCAATTGGTGGTTCAAGAGCTTACAGTGACATTATTTTCATCTATGAATCGAACCAAGATACGAAAAGAAATTAATACTTAATTAAATACAATTTGTGAGAACTATTTTATTATTTTTTTCAAGGAATCTATCTTTGAATATTCATCAATAATATCAATGTAACACCCTGTACATAAATAGATTCCAACTCTTACTTATATTTGGACGTTTCGGGAATGACAGACAGTACTAATTCCAGAAATGACTTTTTCGGGAAGCAAATGAGAAGATTCTCCAAAAATCAATTTTTTATTTGCATGGAACATATTATTTCCATTCCAACATATCGAACTTGACATTAAACTTAAATTTTATTCTCCTGTATATACTTCAATCTCAATGTAGTCTATACGTTGCTTATCATCAATTGTTAGGAATTGGCACGATTTTTATTGTCGCTTAGTCTCTGATAATTGAAGATAATATACAATACCACAATTAATTGTGTTCCAGTTTTTGAATTTGGTTCAGACGAAAGATAGCAGATATGTATTGTTTAGTAATCAAACATTTTCCTTTCTCAAAATACACTCAATAAAAATAGATTTATCGAAAATTCCATCTATAATATCATAAAATATCCTGAAAGTCTTACTATAATTGGAGATATGACATTCGAACATTTCGAGCAGTTTTGAAATACATTTTCAGTTTTTTGTGGGACTTTCTCTCCTCGTTTCTAAAAAATTGAAGTAGAAGTTATCAAAAATTATTTCAATATATCTGTAGTAAAGACAGATTCGTGATCTGCCCCAAAATGTCACTGCGCTTGAAATTAAACCTTTAGATGCCTAAAAGAGAAATTCTCTATTTGTCAGTGACACCTTGTTTTACAAAAATTTGGAAATATAAATATATTTTAAGAATAAAACCTCTACTTATCTTGGTGGACGTTTCGGGAACGAATCTGCTCCCGTTCTCCACACAATTAAAATATCTCTCTCTTCGAGAAATTTTTTCAATGTGTTGTCGGTTTTGACACTGAAAAGGGACAATTTGGTAGACGGAGGAATTCTGGTTACAAGGTGTTTTCATTAATTGATATTGAATTTTCCATTCTCATATTCAATTTTCAGAAGTGGGTGCCGAGTTCTATCTATATCAACTGCAAGCAGACTATTTGATTTTTCGTTTTTGGTTGTTGTCTTCTTTTCCTATGATCTTATTATTACTCCAATCGGCCATATGTTGTCCATTTTCAATCAATATGAATTCGAGAATAATTCAAAATCCAAATTTTTTGTGTCTGTAAAATTGATAACTCGAAACGATTATCGAACAATTGCTGTGGTTCTACCTCAAGTTAAAGTGGAACCACCATTCCATAACTTTCCAACCGAATAATAAATGTTCAATACCTCACGGTTAACTGATGCGGTTGGCAATATCCAATCCGATTCATATATTTTTTTCCATATATATAGAGGACGAAAAACTGAATAACCTGAAGAGTGATGATGCCTATCTGGAGAGATTTCTGTACGCAAAAGATTTTGATGTGGACGAAGCATACAAAACTGTAAGTTTCCATTGTTATACAATACGGTCTTGGTCACTATCGACTAAAGGATGCATTTTTCAGATGAAAATGTATTACGAACTTCTAGAACAATATCCTGAGTGGTTCTCCATAGGCATTCCAACACAGCATAAAACCATCATCGATAAGAATATCAGGATACTCACAAAAGAGCACGACAAGGAAGGAAAGCGGATCTACATAGTAAAAATAGGTGAGAAACTCGATGATACACTCTGTAGTGTATAACATATAATCAAGGACACATAACAATCGATAAATGATTTGAATTTCGTTGCATGATGGATGCATTTTTCATAGCAGCTACTGGAAAACCTACTAAAAAAAAGAAACATATCAATCAACGCCATACTCCCAATATAAGACTTGACACTCTAGATTTCACTGAAATTTACTGACACTGAAATCATTCAACCATCAACATCTGTTGATGAATTTATTTTGTCCATATGATATGTAGAATGTCAAAACATGTTTGGTTCAAATGCAGGGAAGTTCAACTAAAAATTGTGATGTAAAAGTACTAGCAGTGAAGTGGCAGTAAAGTGAAAGTAATGGTATTTATGACTTGATGGGCAAGTTGTTTTATCAAACCCCACAATATCTTTGGGGCACTCATTGTAGAGCCAACATAGGTTCGCAAGGAGTTTTCGATGTTTCCGGCTGAGCCAGAGTTGGACCCAAAATGACCTCATTTCAAATGGAACACCCTGTATTTCATAGCATCTTTGATATCCACGTATCATTATGTAACAACCCTTTTCGAATTATTACGATTTTTGTGGAAAATTTAGAGTACCCACTAGTATCTTTAAAAATGCGTATCTTCTACATTGAACTGAGATCAAGAATTATTCCAATCCTTATATAGTGTGGTCAATAATAATTCAATAATAATAATTTGTTTCGTTATTCTTGAAACTGATGTCATAATAATTCGGAGACGGTTGGAAATGACCATAAAAACATGTAATACGTTATGTTACAAATTTGCAAAATTGCATTCGAAAATAGAAAGATCGGAAATTTCTATAACGAACGGTTTGTATGATAAACCCTGTATGTAGAGACGAGACTCTCCTATACATTGATTATGTCCGTCTGTCTGTCGCAACTTATATCTCGAAAACGGTAAGAGATATCGACAAACGGACAAATAGCCTATGTAGAATTTCAGTGATTTTGAATATTCAATTGTTACAATAATATGAATATGGCACCATTCGTCGCAAACAATCTTTTTTGACACCTGATTCTATTCTAAGCGGACCAAATGGCATCATCCAGAAATATTGAATCAATATTGAATCCTTGGGTATCATTCTGGGGGAAATAGCAAAGTTGAACATATGATCAATCGTTTATCGGAGCTATGACAGATTTGCCATGATATCATGATTTCAGCAAAGAATAACGAAATATATGGAACAAAATTTGGCCCACTGGTTGAAATAATGAAATTGTTGCTGATTTTCTTGTTATGATTTGCTATTTATGTATTATTCATATGATTATTCATTTTTGAACATCCTTTATATATGATGTTTCTCAGTCAACGGAGAATAGTTGAATTATTGATATTGAGATAAGATCTTGTCAGAATAAAAAGTCAAAGAAAGTAAAATACCGAAATTATTATTGGAAATACAAAAAAAGGTATCTCACATGGTCCTTCTTTTGTCAGGATAAAAAGTCAAAGAAAGTAAAATACCGAAATTATTATTGGAAATACAAAAAAAGGTATTTCACAGAAATCATAAATTGATTGAAAGGATTCATTTGAACAAATACTCATTACCTAATTATTATTAATGAATATTGATTTTTAAAATTTTTCCGCTCATGAATCTTTTATTCTTGTTGAAGAAAATCAAAAATTCCTATCAAAAAAATATTAGGATTTCCAAAAATATATCTTAACGTTTCTCAGGCTAAAATCATTATCCAGGGATATTGTTCTGTGTGTGAACTACCTCTATTTATTCATAGAAATATAGTGTTAGATATAGACATTGTATGAACAGATAGTTACGCGAAATATCGCGAATTGGATTTTATTCTATAATCATTATTGTGGTCTCCACAATCATTATTTGACCTTAGTATAATGAGCTGATTTGTGGTAATTGTTTCGATTTGAAGTAAATGTTTTTTCGCCAAATTCACATTATCATTCATATTTGTATTTCTTCCTTGATTTCTGCGTTTGCAGATTCAAAGTTACAATGTTCGCACTCTCTGCCGCAGGAGATGTGTTTGATAGTTATCTGTCACTATTTTTCTTCATTCAAGAACTGGTTCTTGAAAAATACAGGTACAGATATACGATGCATCTATGCGAGAGTTTTTCAATATTTCTGCACAAGAGCGCAAATGGCATCACATAATGGCATTTCTTGGTAAACGTCAATTTCGTGTTGGGATTCGAAAGCGTCAAAGTCTATTTTATTAAGCAGTTGTAGAAAATAGTAATTCACGTAACAAGTCCGGAAAATAGCCAGAACAAGAACGCAAAGTTTCCGTTTCACGTTGATTGTTTTCTTCTGATGATTTTTGGATGGTATTGGCAATTTTAATTCTGTTTGTAAGTGAATTATCTATACATACATCCTTCAGCTACATTTCTTGGCCGGACTGAATGCTACTTTCTCACCACTAGCCATAGCACCTGTCAACTCGTGAAGGGACTTTTCTTCACCAAGGTAGTATTTTACATTTTATGAACCTGTATTCACATCACTGGTTTGATACTACCATTTCCACAGGAATGATAACTTCAATACAGTAAAGGCGGTAAACTCATAACTTCTTGAAGAATGAAGAGATCCAAGGCGAATAGTAGAAAGTGAAACTACTGAAAGTAAATCAAACATCAATTCAATTTTTTTTCAATCACCTAACCTTTAATTCAGCACAGAGCACAGAACGTTAGAACAATAACCAACCGCGGTTTTATTGACACTCATGATGTAGAGTTGGCAGGGTTGCTCTTATGTAACGTCAAAAACGAGCTTACTGATTGGCGGTGACTGGCGGTGAGAAGAATGAGTGCCACTGCTACCATCATCTCGAACAGTAAAATAGTTATTTATGGTACTAGTGTGTTATGTTGAAAATAAGTCACGTGAGAAAGATTCATACCACGAGTCCGTCAGGCCGAGTGGTATAAATTCTCAAGTGACTTAGGAAACATAACACACGAGTGGCATACAATGTTTTATCCAACAAGTGGAAGAAATCATTTTTTTATGAGATAATAATTAATAAGTTTTGTGATCAAATCAAAGCTACTTGCGTCTCAATACCCTGTATATGTCAGAATGACTTGACAGTGACTTTTTTACATTTTGGTCAAGGTAGGTTGTTTGTTTAGTTGCCACGGGCAACACATTGTTGCAAATGTTTAAATAAATTTTGACACTTGTCAGTTTTCCCTGCAGTAAAAGAAACCTTTTTTGAAGAAAAAAACGTATAGAAAATGGAGGAAATCGATGAAAATTACGTTCCTCTGGATATCCTTACGGAAGCGGAAGAAGCAGCGATGCGGATTTTGCCAGAAAAGTCCCGAGATGCTTACGACAAGGAGTTCAAAATGTTTGAGTCTTGGATGAATTCACGGAAAATGAAAGGTATCGACGAAAATGTTCTATTGGCTTATTTTTTACATTTGCAAAAAAAATTAGCCCCATCGTCGCTGTGGACCAAATACTCGATGCTTCGCTCGACTATTCACCTTTATAAAAAAATCGACATTTCGAAATATGGCAAACTAACGAGCTTTTTGAAAAGCAAATCACAGGGATACAAACCAAAGAAGTCCAAGACATTAGAACGACCTGAAATAGAGAAGTTTTTGAACGAAGCTCCCGATGACGAGTACTTGTTGATGAAAGTGGCTTTGATAATGGGGATTAGCGGTGCTTGTAGATGCGATGAATTAGTCAATTTGAAAATAGAAAATATTCAAGACAAAGGGAAATATTTTCACATAGTTTTGCCAGACACTAAAACCAAGAAATCGAGAAGTTTCACCAGTCAACCCGATCAATTTGTGTAAAAAATACATGTCTTTGAGACCAAAGAATACTAGTTCTAGCCGCTTTTTTGTTTTTTACAAGAACGGGAGGTGTACCAGCCAGTGTGTGGGAATAAATACGTTGTCGAAGATACCTTCAAGAATTGCAATGTTTTTGAAATTGGAATAACCAGCGCTCTACACCGGTCACTGCCTGAGAAGGTCTTTGACGACTCTTTTGGCGAATGCAGGGGCTAACATGACTACTTTGAAGCGTCACGGAGGATGGAAGTCCTCGACGGTAGCAGAAGGATACCTAGAAGAATCGGTGGATAACAAAATACAAATTGCAGAAAAAATACAAGGTTCCAATGTGTCGGTTCTTCCAGCACTGTACCGATATGGGAGCGTCTGGTTCCAATGAACCAACAAATTTTACAATAACTTCAAATTCGAATAAACCGTTAGCTTTTTCCTTTGATTTCAATATCAATGTGAATTCTTCTTGAAATGGTAATAAATAAATAGAATTCTACTTTAAATATGAACGTGAGTTATAATCCATAACTCACTAGTGAGTTATGAATCATAACACACTAGTGTGTTATTTGATAGTTTACTTATCTAAAATGACATTAATAATGTCAGTCATAACTGTCATGTGTTGGATAAAATAAATGATAATGCTTTCATACTAGTGACAGTTGGTTTATATTTGATTTTCGTAGAACCATAATGATTGAAATATATCGGTAGTGGTGGGAAAAAATTATAATACACCTTGGTAGTGAAGAATATCATTACCACGAGAGACCTGCTAACATCCAAATCCGTCCATCCAAAATGACCATCATTCATGAAAACACGTGAAATGTGAATTTGTCAAAGGCAATATGGAGGCCTCCAAAATGAAGCTGCTGGACACCGTCGCCGTGGACGACTTTCTCTTGGAGACCTGCTTGCTGTCCGACACCACCGTTTCGGAAAAGGGCCTCTGTGTCATCATCGACATCGCGAACTTCTCTTGGAGCCTGATGCGATGGCTCACGCCTGCCAACATTCAGCTGGCGCTGAGGAGGATATACGCCATGCCGATCAAGGATTACAGCTTCCACGTGGTGAACAGCTCGTTCTTGATTCACGCCGCCGTCAAGTTTTTGTGGCCGTTTTTGCCGCAGCACGTCAAGAAAGCAGTGAGTTTTTTAATTGGAATATTATTAAGGAACGCCTTTTTTATGAGTGTCCGAAAAACTACACCGGGTGTCTAACCGGAAGTGACCATTACTTTCTCATTTCAAATGGCACTCTGTGTATTTTTCTCACGTTTTGAATTCTATCCGAAATTTACCATTCCAACAATATACCGGGTGTCCCAGTATACCTGTTCCAATGGATTATCTCAGCTATTTCGAAAGATAAAAATTTGAAAATTTCATGATCTCCAATTCGTCCAAGGAACTTCCAACTGAGAAAAATAAAAATTGAAAGTAACTTCCGGTTTGACCGGAAGTGACTCTGACTTTTTTATTTCAAATAGCACCCTGTATATTTTTTGCAATTTTTGCTTTCTACTCAAAATTACCTTTCCAACGATGTATCACACTTTGTATTCTACATTTGATTTGATGGAGAAAACGTCAATTGAAATTTCAAATTGAAAGAATTGCAGTAGGCTACGATATTTTGTGTAATCTTGAAAATTACAAAGAAAGGGGGCTCAAGAATATAATTACTAAAGCATATGTTAGAAATGTTGACCAACTGCTTCTACACATCTTTAGCTCGGTGGAGTAGTTCACGCGAAGTAACACTTCTCAACACCTCAACATTAAGGGCTCTACATTCATTCCTTATTTTGTTTTTTAGATCTTCTAAATCAATAGGAGGAGTCTGGTACACACGATCTTCCAAATACCCCCAAAGGAAGAAATCCAGCGATGTTAAATCTGGAGATATACAGGGTGCTATTTGAAATAAAAAAGTCAGAGTCACTTCCGGTCAAACCAGAAGTGACTTTCAATTTTTGTTTTTCTCAATTAAAGGTTCCTTGAACGAATTGGGGATCATGAAATTTTCAAATTTTTATCTCTCGAAATAGCTGAGATAATCCATTGGAACACGTATACTGGGACACCCGCTATATGTATTACACTATATTACATATAATACTGTGTATCTTACATTTGAGATGACAGAAGGAACGTCACTTGAAATTTCAAATCGAAGGAATTGCAGTTGGCTGCAAAATTTTGTGTAACCTTGATTTTGACCTCAATGCTTCGAAATCACTAATGATAAATATAATAATAAGTATTATTTTCTCTATACAACTGGAACTGAGTATTCAATGAAATGTTAACCCGTTAATTAAAAAAAATCAAAGTTGTACGACATTGTGTAGCCACAGGCAAATTATCACAATAATGTTGTACAATAATAATAATAATAATAATAATATTTATTCGACTAGTTAAAAAGTACAATATGCGGAAGCCAAGGCAATTACAGTGTACAATGACTAGGAAAAAGTCAGAGTTAAATGTAAGACTTAGAGGAAAGGTGTACAGTTGTATAAATAAATATATATATATATATATATATATATATATATATAATTATAATTAACTATTGTAAAATCGCAGGTCAGAAAAATTCGTCGATGGTGTAGCAATTTTTCTCGAGGAGACTTCTTTTCAGAGCAGATTTGAAAATATTTATGTTTGGTGAGAGTTTAATTGCTTCGTCTAACTTAGATGACTTTTTAGAGAGAGGTACGATGTGCATTGGGTATTAGTAGATCTTTCGACCGCGTTGAATATTCATGAGCTTGTCGTTTGGATGAGAACATGATACTACACACAATGATACTAGGTTGAATTGCGCTATCATTTCCCTACGCTTTTGTCTATGCGCTATTTTATCTCTTCTCTATTTTGTCTACCCGCTATGATGTCCATGTGCTTTTTTGTCCTGTGCTATTTCGTACCGGTGCCCAAATGAGAGTAGAAATGTAATGCCTTGCGGTACGTTTTCGATGGGCCACCCTGTTTAATTATGCACGTACCTACTTACCCATCGTCGATGGATTCAAACGCTGTCCTGTTGAAAAATATTATAAATCTACTCACAAATGATTGTCTCAAAGTAATGAGATTCCGTGTATTGATAAGTCTTGAGTTTATTCATTAATGACGGTAGTTCTGAAAGTTCGATTGGAAAGATATAGCAGAATATTGTTAGTGTTTTGTGTTATATACAAAAGCCGTATTGTTTCCAATGCTCACCAATATAATTATGTGTAAAATGGTTTTTGTCATTAAGCATAATATGGCCTTGACTATAGATATCTCTGAATGTTACTTTGAATGTCCAAATAACAAAAAAAAATACATTAGTAAGCTCGAATTGGTTGAGAATGCTAATATTACGAATATACATGGTGTCTCCTCTAAAGAAACAAATGTCTCATACTCCATATGATTTTGCATAACAGGGACTTTTGGTATTGGTTGGTTTAGTTTAGCAATAAATTCATATGTGGACCACTGACATCTTCCTATGCAAGATGAGTTTTCATAATCCGGCATTTCAGAGTAACTAAATTATTTTTTAATTTCGATATGAAATATGTCGAAGAGAATCTCGGAATAGAGTTCGAAGTTTGATGAAATTCGGTGAATGAATTTGGTTGTTTTATTTCCAGGTGAAATTCCATTTTAACGATCGGAACTCCCTCTACGAGTACATAGACAGGAAAGTTCTACCAGTGGAGTACGGTGGGAGAAAGAATATAGACTACGAGAAATGTCAATACGACCTTTACGACAGCGAAGCAGAATTAGCTGAGAGTTTTAAGAATAATCGAATATGTTTTTTGGATAATGTACTGTCGGATGAAAATAAAAACAAAATAATGAAGTGACATTTTGGGGCTCATTATACCTTGCCACATATTATCTTCAAAAATTTCAACACAAATATAGGCTATCATAATTGAAAATCGGGAGTAGGTGTCATTGCCGTTTGAATCAGAAGTTGAAAACGTATCTGTCAAATAACAGTATCCTGAAAATTTCGTTCTGATAAATTCCGATAGGTTATTGAGCTTCATTCGCAAGATGCAGAGAGTTTATGATCAGACCATCCTGAGTTTCAAGAAAAAGTAAGACAGGAAAGTAAATACCGACGGCTCCATCTTCAATAACAACCGAGAAAGCTGGCAGTCTTAACCAGAATGTACAGTTCAATGAAAAACACGTTTTAGAAATGAGTTCTTCTTTCGTCTTCGTGAGGTCTGTATAAGTAATAATTAATAAATAAGTTAGAATTTCTATAACTATCATGAAAATCAAAGTCTGTTGAGAAGTAATGAGATTTTAATGATTATTCATCATTGATTCAAATCAAAAGTAGATTTTGCTGATTTTGACAAAATATGTCATTATTCAGCAATTATTAAGAAACTATTATGTCATTGGATTTTAAAACTTGTGAATACACAGGATGTTCATTCACAAAAATTTCATAAATTCGAACTGCGTAGTTCCTGAGATACAGAATGTTCAAGGTCGATTTGGAACATAAAATTTCATACTCGCATGTTAAATGTATGCAAATATTAAGATATTCATCACAACAACGAAATTATCATTCCATGAAATAGGTACCTTCTTGAATGCATGTTTCATTTGTCAACAGATGCTCAGGTCAGCAAATTTCATTACATTCCTATCATAATGAAATGAGAATACCCAGTGAATGCACTTATCCGCTTCTGTTTAAACCAATCCGCGTCACCTCCAAGTGATGTAAGAGTCGCGGGTTTTCCTGAAAATGGCGCCATTATTATACAAAAAAAAAACGTTTCAAATTCCATGATGTCTTACAAATGTTTTGATTCCACTCATTCGAATCTTTCCATCATGATTTCATCAAAAATACAACAATTAGATACACAAAAGTCTATTTATGTATCAATTTTGTTTTATTGCAAGTTTGGTTGAACTGCAGTTCTCACTGTTTTCAGTTCTGCCACCCTAAATTTAGACGAATAATAGTGCCCTCTTCAGGAGAACTGATGACTCCCACAGTCTCCAGGTGAAACGATTTGGTTTAATTTTCTAACCTTACATAGAAATGCGCGCACCTGTCTTATTTCATCATGATTCCTATAAAGCATAACCACTGCTACTAGATTTTTGTTGCAGAGTTTGGTAGTCTATTTTACACATTTAGAGTTTAACTCCTGTTTCAGAATATGATATCATCAACAATTAACACAAGTTCGTTTCAAGACTGAAAACAAATATTAATTACAACTAATTTTTCTACACAGTATCCTACACCTATCTCTAGCCGCTTTCATAATTTGCAACTTCCAAATGAATAACAATCATTTCAAATGCTATGTACCTTGCAATAAAAGCTCAGTTGTCAGATTTTTTTTTGCATTCTAGCAAATGAATATGTGTCAAGACAATTAGTTCTGTGAGTCAAAATATCACCAATTCTCATTTGAAAGCGCCTTCCATATGGAATTAGGTGAATCCACCTCCATCAAATATGGTAACCACAATTTCATTCCACCCTTCCCAACTTGTTTGCATCGGAAATTTGGATTTCCTGAGGTCAAATTACATAAATATAAAAAGTAATGAAAGGAATATGATTCGTATGATGAGTACAAAATTAGGTAGGTAATGTACATAATATTCAGGAACACCCTGTATATTTCGGGCTTCGAATTGATTGATTCAACTGAATTCAACTTCATGATATTATCTTATTACGCGCAAAAATCTGGTTCCACACCCAAATAGTCTTAGCAGATTTGCAAGAATGTATAGGTACTCGATGCGAAGGAAAATTAATACCGTAACACCAGACATTAGGTAGGAAGTGGAAATGTAGTGGAATCAAGGCAACACAACCAGTCGGTCAAGCCTTGGCCATGAAACCAAACGAGCTAGTCTAACAGAAACGATTTTCAGTGTGCTGATGATGACCATAATGATACTCTGATTCACAACATCACCTAGTAATTTCCATCAGTGAAGCAAGGTCATTTAAAGTTCGATTGTATTTGGAGGAATGAGCATTTATGAAAGACCAGTTGTTTTTTCGATTCAGCCACTTGCACAGCATTTTTCGAACAATCGAGTGAAAACTACCAAGAAAGAAACATACCAAGAAAGCTACTGAGGGTAAACCAAATGCCGATTCAACCCACCGATGTCTCTTTATCGGAGGAACAGAAAAGGGAGTGTGTCATTAGTCTGAGAGAGATGTTAAAGAGTAAGTATCATTTAACTATTCAACATTGACTTCAATTTGAGAATAACAGCATAAAATAAGTAGGTGATAATTGATTTATTCATGGTGAGGTGGAGGCTTCACTTTCATTTATCGTGTCCGACTCAATTAACCTTGTAACATACCTATTCTTTTTTCTAATTCATGCAATCGAATGATATGCTCAATAAAAAGACAGGCATATGAACAAGCGAATTTCATGTCTGTCTTTCAAAATACTGGTAGAGGTATACATACACTCGTTTTGAACCATTTATCAGATTAGATGATCTCTTTCGAAGAACGGTCCAGTTTGTCAGTCACGAATATTTTTTTAGTACAAAATTTTTGTTGGCATTCGTTCAAGTATGAATATAGTGGAAATCAAATTAACTCATTAGACTCATTTGGATTATTACTATTATTTTCACTGGTACCTGGTCGTAATCACAAAACACCTTATATATGGGTCCGAGAATGCTAAATGCTTCTTTAATCAAAGGCAATGTTCTTTTGAAATTACTATCAGTGATTATGGTGAATTTATAAACTTGACTAAACTAAGAATTGAATTAACAACGAAGAATTAAGAAAGATGAGTACATGTAAATAGCATTAGCGTTTTATAAAGTTTCATCTGTCATTTAAATTAAGAATTAAAAATTAAGAAGATTAGCATATTTCATCTAACAACTAAGAATTAACAATTAAGAAAATGATCGCAGGCGCACTACTTATTTTTTATGCCAGTTGACAAACAAACCAATGCAAATGAAAAACCGCGCCAGAATATAAAAATAGGTTGAGTTCACTCATGTCTCCTGGTTGTGTTATTGTGTATTTTCCACAATTTTTCTCCTTTGGAATTGCAGAACTTGAAGTGAATACAGAATGGAAACACTATCTTTCTGATCTGAACCACAGAATATGGTTATTCTGTGTCTGAACGTCAATCACAATGTCAAGCACAAAACCACTGGGTTCTTAATTCTTAACTCTTAAGTTGTTGTTTATAAACACCTTCTCACTTCTTAATTTTTGAGCCTTAATTGTTAATTCATAATTCTTAGTTTAGTTGAGTTTATAAATCCATCATTACTGGAACTAAAATATCTCTTCAAGTCACTTTCCAGTTTAATTTCGAATACTGACATATTTTGAAGCTCTTTCAGATGAAAAGCAGTTGAAAAATATCTGCACCGAGGATGCTTATTTGAGAAGATACCTGTATGGAACGAATTTCAATGTGGAAGAAGCTTTCAAAAAGGTAAAAAATATGAATGCAAAATGCAAAATTTATCAGTTCTTTATTACCATCAATCTTTCACATCTCATAGATACATAAAGATTTTCCAGTTCCTTCTTTATTCGAGAAATAAATTCATTCAATCTTTACTAAAGTTGAAGATCCCAGATATACAGAGTGATTTCTCTAGATAGGAAAGATTTGTACAATGGGTTGTCCCCACCCAAATGGGTATAGTGAAAAAGAAATAAAAAATACCATAATAATAGGCAATGCACGCCATGATGGGAACATTGACCTTGCAGGGACTTCGGCGACTGCCGTTACGTAATGTCGGTATTCATATGTATGTGTGTACGGCTTATTCACATGGAATTTGATTCAAATCGTTGTCACTTAGAGCTTGTCTAACTCTGTCACGATGTCATAGATTCGCGCACACGCTAACTTCATGTAAGTCTACAAATGGAAATCTATATCGAATCAAAATTGTCGTGGTAGGTAAAATCAGTTGGCGAACTCTTCTAACATATTCACGACAATGGATCGCCGCTGATTTGATTTTCTTGCTGTTCACCTCAATACAAGAGTGATTTAGAAAAAAATAGAATTAGGAAAACCCAAAGGATCAGCCGAAAAGTCGAATCGAAAACGATGTATTTGATTTTGTAAGGGAATTGCCTCTTCGGAAACAGTTCTATATTGTGCTGACCACAGTGAAAGAACACTTCGGATTACATTCAATAGATGAAGTAGCTCTCTATTCCGTGCTGCTGAATACCACTATCAATAGATGGCGTTCGTGGACAGGGTTGCCAACTGATCTGATATTCAAAAAAGAATGTTTGTCTTAACCAGTTTCAAGTATCGGTCAACTTATTGCTCTTACTTGCGCGAAGGTCATAGGCATGAACAATATAGCTTTATACTATAAATATCGTTCGAAATTTGAATATATATATATATATATATAATAATAATAATAATAATAATAATAATATATATATATATATATATATATATATATATATATATATATATATATATATATATATATATATGTATATATATATATATATATAGACGTTATTTCAAACGATAACGAAGAGCTCAGTGAACTGCATCGAAGTGAGAAGTGAACCATTGGAGGCTTATTTATAAATTTGAATTCGAATCGCAAAACTAGGGTGAAAAATTTTGATTGTTAAAGGATATTAGACCCTGACGGGTTTCACGTTTTTTTTTATGTACTTTTTCGTTGAACTGAGGTAGCCGCATCAGATTTTACGTATCTGATTTTTTCCATAACATACAGGGCGATTTAGGAAACACTTTTTTGGTCCTTTTAGATTTCTCAGAACATGCTTGATTTCAATGGATCGTTTTCAGATGGAAGCATGTCTAGAACTTCAAGTAGAATATCCTGAATGGTTCACGAAGGAAGGCCCGAGAGATAAACAGCAGCATTTGGATTTAGATATTCGAATGGTTCTTCCAGATTGCGATAAAGAGGGTAGACCTATCTACGTTATAAAATCAGGTATGTTACGAATGGAAATGGCTATAATTGCTATAAATGCTATAAAGAAAGGAATATATTGAACATATATACCTATATACCTAGGGTGAGAAGTGAGCTATTATTGTCCCTTTGAATGTGCAACTTTTTTCCCTTTCAACTGAATTTGTATCTCGAACCGTTTTCGAGATCCCCATGCCGTGCATCCTTGAGCACACTGTATACATATAAAAAAATGTTATTTAGAGGAACTTTTCACAAAAAATATATATAAAAGCAGATATTCAACTACCTACTATCTTGTACAACTATGCTCCATCAACTCATACGCAACAGCACTGCAAATGTAAATGTACTGATTGGTTTTATATTCTTTTTCTTTTTATATTATTGTGTCGTTTCAAATAATCCAAGAAATTCAAATTGTGTGAAGGTTTCTCAAAATATATTCTGAAACATCGAGATTGTTATTGAATTAGTATCCAGGTAGATGTGAAACAGTATTGCACATATTTCAATAAGATTCCACTACATTGCTTTCATTCCCATAATTTCCAATCTCCTGCGGAATATCAAAATATCTTGACATGCTGTATAATCTGAGCTCATAGCGGTCAATGTTAATAGCTTTGAAGTTTCCACTTTTTTCCCTCATTATTGTTCATTATGAATATACATGTATTCAATGATAATGATTGCTTTTTTATGTGATAGTCATAGTCCACTGAATTCACCTATATCAATCTCAATTTAAATTTTATCGGCAATGACATGTTAAAAGCATTTTCAACAAATTAACATTTTTATACCTAAGTATAGTAAACCAGAACGTTGAATGAAAATCACTCATCACGTCTCTATGACACTCAACACACTGCCATGAAATCCGTGTTGGGTATCTCACAATTTTTCCTCAGAAGCCGGTATAGGTACTCCATATGTAACTCACCATGTACCATCTTCGGTAATAGTCTTTCAGGATTGGTCAACATACGCTAAGCCAAATTGTTTTTTGCAAGTAAATTCCGTACTCTCAAAAATGATATACATTATCAAAATTAAAATTATCATAGTACATACTCTTAGAAAAATGAGGAAAAATTCATTTTGAATTGATCTGCAGTGTTTGAAAGGTTCAGAGATCTGTGAGGTTTGTAAAATCCATCTAGATATTCATTCTGGCATTACAAAAAAAAAGTAAGTTTAGTACACGTTCAAACTAATATATTATTCAACTATCTAATTATTATAAATAATATGATTGTAGTATTGTCGAATGTCAAATGAATCTGTACATATGGGATGTAGCGGAGTGGCATTGCCAAGTTTCAATAAATTCACCTATTCTCGGTAATTTTGAAGTTCTCTAATTAGGTTCTATATTAGGAGTCTAGGCCTAGTCTAGCAATTAGGATTAGGATCAGAATTTTCAACGTATAATATACGTCGTATTTCATTTTTATCGAATAAAAATAATTGGGCGCCATACAAATTGATGTTATTTAAAATTGGACCCCGAATACCGAAAGGTTATGAAACGCTGACCTAGCCCTCTATAAAATTATCATCGCTGGTCTACATATACAATATCATCCATAAAGTCCGTAACAATGGGGAACAAGTTTATAACTGAAATATTCAATTTTTCTTCTCTAGGATCTATTATGCAACCTAAAGATGGATTTTATGTAAAATCAATATGAAGTCTAGTCCCTCGTGAAATAAAAGAATATCTTGCCTTAAAAGTGTTTAAAACAAAATTGAAAGAATATTTGACAAATTTAATATTATTTACTACATAGTTGGTTATTGGTGTGAGTATTTCTATTATTATGTTATTTTATACAAAATCATGAATTATAACCTTTGTTCCCACTGTCAACTAATTTTTATATCACAATTTCATTGAACTTGTACTAGTAGCACTATTTGAGAGAACATTTTTTTCCTTCGAAACTATGCGGTATACGAAATTTTCACAACAGTAATAAAATGAAGATAATTGATCAGTCTTCAAGCTTGAGAAATTTGAGAACCGTATTACTACCCCTGAAAAAGTTCTGAATAAAATGTCAGAGGGTGAAGGTGGTTTTGACCCTTCTACAATTCCTTTTAGGTTTCTTCAATAACCAAAAGGATAGTAATCCTCTGAAATACACTATTGTCAAAAATCATCAAATTTGTTTCTCTCATTTCTGAACAGCATACTAAAATGTGTTTTTTCATGTGAACTTTGAACTCTTCTCACAGACAATCGGTACATTTCGTCACATAAATAAATCGGGTCTGATCAACTCATTTTGACCTCTTTTACAAGGTGTCCCATCAATTTTGGGACACCTCGTGTATAATTATTTCATTAACAGTTAAATCCATGGTAAATTCTGTCGTGATTTATACCTCTAACCTTGAGTATTCAACTAATCAATGTATATAATCAAGGATATTAATCAATTGAAAGATGAATTATTTCATATACTTTTTTAAATTGTAATTTTGTAATTGTGATTTTCTGATGATGAATAAAGCATTCATTCATTCATTCATATCAACATATAATGTGAATTATAGTATTTGCTTCCAGAAAACATCGACGTGAACAAAATCAGTATGTACGACGTGCTGGCACTCGATGACATTTGGCTAGAAGCGATTTTAAACGGGAACCCCGAAATCGCAGCGAAAGGGCTGTGCGTTATCATGGATATGCACAACACACCGTGGAAAATTATGAAATGGCTGCGACCGGAGAACGTCAGAATTTCCTCTAGAAAGACGGAATCGTTGCCGTACAAAGAGATGAAAGTGCACGTAGTGAACAACACTTTTTTCGTGAATGGTATCATCAAAATGGTGTGGCCATTTTTGCCCGAAAAAATCAAAAATATGGTAGGCGAACAGTTCAAATAAGTAATCTTGGATATCTTGCATTTACTTTGATGCGAACAATCTGAAAAGAATAATTTGAGCATGGAATAAAAATCCAATGAAAGAACTCTGCCAAGGCATTATATCATTTGATTATGAGTCAAAAATTACCAATTTCTGGGAATGTTGAACATATTTGTAGTGACGATGGTCCGAAAGTTTTATAATGAATCCAAAGATCGGAAGCAAATCATTTCTTACCTTCTTAGTTCACAAGGAATCAACCTCTGGGTTATTTCACACTTCATTCGCACCCTGTATAGTAGGAAATTCTGCCAGACAACATTCAACTATCGAAAAATCAGACAGAATCATCACCTTCATCCTGAATTCACAACGGTGGTCTTTGAAATTCCATCACACTAAATGCCTCCTTTTGTATTGAAAGAACATATTCGTAACGGAATTTGATCTGATGAAAATTCTCGTTTTAGTTTTTTCTGTGTTAACACAAACCCAATGCCTACTTTTCAAATTATGAAAATCTACAGCTGTCACTTCGACTACATATTTCAATCATAATGTTCACGTCTTACAATGATCTATTCAAAAGTTATATAGTGGACAAACTTTATACTTATTCTCTATTTTTTGTAAGAATTAACATACTGCCAATAAAGAAAATAGTTTTCAACTCTGGATTTCTGACGATCTTCTATTTCCGTTCCTAAAAATTAAAAAAAAAATATGATGCTTATTTCAGTACATACTTGTAGTAAGGACCGATCGATGATTGCCCCAAAATGTCACTGCATTTTGAATTCAACTTGATCAATACTTGGTGATAGTTAGTAATAATAATGGCACCTCGTTTTCCAAAATCTCGAAGGAAAACAAAATGAAATCCACTTCCACTGAGATATAGGTGTTTCGGAAACATAAAAATATAGTGAATGTTCTCTTCGCAATGTTTGTCTGTAACTTTTCAATGACAATTCATCAAAGAAATTTAGTTTACCAAGTATTTTTCAACAATTGATCTCCTGTTAGTAGAATACTAGCAGATTCTCTGATATTTCCTTTCTGGTAATCTTATTTCCCTATGATTTCAATATAATTTCAATCAGCTAGACTATATATATGTCTTGCCCGCCTTGTTCAGCTAATTTTATATCCCCTAATATTGTTCTTATGAACATTTTCAAACAGTATTCGAAAAAATAGAGTTGCATCCTATATGTTCTCACATTAAAAAAGATATTGGAATTCCAATTTTTCTTTCAGGTGATATTCCATTTCAACAGCCTCGATACTCTGTATGATCATATTGACAAAGAAATTCTGCCGCAAAGTTATGGTGGTTGCAAGAAGATCATCAACGCCGAGTTATACAAGCAACTGTGTGATAGGAATGATGATATCGTTGAAAGTTTCAACATGCAGAGAAACGTTGTAAAATGCTGACTATAGTCAAGTTTAGAATTGAAATTGTTATGTTTTGTTATCCGATTTTTAAAATAAAATTATTTTCCTACTCTTTTCAGATCATGAACGAAACCCATTCCTTATTCATAAGGAGTGACGAATTTACACGTTTACCAACAAATGCTTTTAAATTTTTGCCCCTACCTCTTCAAGCCAACTCCTATATTATTCTAACATACCAGCAATTGGAATCGCACAAAGTAGTTTATTTGTATATCAAGACCGTAAAGTTGATATTTTTCAGACGAATCAGAAATAAGTTGCTGCCAGGGCGCAGACGAAGCTGCACACAACATTGTCTAGGCGACTGATTATTAGGGTAAATACTATGTTCAGGTTTCGAAATAGACAAAAATAAGGAACATTTGTACTCGATTGAGCTGAATACAACATACTTTTCAACCAACAGCACAAACAAACCTAAAAAACAACAAAATTCATAATTCTGTCGTCTCAATTTATGAGTTAGACAAAATAGTACAGTAAAGTATGGATAATCCAAAGTGGATATCAATATCTTTATTTCTGATCGGGATATTATAAGCTTATATCGTCATAGTTACGCTTTCAATAAAGAGGGTCATAACTCCCTTCGGACATTATAGATTCAATGACTCCCTCTACCTTCCACAAGTGATAACAAAGTGCTATTTATAAACAAAGACCATAGCAACAACCTAGCAAAAACAAATCTCCTATGATCAACGGTACCTGATTCAAATATAGTGGGAATGTAATGAATTGGATTTATTCCGTTTTAAAAATAAACAAAACTTAACTGAAATCGGTCAGAAATAAAATTATCTATGTACCAAGGGAATCAATTCATTTAGAAGGTATTGGAATTTTGTCAGTGTGTAGGTTAAGGTCACTCACGGAAGATGGCTTTGAAAAGTCAAATTTAGAAAAATGTGGACAAACTGGTTTTGTAGATCGAGTCGAACGTATCTAAAATATTCATCTCTGACAGAAATATTATTCAAGCAATTTGAATTTGTCCTTGACAGGATCTGTTAGAGAATTCGACGAAGAATGCCCGAAAGAATATACAGACTATTTTTTGAACGAAAGTTGATATCAAAGAAATTATCAGTTGTGACACACATTGTAGTCATGAGAATATGGTTGTTTCGTTCATCAAACCACAGTATATTATGAGATCAAACTAAGGAAGCTACAAACTTTCAAGAAAAATTCCAACACCTTCCTTCTCTCCCAAAATTCCATCGCTGGCTAACACGATGTTCCTCGAACATTAAAGGTTTTTATCGTGTTGTCAACAGATAGAAAAAAAAAGTTACCGAACCACTGGGTCACCCCGTATATAGATGAGACGAGAACTGGGATGAAAAAAATCAAGCTTCTACTGAAGAGTCAGAAATTCGATCTATAACGTTTATTATAATACATGTCGACATTTAAAATAATATAAAATCAAACATCAAATTAATGCCGCAAAGACATCTCAGCTAAGAACTCATATTAGAGAAATAAATTCGCTTGTAAAGATATGTATTATACAATAAAAAATAGCACAGAGTTCATATATTTTGGTTCCACCCCAACCTGGTTGAGCAATCATTCAATACTATTACACAACAAAATGATCCAACGTTGCAATTTCTCAACTGTTTTCAATTTTTTCAATGCAAAAACACTTTGGCAGGATTATTATTATTATTATTATTATTACAAATACGAGCAAGAGCCAAAGGCTCGTTATGCTCAGATGAGAAAAGGTAATACAATTTGTGCTCCATGAGCCCCTGAATCGCACAAATTATAACAAAAAAGAAGATAAAACATGGGCGTCATTTGAGCAGGTCAGAAGGAGGGGATAGGAATTGCCCCTCTTGATTTTCTACAACAAATCAATTTTCCTGTAACCTATCACATAACAAATAACACATCATTATACAATTATAACTTCTTTGTACAAACACTAAAAGTACGAAGTAAAGTGAAAAATACAAATTCTAAAGGCTTTTAACATCGGACCAAAACCGTTTTTATACGTGCAACTATTTTTTGGGTAGCCCTTGCTCTAAAATGACGCCCATCAAATTTAACAAAACATCATTATCCACCTTATAACATTTCGACAATCTGAAATATTCTTTGATTTTTTTTACCTTCATATTGACGCACCCTATTCATATTGCATTGCAAAAGTAATGCAAGTCACTTTTGAGGTAGCGAAAAATAAACACAATATATGTTGGAGGAATGAGAAAGTTACTCGGAAAATAGTCGAGAACTGACAATATTAGAAATGATTTATAAAAAAAATGCAAGCATATCACAACCTAAGTAAATGAAGACATTGAAGTTCGTATCGAATTTTCGAAAGGGTATAATATGAACATCAGAAAAAAACAGTCTTCCCATATAAATCTAAAGTTATGAAGTGAATGTTCCAGAAATTCGTTGATATTTAAAAGAGAAGGGTAATTTACATTTCATATTCGGTGGAAAAATGGTACATCATTATGTTTCTTTAATGAATATCAATGAATTCAATGGTTTAATCACATCATAAAATGGGATTGATATGATAAGATTGGTAATGCTCAGACATTCAATTCATAGTTCAATCAATAAATATTCCAGTAATGTATGATTGTAACACGGATATTGCACTTATACGATACTAGATGATGAAAACATCCATATTGCACATATCTGACTCATAATAAAGAGGGAGTTTCCAAAAATTTTGTTTTTACTCATTGTCCGTGAAAAATGATTGGACACGTATCTTTTGTCTTCTTTATATGATCAAATTTGGCTTTATAAAAAATGTCATAGTAGTAAATTTGACGCATACACCTTTTCTGTAACGCAGGAGGTGAAATATAACATCGAAAATAACTGATTGGTCTTCTGCCGAGGCATCTACCATCACAATATTGTCGCGTTGACGGCATTGTCGGGATATTCGAAAATTCAACACGTAGCTAAAATAACTATTCATTTTTCAAGATGGAAATAATCTTATTCTTGAAAATCTCTAACTGCATATGAAACAAAATATAATAACGTGCTTCATTTCATTTCCTTAAATATTGACAAATCATTTTGAATGATTTTTCAAATCTAGAATCGGTTGTGGAATAAGAAAGTTCAAAGGGGGAGGAGAATATTGATCTTGATTAACCCTATATTTACGATATACTCATCAACTTTGCCGTATGTTAGTGACGTCAATGCACAATTCTGAACAATGCCCTGTCAGTTTCTGTAATATCATGTAAAATCTTGCAATATCTCCAACCGAAAACATCTCAGACAAGGGATTGTCACGATCGCGATAAAATATATAGGTACGTCTTGGCAGCCAAGTTTAACTAATTTCATCTCACACGTCACAGTTTTCAACGTCAAAAATGTTCACTTGCGATATTTGGAAAATAGTAGTAATTTCAAACATCACGACATTTATTTCAGAACACAAGGTGATACTATTTACTCGAGAACAAATTTCATGGAAATCCATCTAGACAACTCTTCATCACTACCATTATTAATTGCCTTTTCATATATGTGTATCTGGTCTAATTCACTGGACAGTGCTGAATTGATTGGAGGGGCACTTCAGCTATACCTTTTGAATGATTCCATAATCAAATGATATAAAACATATATACACTTCCGTCACCGGTTTGTTCATTACTATAAAGGTAAGAGAGAGGGACTAATTTCTTACGGCAGGCTCCTTTTGTCTGGCTCCACGATCATCATATCCATCTGCATCATCTGAAATTTAGGATGATTGAATTGGATAAACCGGTTGGATCAGAACCCCACCTAACATTTATTTCAAATGGAAAGTACAACTCTCTTCGGTAACAATTCAGCATGAAATTTACTTCCTAACGATGTATCATAATTATATTTGCAATCCACAAACTACCAATAATTGACATTTTGATGAATTTTACCTTTCTGTGTCCCCTCGTAACAAAATTTTCATAAAAAGTGTGCTATGTTGAAAAGTGAAGATATGAAATGATGTCAAAGTTATTGATTAATTGTCACTCTGAAATGTTCTGTTACAAGGGGTGCGGAATTGAAATTCAATAGAATCTCAATAACATACAATAGAGTAGAAAAATATTTATTGTAATAATAAAATAATCACGAGAGGGGTAAATTGGAACAAACTCGTTCTTCCACGACCCCTTGTAATTACCATTCACCATGACAATTCAGGTTTATTCATTTTCCACGAATTTTTAAACATCTTTATTTTCTTTTTCTTCAAAAATTAATAACACTGCAATTTCCAAAAGATTTTGATGCTCTCTGTCAAACATGTCATGTTAACGCATGTACAGTAATTTTTGAAGACGTGACATCTTAAAATGTAGCACTAAATTCCTGTCCAGATATGGCAGATATTGTTTTTTTTTTTTTCAAATGATTCTTAACCAAAGAGAACATTAATTACCCAGTAAAATTTCGATAATACATAATTATATGTAGAGTATCTGCACGGATCACATTTTTCAACTATTTAAATTTCCATAGTAGGTGAATTACTTAGTATTATTATTTCCTAATTATTATTTATACTGTTTGATACACACAACCGCAAACTGTCAAATCTTGACGTTCATCAATAATTAGTACTGTTCAAAAATGAGAATTTGCTCTTGAAATGATAAATTATGACAACTATAGCTGACTCTTCAAACGTCATTGATTATCACAATAAAACTCAGTTTCGCATTGAAAAGTTATAAATCATTATTTTTGTTCCCATGTTTTTTTCTAATTCAAATACTCACCATCTTCTTCATTTTCCTCCAATTGTCCATCATTTTGCAGTTCTTTATATTCCGCTTGGTCGTTGCCGAGGGTGTCGATGTGTTTCTTCTCCAAGGGATGTGGAATGTTAGCATTTTTCAAGTGATCGTTATCCCCAAAAACCAATGCATCATACCCATTGTTCTGACCAAGAGGCGAGTCGAAAACCTCATGGGCCGCATTGTCTTTTTCAGCGTCTTCTTTCACTACATTTTGATATAAATAATCATCATTCTATGAACTTTGGAGCAAGGAATATCAATAACAACTGGAATTAGATCATCCGAGGAAAATACTGGGAAATCAAAGACATACATGTGAGTATAACCATGGAAATATCAACCAATATTATCTTTGGCCAGCATTGTCTTTTTCATTGTCTTCTCTTACTGAATTTTGATATGAACGATCATCAAGTATGGGTAATATTTTCAGAACATTTTATGAACTTTGATGCAAGGAATAACAATCACAACTGGATCTAGAATTTGACTGGAAATGGAATTTGAACATCTGACACAGAATCATGGAAAAAATGCAAAAACATCAAAGAGGTAACCCAAGTGATAAAAAGAGATATTTTTTCATCTAAATTTCATTTCAAGAATTCAATTCCAATTTTTCTCTTTCTGTCATATGGAGTTGAGTATATATTCAAGTTTTATATTTTGTTTACCTACAGTGCTGAGCACTGCAAGTTTCATAAGATTTTTCTCATTGTGCAACTGCCTTCAATTTTGCCAGTCCTCATTTTTGCAGCTCTGGACATTTGCCCAGGTTGATCTCCCACAGATTGGGCCTCAACCAACAAACTTACTTTCAAAACATGAAACAGAAACCGATTTAAATTTGAATATTTTCTCATTTTACAAATTATAATCACATTAAAAGAATCACTTTTTCTGTTATCATTTCATTCAGTAAGCAGATGTTTTTATTTGAGAATTTCATTGAGATTGCTTCAACTTGAACTCATTCTGAACCAGAATTTGGAAATTTTGTGATAATAATATTCATCAATATAGTCGCGATTTTATCACTCGGATGGAAGAAATCATAAGCTCATTGCATCAACTCAGCAAAACCACTACATGAAACATGTTTTTTTTTCCAAATTTGGAATGTGCCATTGATTATTACTATCATATTACTAATTCATTACGACAAGTTCAAGAATTTTACCCTTTCATTTGAAGGAAGAAATCGTCAATTCTTCTATCTTGATGTCAAATCTTGTGACAAATGTGGTAAATAATTGATAATAGTTGGTAATAAATTGTAATGAAAGAGTCATGAATCATGGAATGAATCAAATTCTGAAGAAAAACATTTTTTGTACTGTTGTTTAAGTTCTGCTATGTTGATATAAAGCTAGCAGTGCCATTATTTTTTACAATAATTGAACAGTAATAAATTATCAAAGATAGTAATAAATTCATAATGAATTATGCCATTATTGACAATTTGAAATATGCAATTGGATCTGTTAGGTTTGAAAAGGCTATTTTTACCTGCTTTTGCAGCAACTTGTTCATTTGCAGTGTCCCTAGCATTCTGGTACCTAGCATTTTCAACAGGCTGCTCTTTCTCCTGTGTTTCAGGCAATGGAACAACTCCATCAGGCACTTTGAATATCACCTGCCTTGGATCAGTTTCGGGGGTGCCTCCAGGGCCCTGGAGTGGCTTGACAGCATTCAAGTTGACCTCGGAGGGTTTCATGCCTGTTTTGGTTGAAGCACTGGAAGAAGGGGCCTTGAGGTTATCCCCATTAGGTGCTGCCAGAACGTTCTGGTTCTGCTCTGGCTTATCAGGATTCAAATTGTTCGAGTCAGGAAAGATTTTGTTGATCTGGTAGACCTCTGAGCTAACGGCTGACATTTTATTGAAGTTTTTAGATGATGATAACTCAACAACTGGTTTAGGCTCAGGTAAAGTATCTTGACTTGGGCATCTGGCCTACAAAATTAATTAATATAAAGTTTGTTTAGATCAGATTGTAAATTACAGATACTCACCTTCAAACTTTCAATTTCTCTCTTGAGCTCTTGGTTTTCTTTGGTAAGATGCTTGATATTGCTTTCATTGTCATTCTGATTACCAAATTTGTCTTGTGCTTCCTTTTCAATTCGCTCCTTCTCAATTTGGAGCTCAATGAACTGTGACTGAAACAATATTTTAACAATTGGGTTATGTGATCCTGTAGTAGTTCATCAATAATTTAGTTGATTGGATGGTGCTGTTCTGACCTCTCACAAAGAATTGCTTTCAAATATGTTATATTGAAGTGGAGATGGAAATATTGGCAGAGGGAAGGAATAGGAATTTTATTCGTCAAATGATATCAACTTCAAGTTTGTTTTAGTGTCTAAATCTTTTTAATCATCTTAATGAGGATCATCCTTCTCAGTTTCATTAGAAATATGAACTTACCTTGAGTCCTTCCTTGGATGCCTTCACTTTTTTCACCTCTTCTTTGAGCTCATTCAGTTTGGCTTCCAAAGTATCAACAATTTCTTGTTGAGTTTTCTGATTTTTGCTTGACTCTTCCTTAAAATCCTCATACTCTGTTTGCAATAAATTGAAATGCTGCTGAAGAGATGCAAGTTTCAATTTTGAATCAGTTGAGTCTTTCTCATTTTTATTCTTCTCAGCTTTTACTTGACTTTCTAAAGAATTCTTTGTTTGCTGGTGCTCAGCTTTTTCAGTCTTCAAGCTCTTTTCCAGGCGCTGTTTGTAGTCAGATATAACTGAAATGAAAAAATCCAATTTCTACAATATGCAACCTTTCCATAATGATATGTCGTATCATGAATGAATGACTATGAACTCTATGGTATGAATCATGGGAGTATAAACAATCTCACTCGCTCACCTTGTAGTTGTGTGGACAAATTTTCTTCTTGCTGATGGCAAACATCATTAGCTCTTTTCACATCTTCCAGTTGTGAAAGGGTATTATTGTAACAAGCTATAATTCCTACAACCCCTAAAATAGCACAAATATACAAAAATATCTTGGCTCTAGTGCCGCGAATAACTCGGGAAGTAGTCATCACATTGATTTCTACTCGGTATCACTTTCACTCTTTGGCTGTTGATGATTATTAGTTCCTTATATTCATTGAATATTTTGAAAAATTGACTTCGGTTTTATGAACACAGTCTGTTCTTTAAACGATGAGATATTATTTATTATGGTGTCGATAATTTGTGTTATTTATATTTTGTTAATTATGGATTCATGGATTCAGTCTGCTTCAGCTATTTCGTGGAGAAATAAACAATATAACAATGCTGATTTTGATTGATACGAAGTCTCCAATGTTCTCCAATCCAAGATGATGACAGGTAGACTTGAATTTTGTGTGTTGTGGTACTCATGATGATATGTCAGTTGACAAGTTTGACATGCAAGCAGTCAGCACAGGCTCGGATCCCCGATTTCAGATATTCTTGTATCTTTCTTGTGTCATGTATTGAAGCAAGAAATCAAGGAAACCACTCTGAAGGAAACTATCGAATAAGTCTTCACTAGAGCGATTAAAAAAAAAGGACCAAATAATATAGTATAGTCACAGCATGAGGATTTTCAGTGGCATAGTAGCAATATGATAGCAACTACGTGTAATAGACAATCTTGGAAAATGAAGCAGTTATAACATGGATATTCCACCAGTGAAAATCATTTTTATATGTTTTATAGAGGCGTTTTATTGAAAAGCATTAAAGTACGAATTTATAATTGATGTGATTTCAAAAAATGTCCAGACAAAGGAGTTTCATCGTCTGAATATCCTGCAATTTCTTGGGGAATAACTGCACTTTCTTCAACTCCCGTACAAGGTCTGCACATACATTCTAGTGGAGCCTTTGTCGTTACCTGAAAAGCAAATATCAACCTTGATCATTGTTCATCCACATTTGACGGATTTGACCATCGAAAACTAATTCACGAATAATATATGGATTTGACTTCAGTGAAAATCCGAGAGACTAGATAGAGATAAATTTTGGCAACATTGGAAAGTTGTAAGCACGTCCAACAGATATCTGTAGTTTTAATTCGTTCACGATACGAAATACTAGATGGCGCTGAAAAAAATAGTCAGTGCCATCTATCATTAGCATGCTATGAACCCTGTCATCTGTCATTATTATTATTGTTGTTTCCTACTTCAAATTCTACTCAGAATACATAATTTCTTTGATTTGCAGTATTTTCAAAGGGGGAGGAGAATATTGATCTTGATTAACCCTATATTTACGATATACTCATCAACTTTGCCGTATGTTAGTGACGTCAATGCACAATTCTGAACAATGCCCTGTCAGTTTCTGTAATATCATGTAAAATCTTGCAATATCTCCAACCGAAAACATCTCAGACAAGGGATTGTCACGATCGCGATAAAATATATAGGTACGTCTTGGCAGCCAAGTTTAACTAATTTCATCTCACACGTCACAGTTTTCAACGTCAAAAATGTTCACTTGCGATATTTGGAAAATAGTAGTAATTTCAAACATCACGACATTTATTTCAGAACACAAGGTGATACTATTTACTCGAGAACAAATTTCATGGAAATCCATCTAGACAACTCTTCATCACTACCATTATTAATTGCCTTTTCATATATGTGTATCTGGTCTAATTCACTGGACAGTGCTGAATTGATTGGAGGGGCACTTCAGCTATACCTTTTGAATGATTCCATAATCAAATGATATAAAACATATATACACTTCCGTCACCGGTTTGTTCATTACTATAAAGGTAAGAGAGAGGGACTAATTTCTTACGGCAGGCTCCTTTTGTCTGGCTCCACGATCATCATATCCATCTGCATCATCTGAAATTTAGGATGATTGAATTGGATAAACCGGTTGGATCAGAACCCCACCTAACATTTATTTCAAATGGAAAGTACAACTCTCTTCGGTAACAATTCAGCATGAAATTTACTTCCTAACGATGTATCATAATTATATTTGCAATCCACAAACTACCAATAATTGACATTTTGATGAATTTTACCTTTCTGTGTCCCCTCGTAACAAAATTTTCATAAAAAGTGTGCTATGTTGAAAAGTGAAGATATGAAATGATGTCAAAGTTATTGATTAATTGTCACTCTGAAATGTTCTGTTACAAGGGGTGCGGAATTGAAATTCAATAGAATCTCAATAACATACAATAGAGTAGAAAAATATTTATTGTAATAATAAAATAATCACGAGAGGGGTAAATTGGAACAAACTCGTTCTTCCACGACCCCTTGTAATTACCATTCACCATGACAATTCAGGTTTATTCATTTTCCACGAATTTTTAAACATCTTTATTTTCTTTTTCTTCAAAAATTAATAACACTGCAATTTCCAAAAGATTTTGATGCTCTCTGTCAAACATGTCATGTTAACGCATGTACAGTAATTTTTGAAGACGTGACATCTTAAAATGTAGCACTAAATTCCTGTCCAGATATGGCAGATATTGTTTTTTTTTTTTTCAAATGATTCTTAACCAAAGAGAACATTAATTACCCAGTAAAATTTCGATAATACATAATTATATGTAGAGTATCTGCACGGATCACATTTTTCAACTATTTAAATTTCCATAGTAGGTGAATTACTTAGTATTATTATTTCCTAATTATTATTTATACTGTTTGATACACACAACCGCAAACTGTCAAATCTTGACGTTCATCAATAATTAGTACTGTTCAAAAATGAGAATTTGCTCTTGAAATGATAAATTATGACAACTATAGCTGACTCTTCAAACGTCATTGATTATCACAATAAAACTCAGTTTCGCATTGAAAAGTTATAAATCATTATTTTTGTTCCCATGTTTTTTTCTAATTCAAATACTCACCATCTTCTTCATTTTCCTCCAATTGTCCATCATTTTGCAGTTCTTTATATTCCGCTTGGTCGTTGCCGAGGGTGTCGATGTGTTTCTTCTCCAAGGGATGTGGAATGTTAGCATTTTTCAAGTCTCCAATGTTCTCCAATCCAAGATGATGACAGGTAGACTTGAATTTTGTGTGTTGTGGTACTCATGATGATATGTCAGTTGACAAGTTTGACATGCAAGCAGTCAGCACAGGCTCGGATCCCGGATTTCAGATATTCTTGTATCTTTCTTGTGTCATGTATTGAAGCAAGAAATCAAGGAAACCACTCTGAAGGAAACTATCGAATAAGTCTTCACTAGAGCGATTAAAAAAAAAGGACCAAATAATATAGTATAGTCACAGCATGAGGATTTTCAGTGGCATAGTAGCAATATGATAGCAACTACGTGTAATAGACAATCTTGGAAAATGAAGCAGTTATAACATGGATATTCCACCAGTGAAAATCATTTTTATATGTTTTATAGAGGCGTTTTATTGAAAAGCATTAAAGTACGAATTTATAATTGATGTGATTTCAAAAAATGTCCAGACAAAGGAGTTTCATCGTCTGAATATCCTGCAATTTCTTGGGGAATAACTGCACTTTCTTCAACTCCCGTACAAGGTCTGCACATACATTCTAGTGGAGCCTTTGTCGTTACCTGAAAAGCAAATATCAACCTTGATCATTGTTCATCCACATTTGACGGATTTGACCATCGAAAACTAATTCACGAATAATATATGGATTTGACTTCAGTGAAAATCCGAGAGACTAGATAGAGATAAATTTTGGCAACATTGGAAAGTTGTAAGCACGTCCAACAGATATCTGTAGTTTTAATTCGTTCACGATACGAAATACTAGATGGCGCTGAAAAAAATAGTCAGTGCCATCTATCATTAGCATGCTATGAACACTGTCATCTGTCATTATTATTATTGTTGTTTCCTACTTCAAATTCTACTCAGAATACATAATTTCTTTGATTTGCAGTATTTTCAGTTTTCCTAATTTCATTATCCGTTTCCTTCTCTCTTCAGATTACTGGTTGCGCTGATATTTTTCATTACCGTCTGGTGAAACTTTGGATGGTGGATTGTGTTGAAAGTTCTTTATGTAATTCGGATCAAGTGAGTAGAAATAGAAAGATCAATTTATCTAACCTTTATGAATTTCCTTTCTCCTGGTTTCGCTTTCGGACAGAAGAGTGATACTGAAGCCTCTCTTTCACCGGATTCTTGGCAACACATACAAGACCTTTCCATTTGCCAAATCTTGCTTCCTGACACCTATAATATTCATTGATCAATGTGTATTCTAAGAATGAATGGACTATTTCAGGTTTTACTTGAATATATGAAGCACATCTTCCAATGCATGCGAAACTAGGTATAGGTTTAGGAACACAACCAGGATATTGTAAAACATGTATAACAGGGGTCACTTGGCACTCATCTGTAGTACTGGCTGCATCTACTTGAGATTTGTCATTTCGTAGTCTTGGATCCATGCACATGTTCCCAAAGATAATGAACAGTAGAAAAGAGTTCCATATTTTTCTGAAACCTATATAAATGGAACCAGTCAGCTCATGTCTACTACTCAATGTTTGAATTACCAAGTACACTGATGTTAGATGACATTTCTTCAGGTCTAACCACTGATGACTTCACACAAACTGCAGACTTTTTTAGGAATATACTCCTTTTATAAAATTTCTGTCTATGAACTTTCCATGTACTACAAAAAGCTTTCTTACATTTTGTTCTGTTTGAGTGTAGTTCATTCTGCCATATATCAAAACCATATATAGTTTTTTTCAAGGGTAGGTCTTATGTGAAATCCATGTTTTCTGCCCAGTCAATCTTAGCAGTTACATGCTGTGCCACCTCATGGGGTTGATGGATGCTAGAACACTTGTTGTTTGATGGATATAGGTTGTTTTTTATACAATATAATGTGTCAACATTGTGAGCCCTTCAAGAGGAGATTCTCCGGAATAATAGGTACTATGTGTATATCTGTCCTGTAATATTTTGTTCTCATCGAATTAGGTGATGGCATATCAAAAGGGAGTCAGTTTTGATCATAGATGTACTCTAGTATATCTTCTTTCCAGATTCAGGGTTCATAGGTAACAAAATTCAATCCATAGCAGTTCATCCTGACACCAAACATTTGATTGATAATATTCAGATGAAAATTTCAGGCATTGTTTATTTGAGTGAAATCAATGGTCCCTTTGATACAATTATACAAGGTGTTCTAAAATTAGAGGGCAATATTACATGACTTATTTGAGTTTGGAACAACCATGTAAGTATGGATCCTCAAATGCTTGTGATTGAGTAGCACAGGTGTTTATGGATATTTCAAAAGATCTGGATAAAATCAAACAAAATATGGTAATGAACTTCTTAAACTTCATGAAAACGTAATTTATGGCATTTATAAAAGTCATTCAAGAGTGGCGTTCTAATAATTCAATGCAATTTTTTCGTCGGTGACTTTTTCCAATTTTCAATTTTGAAATGATTGTCTTTTATATAAAGAATTCACTGGTTTAATTCTGTTAGGATGTGCATTCCAATAAAATAATGCATTTGAAGTTCAGGTACACTTGATCAAGAAATCAAATCAAAACAAGCACTTTTGTTTATATAATCGTATGTCCGCAAATGAGCCGTTTGGGCTGTAGATAGAAAAAAACTGTTTAAATCAAAGGCAAATAATACAAGAAGTTGTTTTACTCGTTTTTTTATTCAGTTGACCACGAGCTACAAAAACATTTCATTATCATAAACATTTCAAATATTCCCACCATGGGATCGTCGTAAAATTTATCATTTGTGATTATTTACAGTTTTAATATCAACTCCATTAAATTAAGTGAATAGTCAACATTTTGAACAATTATTGTAAACCATAATTAATAAGTAAAATTAATAAGAAAACAGTGATTCTATTATTGCGCACTATGCGCACTATTTTTGCGGACATATGCTTATGTAAACATGAATGCTTGTTTTAATGTCCCCTATGACCTCGGGACACTCTGTACATTGAAAGAACACCAACAACTCATTAAATGTATACATAACAGAGAGATTAGCAGATACTTCATTTGACAACAAGACTATACATACATTGGATTAAAATATAAGGTGAAGGAATATTAGGTTAAACTATGGCACATAAAAAAAATCATCAATGGAGTAATGTGTTTTTTCAGGCTTTCAGGACTCCATGGACCCTTGTAAAATGATATGATTCTGTCTGGAATTCATAAATGAGCCTCTCAGCAAGTTAACGACTAACACATTTTATTTGAGAAATCTCTTGAGAAATGTCTAAAAATTATGTTGGTAAATATATCATCCGGTGACTATAATGATTATTATGAAGATAAGTGTGAGAATATTATGGTTTTGTAACTTGCTGTATCTCATATTGGTTCAGTAGATAGAGCGGCCCAGATTGTATGATACTTTGTATAACATTTCTATTGACATGTTTGGATATTCTACAGGAAGTTGCTATAGCAAAGTGTCGAAAGTTTTCAAGAAACTTTACAACGAAAATGAATAGATCGGCGAAATACGAATTTCGAAATTTTCAATGTTTCTCATATTTCTCCAAATATCCGATTTCCCAGTTGGCTCTAATACCTTTCAATTGTCCTAAATAATTAATCCCGAGTTTGATAAGTTTTATCTTCCTCTAGATTCATCCATCCATTGTAGTCATCCAGATGTTGTGATTTATGGACTCCAGTAGGTCTTCCAAGAAACACTCCAAGCTCCAAAAGAAACCAAAACTGAAGCGAAAAGACTCCAAAGAGAACGTGTCAAACATCGAACTCAAATCGAGATACGAACGTTTGCAGAAGGAAAACGCTAAATTGGACAAAGAAATCAGAGATTTGGAAGAGAAAGGAGTTTCCACTGATCTGAAACCTCAGATGGGGGCTCTGCACGAGTACAATGAGATGAAGGACTTGGCTCAGATAATCCTTGGACGTTTGGCAGATGCTGAGCAAGTGACTATCATCGAGCTGCACAAACGGTTCAACTTACCATTGGAATAATTATTTGTAAGTGGTTATAATTCGATGAAAATCAGACAGAGTGAGATACAAAGGTATATTTTGTTTATTTTCTGAGTTAGAAGTTTTATTGTTATCATGCAGGGTATTCAGTGATAATACAAAATACACAAGCAATCTGAATGCCTAAGTTTCGAAAATTTTGTTCCATAATATCAAGAATAATGAAATCATAGGAACTAAAGATAAATTTAGTGTTATTCAAAAATTACAACACCATCCGATGAATTTTCCTGGCAAACAAGCTCAAATGATGAGTGTGTATACATGGTCTTCCAGCATAAATCCATTATATCAGGAATAAATTGAAGGAGATTGAGATTTTATCCCACTGACAACACAATATTTATTCATTAACTTGTTAACAACTGATGAATTATTTTTTCTCTCATTTTTAGATTCATAGATCATTTGGATATCTGGAAATAACGAAGTTCTTGTTCTTACTGTAGAGCAAGAATAAACAATATGATGATGAACTAACTACTTATATTTTGAAATGATAAGTGATCTTTCATAGGTAAATTTAGATAATTCAATTTGAATTTTTAATAATTAAGTAATTTTTCAATAATAATTGTAAAGGTAACAATATTTCCTACTTGCATAATCAATCAATTTGTTTTTGCCTAGATTTTTGATCTTTCAAGAGAAAATATATTTTATTTACCATAATGACACTTCAATGGTCATCAAAGCTTTTTGATATTCGATTCCACACAATAATAGTTGATAATATTTTTGTACTTGAATTTCAATAATATAGTGAAATAATTCAATATGAATGAATAAAATGAATATTGTATACCATAACTCATAGATTTATTGTTGCAAAATATTTTTCATTATCACAAGCTTCTATTCTTAACAATAATAATCATGTTCACCTAGACATTTCTTTGGACAAACTTTTACTAAAATTGCTACAGAGATTCCAAAAATACAAATAGAAACAGTCTCAGAAAAAACATTTACGAAATCATAATGATGATAGAGGTCATTTTTATCTACTAAAATCGCCACACTTGAAACACTTGCATTCTGCAGGTTCTCTTAGCTTGATATCCATGGAATTTTTCTCTTCGCCTGTTAATCTCACTCCATCAGGATCATAGCAATGCATTAATGTTATTATTCTTTCTCTGAGGAAGCTTTCTCTGCAACAGTAACACTCCTGAAACAAATTGAATAATACTTTGTTACTCTAGTAAATTTGCATCGCCTTTTCTTATGTACAAATCTAGTGCTACTCCATCGACCAATTGAAAAGTGATATAAATCGATAATAGAGAAGGACTTTGGCGAGTTCTATCAACTAATTGAGGCGCTCAGTTACAAAACACATTGATGAAAAAAAAATAATTACACATTTGACATGCATCATCATGGGATATCATATATGAAGTTATCAATATCTGGGAACTATGGAAAATAATCCGGATCTAAACAACTTTACAAACTACTCATTTAAGTAGATTTGAACCAGTTTTGATGGAAAAGATATCAGCTGTTTGGTGGTAAATGAAACAAATCAGATTGATTCACTATGCACCCACAATGAGTTCAAAACATGGCATGCTTCTAAATGCAAAAAAAAAAAATTGAAATGAAGATTACTATCTTTGGGAAATGAAATGGGCAACAAATTACTAAAATAATCAATTCTTGATACAATCCTCTGCTTCAGTCCTGGACTGGACTGGTTTTGAAGAAATAATCCATCCTAGTAGCTACAAATGAATTTGGAAACCAATTGATGGCATGAACGAGTTTTTTCAACTGTAATATGTTTCCATATCTGAATTCTAAGGAAGCGTTTGAATTTTTATCCAATATTATTGTTGACAGTGACATCAACGAACAATCAACTTGAAATGGATTTCACAACTTCTGCAAATGGGTGCCTTAATTGTCGTGCGGTTTTTCAAAGATCACAGAATATGTCACCTTCAGAAATCCAGTGGGGGTGATGACAGAAGGCTGTACTTGGCTTTTGCAGGACCCTTCGCATTTATTCACTGCTATCTCTCCGTTGCATGTTCGTTGTAGCCTTCCAAGCTCGTCGTATTCCTCTGAAAAGGACAACAAAATTGCCTCAAGTATCTTTCTTTCAGTAACAAATCCAAAAAGGATGTATCACAAGTTTATACTCCGTCAAATAAACGAAATGAAATTCGTTATTTGATTACAGACCCTTTGTGATGTGTAATTCTGAAGGCAGCGTTTCACAAGTTTCTTCTGACATTTCGTTAACACAATATACATATGTCACTGACAAAAATCCAAAAAACACTTTATAAAACAACATGTTTCGAGCTCCACCAGAAGTTGACTGAGGTAGAAGTCCCGTTTGTATTGCTTTTTATACCCTTACATTCTGGATGCTGTTTCAGAACCATCGAAGATATCATGTTAATTATGTTTGTGTTTTAGTTTTTGTCCTCTCTACTGAAATGATACTGGAGATGGATTCGTTTCCCTATCAAACATTATTGAATAATTTCTTTTATTGTCTATAATTGGATGTTTTAATGATCTATCCTAGACGTGGGTGGAGAATATGACCCTTATGGACGTTCGCCCCAACCCCTGGGAAACCCCTGCGGTGAATACAAGAGTAGCACTTATGAGAATTGTTTTGAAGTCACTTTTTGCCGATCCCACTGTGTTTTGCATATGATTATTTTTTTGTATCCATTATTTACGGTACATGTTTCTTAGTCTCCGAGTGTTTATAAAAATCCTAAAAAACTTGTGGGTTTATCACAAGAAAAACTGAAATATCTATGTTGATATCAGAGGGTGGTAAATTAATATTCATTGCCTAAAATCTATTTCCAGTGTTTACATACTTAGTCAATAATTCATCCACTTACTATATTCAAAAACCAATTACACTGCATATTTCTCAAGAATCACAAATACACAATGATCATATTATGGTGTCAAAACTTTCTAGGAAATATAATGTTTTCCTTGTTTTTGATACTGTTGAAGATTATACCATTTTTAACATTTGGTATGCTTACATATTTAGTGGATAGGCAGTAAGAGTCCGCCAATTTTCTCTTTTCACTTCTACCGTAATTGTTGTAATCCTCAGTTAGAAAGAGTTTTCGTGATTTTCTATAGCATGCATCCGTTTGCTATAGAATGATTTTTTTTATGTTTTATAACATCTTTATCTGCTTTTCTCGATAAATCAGTATTGTGTAGTACTAAAGTACCACCAAATACAGAAGATTGTTTCGAAATTCGAGAATTCGAGATATTTGTTTCGAAAACTTCAACTGTAGCCGAAAAACAGTGAGTTTCTTCAATTTGATCAAAGTCTGAGACAGCTTATGTTAATTTTGAACAGATTAGTGCATTTTCCATCAATTCAAAAATCACTTAACTATTTGGTTATTTATTTTCAGATTTTGAATTAGTCTAAAAATTTGAAACTCTGAATAATGTCTGATCCATCTGACGATACTATCCAGTCTGATAGAAATATCGAGAAAGATGACAATATGTGCGGTGACCATGCACGAGGCTTCTGTGAAAGAAAATTCAAGCACGATCATGAACCTCGGTCATTGAATTTTTGCCACGATTTCCAGAACAACGTTTGTCCTAGAACATATTGCAAGTGAGTTGTTTTCCTTATGCAAGACAAGTAATTTGTTCATTTATGTATTCCTACAATAATCTCAAAAGTACTGAAAAGTACTTGGCAAAGTAATATATATATTACCTGATTAAAAAAACATTTTCCTCCGACCACAAGCCTAAGTTGTTGATTACGAAAAAAAAACAATTGTAGAAAGCTTGTCCTTACACATGGTATTCTTGTCGTTTTAGTATCATGGTCCTTACCCATAATGAGTTAACGAACGCACACTTTTCAAAAGATATGTAGATTGTTTTTGTGACTTTTAGAAGATCAGCAAATATGAGGACCCATACGTGGAGACCTCGATGAAGACACATTGAAGTTTCCTCCTCTTTTGTCAATATAATCTGAGCTGCTAGTATTATTTGGAAGTTGAACTATGAACAATTAGAAATATTCTCCATTGTATTCTTTTCTGATAATTAAATAATGGTACTTTACAATTTGTTGATATTAGTATAGGTTTCCTACTATGCATTAACTTTTATCAAGAATAAAATTTTCTGACAATTCGATGATAAAATGTTACCTATATGGTGCAAACTTTTGATACGGTATTTGTGGTCGAGTTGTAATGCAATTACGCATTTGTGGAATCTCTTTCCACTTCGTTTGAAATAAGCGATTTACAACTCATGCTATTCAATACATTATCATTTTATCGGGTGCAAATTGTACGATAATTTCAGTGTTGAATTCAGAACTGCTCCCAATAAGAATATTTTCGAATACCGAATTCTATGGTTAGATTATAAATTATTTCTTTGTGAATTCATTTTTATCTGTGATATGTCTCGTGAAAAAAATAAGTAACTATGTGTTCATTTCAATGTGAAAGTGCCATTTTTGTTTTTTTTTTTGGAGGTGTTATGTCTATAAATAGGGATTTTCAAATTCGCGTCTATATGTAAAAATTTTCAGGTTCATCCATTGCTCTATCGAAGACGCTGATGAATACAAACGTACAGGTCAGATGTCCTATCAAATTTTGACAGAGGCCACCAAGAAAAACCAAATGCCGGGAGCGCTCAATATTTGCAGTCAATTCCGCAAAGGTCAGTGCAGAAGAAGCAACTGTAAATATCGCCATATAACCAAAGAACAAGAGGAGGCTGAAGTTGTGGAGTTGATTCACAATTTGGCCCAGAAGCAGGTGCCGGTAGTGCTAAACAATAATCCCAACGAGAATCATCTGATCACCTTGAGATCGTTGACTAGTGAGTACATTTTTCTGAAAATAACATTTTTGTTTATAAAAATCCACCTCTCGGACCTTGTACAGGGTGATTTACCTAAGTAAATGAAGACAAATAACTTTGTCAGACGTTACCAATATGTCTCCTAAGTTCTAATTATCAATAATGATGCTACACTGTCTCACTCCTTACTTTAAGTTTTACATGTAGCTCAATTGAATACTTATTTATCTCACTTCTTTTCTGTATCATACATCCCTTTTTTTCTTTATCATACATCCTCATGTTATTGGAAATAAATGTCTATCTGTCTATCTATGGAGCACCATCGTAGCATGAACATGTATATGACTTCCAACATTCAAAAATAAAGATAGTTGAATAACACAGTACAAATGACATGTCAGACAATGACTTTTGAAAGGCTTGGCAGTCTCATTAGCTTTGCAGAAGATTTATAAACTTCCAATCGTAATATGAAGGAGCCAAGAGACGCCAACTGCTCATTGGAAGGACATGAGATGAGAGTCCTTAACTCCATAGTTTTCTCTACGTTTCTTTATTTTAGATGTCATCAGAAGAAATGGCGTTAATTTTGAGGAGTACAAGGATGAAGGTTTACCATTGTTGAAGCGACGTTTCATCACCGCTCAAGAACACGACATTCTGCCTTGTGAGATTTTAGAACATCCTGGACATGCTGCACCCGTTTTCAAGGGTTATTTTGCCGGCAATCCTCCTTCGCCGATAAGGAATAGAATAGATACGAGGCAAATGATACCCAAGGTTGAAAAATATCTCAGCTTACTAATAATCCTTTTTTTTTTCAGAAGTATCATTTTGGAAGAAGAGAATAGTCTACTCCATAAAGAGATAGCACAGTTGAAAAAACAAGTGAGTCTTGAGAAATATATGTATTGTTCCATTATTATTTTAATGTGATCTTGAAGGGAACCTCACAGTGACGTGAGTTCTATATCCTCATTTCATTTTGTTGAAATGTCTACAGTCTGGAACGTATTGGAATAGCACTATCGGATACTTTGTAGTTATGTTGTGATAACATGAATCTTTCACCTGTAGCAATATATCTACCTCAAAGTTATAAACAACTTTTTTTATTGAAGGTTTTCAAGTCATTACCACTGCTTTCTCTATTATTCGTTAATGACTTGCCTTCCACAAATCATCACATTGTTAACTCTCCACAGATGATCTTAAAACCGATATCAAGGATTATTTCCAGTTCCAGAACGATATCAATAGAATACACGATGGGTCCATATGTAATAAACTATACTTCAACATCGATGAATGATTTGTAATGTCATTCAGTCACTAAGAATCCAAGCCATTACATATACACCATGGGAAATAATAATAATACTAAGAAGAATAATACTATACCGTCCTTGATAGTACGCAAATAAAATAATTCCAAGAAATAAGTAACAGCAAACTGAGCACGTTGCATTTTGCGCAATTTGTTGACGAAACAATTTTTGGTCTCCTTTTTCCGAAACGCCAGTGTACTGTTTCACATACCGACAAACTTCAAGGGATGGTAGAGGACATCAAAATAAACATTTTTGCTCGATAAACAGTCCGGAAACTCTTCGTTTTCGAAATACAGGGTGTTAATTTTAAAAAAAATCGATTTTTTATTAATATCGTAAAAACGATTCGATCGAATTCAATGAAATTTCTACAGATTATTGATACATTTATAAGGTATCTTTTGGAGCTATTAGAATTTGCCCAATAATTTCAGGGGCGTGCCCACGGGCTATGTCGGATAGTTTTTGCACGAAAAAAATATCGCCCAGTAGATTTTTTGTAATTATGATAATTTTTTTAAAATGAACAACTGAAAATGCAACTTTTTGTCCCCTGAAATTTTTACGTATCTACGTTTTGAAGAAAAAAAATAAAAACCATATCTCTTACATCTATGAAAAAAAAAAATTAAATGCTTCAAAATTATACCTTACATTTTACCAATGCGTTTATTGAAATATTGAAAAACTAATAAAACTTCCAATAACTTTTTTTTACCAATCATTAATTATTAATAATTATTGTATTTAATTTGATAATATTCGTGATTTTTAATATCTTGGAAAGAGTATCCAAAACATACCGACAAATAAAGGATGCTAAAGCAATAAAATGTTCTGAATAAAATAAAAATAACTAAATTAACTCTCAGTTTAGTTGGACACCACTGACTTTTGTTTACATTTTTTGATCAAACTACGTTTGATGTTTGGAACAAACATTGTTTCCACAATAAAATTCAACAGATACCAATTTTAATATAAAGAAAAAATTAAATACCCTGTATCTCGAAAACGAAGAGTTTCCGGACTTATGTTTATCGAGCAAAAATGTTCATTTTGATGTCCTCTACCATCCCTTGTTTGTCGGTATGTTTATGGGACACCCTGTATGTATATGGGCTATTTGATGTTGAAACGAGTTTAAAGAAATTCGTTTCTCCAGTGTGACACCCGCCTAAAAGGCAGAAATAACTCGAATCATCCTTTTCCTTGAGGTCTCCGACCTGACGGCGACCAACGAATTCCTGCTGGACCAGAACGCAGCGCTGCGGCTGACGGGCGGCAAACGCGTCGGCGCCGCCGTCGGGCCGGCGCAGCGGCAGCGGCAGCAGCAGGTCAACCGCACGGTGATCGCCAGCGTGGCGACGGTGCCCGTCTCGCTCGCCGCCGTCTCGACCGTCTCCGGCGACCACTCGGTGTCGATCGCCGGCTGCCCGACCGTCACCATCGCGTCCGCCGCCCCGCAGCTGTTGGCCAACAGCCAACAGATTCTCGGTGAGTGTGTTTTATTCTTTTCTTTGTTACAATCAAGTGAAATGCATATTTTCCATAGGAAATCGATTGATTGTGAACATTTTTTTTTGTTTTTATCTTCTGACAACACGAAAGGAAATCCTATAATGTTCCAGGAACATCTTGTTACTCAGTGATGGAATGTCGAGAGAGAAGGTGGGTATGTATTGGAATTTTGGAAAGTTTGGAGGTCGTGAGCATCAGAAAAAACTAGACAAAGAATTCCATAACTTTGCCGTTGCGGCGAAACTCTCTTAAATCTCAGGGTTTTTGGTTTGGGTTCACACTGTATATATTTGTAGCAAAGAAACGAGGCGAGTCGGACAAACCAGTTTCTTTTCCTCAAAAGTGGTAGGTATCTGCAAACTGACAATAAAACTTTAAATTCTGCCGCGTGACTGAATCACAATTAAAAGTAAGAAAAATAGGAACTTAGCGGAGTCCAGTACTTGATTGTTATAAAGCGGTTATTAGCATCAACTCACCTGACAGATCAGGCACAGTGCTACTCGAATAAACGTATTTCAGCGCAGTTGGAAACCACAAAATTCTGTTCAATATCAGACACTTCGCTGGGTATAAGAAAAGAATTACTAATCGTAGGTGACCCTCTCTGATACGCAATGATCGAAATTCACTAGGCCCACGAAGAACGACAATGTCCTGAAAAAGGTGAACAGACTTTTTCAACGAATTATTTAGTACTCGTGGGGTGGTGATAAGCCAAACCCAGAAATGAAAAGAATGAAATTAGAAGGTTGGATGCTACCCTATAGCAGTTTCGCTACACCGTTCTATTGATGAATGATGCTGAACTCGTCCAGTTTGTCTACCTGGAGTCGCTCGTAGTAGCTTTTTTCAGATTTCTGTTGTCTTCATATTTGTAATTCAGAATTCTATAGTTGAAATATACCCAATTAGTAACGAAACACCCTGTTTGATATAAAATTTTGATTTTTTTGATAATGTAAAATCTCAATCTACATATATACATAATCGAAAGAGAAAAAAATAATAAGAGAATATTTCAGTTCATTGGAAAATATCAATTTTTTTTCATTTTATTTTTGAAAGATATTTTTTTGAAGAAATTTCAGTTTCAATGGAATTTTGGTCATGATCTTTCGATCAATGAAACTAGAATGTTCCATGATTTCAAGTCTGTGATTTTTATGATGAATTCTGTTGATTCTGTTTCTTGTATTATAGCCATGATTGGTTATATTTGATTTTGACAAGTAACTTCTCAAAAACTGGATTTTTTTTCTCTTATAGTATAATTTTTAAGTTTTCTAAGGAGTACATTAAGAAAAACTGTATCAAACGCCTTTCTCAAATCAAGAAATATTCCTTTTTTTGTCATCAAGTGATCTGATTATATTATGTAAGTGTTTTTTTTTTCAATTATTGATACATTCATTGTGCCATTAACCAGGTTGTTGGAATCATATTCAAATAATTCAATATATAAAGAAAATAAATTATTTCCACCAAGATCAGTTCAATTTCTACAACAAATCATTGGAGAAAACGATAAGGGAAACAAAAAAAGAAATTTTATGATTATCACTTTTATCTTATCAATTAATATATTTTTATTTCAATTCACGAATCCTATCAAAAATGCGTTCGTAAATTGGAAACAAAATAAACGGTTTCAAGAAATCGAATAATAACGTCAAAACCAAAAATCTGTGAGTGAATTTTGATTTCTCTTTCAATTTTGTTTCAGTGACTACAAACCCGACGACCCAACTGGCTATCGCCAACAACTCCCAGGCGCAACTAGCCATCGCCCAGCAAAACTTGGCCAACAACCTGGCCGCGCAGCAGCCGCAGCTGTCCTCGCAAGCGCAGCATCTAGCCTTAGCCACGACGACTCAACAGCTCAACTCGCAGGCGCAGCACATGGCCAATCAGCAGCTGGCGCTAGCCGGCGCGCCCCAGCAAACTCAGCAAATTTCTTTGGCCAACAACGCGCAGGCGCAGCAGCTAGCTTTGGCCAACACCAGCCAACAGCTGAGCTCGCAAGCGCAACAACTGGCGCTCGCCAGCACCAATCCGCAGCTGACGTCGCAGGCGCAGCAGCTTGCCTTGGCCAACACCACGCAGCAGCTGAGCACGCAGGCGCAGCAGCTGGCCATGGCCAATACGCCGCAGCAGCTGGCCGTGGCCAGCGTTGCGCTTGCCGCTGGTACCAATCAGCAGCTGATCGCGCAGCAAAATTTGGCCTCCGAAATGCACAGGAACGCGATACAGACGTCGCAAGCTATAGCTATGTCTAATGCGACGCAGCCGATGGTTTCGCTGGCTGCAGGGACCAATCAGCAGCTGATTGCGCAGCAAAATCTGGCCTCGGAGCTGCACAGGAACGCGATTCAGACGTCCCAGGCTATTGCGATGTCGAATGCGACGCAGCCGATGGTATCGTTGGCGGCAGGGGCCAATCAGCAGCTGATTGCGCAGCAGAATTTGGCCTCCGAGCTGCACAGGAACAGTCAAATGAACGCGATTCAGACGTCGCAAGCTATAGCGATGTCCAATGCGACGCAGCCAATGGTGACGTTTCCGATCATGACGCAGAGTATGAGTCACGCGTTGACTCATTAGTTGGCGGAATTCTACGAGAAACAGTGTTGGTTTCAGCTGAAAGATCGTGGGATGAGGGACGGAAAGGAGTTTCACGTTAGTTTCAGCTAATTGCGTCAACCGATCGCCAAAAAGTATGAGCTTGTTTTCACAGCGACTCTTTTTGACAAAAGTATCTCCACAAATAGTCGTCGCATTTCAGTATCGCGCATTAGAGTTGGAGGTTGGATATAACATTTAGGTGAGCAGTAAGGTGGTTCCATCTGATTATGATTCAACTGGATTTTCTCCTGAACATAATGGACAGTGAAGTGGAAAAGAGTGATGAAAATCAGAAGTGGGATTGAAACTTCAAAAACATTTTAATTTCTGAACTTTACGATTACATCTTGTTTTTGTTATTCATCTGATGGGTATAATAAAATAATTACTGCGTTCATTCATAGTTTACAAGTTTATTTATCAATATGCATTATTTTGTTACCATCTTGTCCAGAGGACATTTTTATTTTCAACAGGAAATCATGTTTGTCATAGGTAAAAGTGCTGGTTTCTGCAAGATTATCAAATTAGGGACTCCAAAAGTAAATCACAACTAATTTTCAAGTAGATTTATCAATGAGTAAAATGATGATCTAGTCATCTCACTGAATAATGAGTTTTTTTGATAACAAATATTCTGAAAGTGTCTAGAGCATTCTTTCTCAAGCTGGGAGCTTTCAGGGGCGCAGTAGAATGTTCAGAGAAAATTGGGGGATAATAAGACAATCTAGAGGAGCTACAACAGACAAATTCTATATCTCTATAAAAATCGGACTTTGAATTGCCTCTATCACGGCAACCAAACAGTCCACAGTAATAAAAATGAAAACTGAATACAGGCGAATCTTGTTACTCATAAAAAACTTATTTATACATTATAAAAGAGCTTCTAGCTAAATCAAATGTTAGTTTTTTTAACGTTAATGAACAATTTTTCATAACAAAACTTCATTAGTTGATTTTTGAATGAAACAAAACACTAATAGTAGAAATATTATATTTTTTTCATGCTTGCAATAACTCTTTTTGAGGGTTGTTCAAGAAGAATGGACTTCTCCAGAAATGAATGAAGTAGCAATTCTACAGGTTATGTAACGAACTTTCTGACTATTGTAGGTGGTAAGTACTCAATAAACTGAATAAAATTAATTCAAATTAAATTTTACGTTAGCTTTGTTAAGAAACCAGCGAACTAACCTAAGCATTGTTCAACGTTGATTGTAGATTTTGATAAACATTCCCTGTGAAAAAATATATCGAACGAAAGAACAAACCTTATAAGTTCTACATAATACATAATAATACAGATCTATATTTAAAAAAATAGTAAGAAACAAAAATTGAAGAAAAAAGATATTTTGATACTAACCTCATTGAGGTACCTAATAAGTATGGGTTGATTTTGATTTTTTTATTTTTTAGGGTGTGGAACAATTCGAGTGAAAGAAATAATTCCATCAAAACGTTTCAATGATATTCATGAAATACTTTCAACACAATTCTGTATCTCAAGAATGATTCATATAGTTGTTTTGACCTAAAATGCAAGTGAAATTATTGTCTTTCAATTTTCTGGGGTACCCAGAATAATAGATTTGCGTCAATGTGCTACTGAAGATAACATATATAACTATAACTAAAGATAACTATAGGTGGGATAGATATTATCCAAAAATAAAAACAGAGATATGTTATAATTTTTTTAATGATATCAACATAGTGTCCATCAAAATAAAAATATACTATCAAGCATATCACATTTGAGTTTGGAGCATGGTGCACTACTTTGGTAATATATATATTAATTATTAATACCTTTAAAATATAACATTCTTTCACCATAATATAGAAGACGCTAGTGTCTCTTCTTCAATTCGTTGAATCTCCTTGTCAAATCATCAAAATCAATGTCATTGTTGGACTCTGAATTAGAATCATGCGACTGTGGCAGAGTTGATGGTACAGACGGCAGATCTGGTAAATCGTATGTCTTGCCATTCATTTTCAACCTCGGGGCTGGTTTAGGTTTATCATCGTTGTCCTAAAAAGTACTGGATTAGTGGGGGTACTACAATTCTCCGTGAAGTGACACCATACAAGCATTTCTGTCAGAAGATGATGTAAGCATGTGAAGTAAGCAGAGCCATATGATGTGAAAAACATAAGGGGTAGTTTGCAATTTTGAAAACTAAGGCGGAAGATAGACTAGTTCCATTTTTTGACCTGTCAAGAAAATTGCAGTATAATATATTAGTTTTTCTATGTCAGTCTACATCACTATACAGTGTCATGAGAAGCTTACACTACCTGTATATCGTGAATCATTCATAGGAAGTTACTAAAAATATATATGCTTGTATCAAAGATGATGCTCTATTCATATAGAATATTTTTGACAATGCAGTGTTGCTGCTTGAATTAGAAAGTAGTATTAACTTTTATATTTCAAATGAAACACCCAGTATGTGTATATCTACCTGATATTTCCCTATATTCATTTCTGACCGCTTTCAAGATTATGAATATTTTCTATTTTTTTGCAGAAAACAGCAACTCAAGTATCCCAATACTTCAGCATTCAAAAATATCTATAAATATGATATCACATCGAGATATCATAGGGAAATATTAGATTAGCTATGTTTTGAACAAAAAACATGGAAGATAAATATCATGGGTATAAGGAAGTATTGAACAAAAATATTAAGAACCCAAAAATTTGATAATATACAGGGTCTCATTTGAGTAGCCAAATTTTCAGAATAATCCGATGTACCGTTTTCTGTATACTTCCAAGGTACCATCGACCGTAAGACACCCTGTATATCAGATGATTTATCATATCCAACAAACTTACAATTTTTTCAGTGAATTATGACCCAAATGACAGCTTGAAAACTGCAAGAATCTAAATGAATTTCTCAAAAACAAACATTGTAAAATTCAATTTTCATTATCACAGAATGAATACTTTGCTACTAAAAGCATAGCTGTATGGAGAAAAAATCTGGCAAACTGAAGTGATATACTACTAGATTTCTTCCCTCCAATATTAATTGATCAACTAATTATTACAAAATCATACCTCATTGTTGTCATCAATATTAAGATCTGTAGGAATTTCCTAGAAAACCATGAGTATGTTATCAAATTGAGTTTTGTTTCTATAGCAGTGTTCACAAAAATGATGAATTTTAATCAGAAGTCAAGATGAAATGAAAAATAAAAAAAAATCATTACCTGCAAGTTCACACCAGGATATAAGTTGTGATATGATGGTAAATTACTATCCTGGAATGACAAAAATAAAATATATTGCAGCAAAAACCATAATTCAACAAAAAAAAACTGTTATATGCAAACTAAAAGAAAACATAAAATCTGTCTGGAGTTATGTGAACTCTGAGTCTATACAAATTGTATATGCAATGACAAACAATGTGAGATATTGTGAACTCATAATCTGTATTCAAATTGTATGTACAATGACAAACAATGATTTAGAACTCTTATTTGTACTTGATATTTTTAGTATATACACTGCTAGGTGACGTCACATTCAGGAAATTATGGGCAACAAGCAGAAATAGCATCCGTTTTCCTAAGCAAAATTTTCATCTTGATTTCATGAATTTTACATGGCTGCAGGTTGAAAAATTTCAACTTTAATTGAATATAAATTATATATTCAATAAGAAATGATGACTTACAGTATTATCAGTGTTAGATTCTTTTTCATCCTCTGGAGGAATATTGTATGAAAATGCAGATGGTGGGGCAGATGGTCCAACATTCATCTCTTTTTCATTCATTGGCTGGAAAACAACAAATTCTCATTTCGCTTATTTTTTATAACAAAGAAATGCCTTACTGGGTAAGCAAATGGTGCAGGACCAGGCATAGGATCCATCAGATGTGGTAATGGTGGTGGCAGAGGGTACCCCATGAACCCAGGAGGTTGGGGCATACCACCCCCTCCCAAATTATTGGAGTTGTTTGATGACAAATCTATTAATAATGCATCATTGCCTAAAATTAATTTTTTTCATTGAATTATCAAGCTAAATATAATCAATTTCCAACCTTTCTCCATCGCCATTATTTGTTGATCAGGCTCATATGGAATATTGTAACAGCTTGTTATTTCAATCATGTATTTTTCAACTAATATCTTTGGAGGACTTTGTATGGATAATTTATGCTTCAATTTGGTACTGATAGACTCAACTGATTCCACTTTGCAAGCTTCTACATAACTTGGACCGTATTTTGAACCCAAAAGATCGGCTATCACTTTCAATTCCTAAAATAATCTTGGATAATAATTGAATTCAAATGCATAACATGATGGACTAACTTGTACATCTGATTGCAAACGAGGTGAAACCCAAATGAGGCTAGAAACAGCTTCTGCAATACCCTCATCCAATTCCTTCATATTTGAAATGAGACCAAACCTGGCAAGCAGGAGATCACAGTACATTTCAACTAGTTCTAGAGCTTCAACTAGATAATCGTCCCTAAAAAAAACATCAACTTACAAGTTATGAAAAATATACTCCTACACTACCTTATGATGGTTTCCACTCTGATTTTGGCTCTTTCAACTTTTCCTGCCAAAATGTAATTTGCGATTTCTCTCCTAGACTTTTCAATGAGTTCTGTTTTCTTTTTCTGTAAAAGTTTCAGCCTGGAAATGGCCAGACGCAAGTTCGTCTTCAATTTAGGATAGTTGGGACCGCTAGCGAACATATTTGATTTAATAACTTCGCAACTACGAATACACAAACAATTAACAAATAAACTTATTGATGCCAGATAATGATAAATGAATCATCACTCGAAAAAGAATGAAAGGGAGAGGACATCTGTCACTGTACTGTCAGACCTGTATGAAAAAAATGTCAACTAACACGAAGGCTAAACTCTTCTTCTTTTCTGTTTTCTCAATAGGATTCTGTTACTGGTTCAGGCAGAACCGAAGCAGTATAATAAGTATACACTGCTTGAGAAAATATTTGAAACGCTCTTTAGTAGGATGAAATAATAATAATATAATCACTAAGAAAATGATGACTTATCATTGTCCATTAGTGCTGCATAGGGTCTCCGGTTGCAGCAAACATAATAATTTTCAAATTTGAATTTTCGCTAAGTAGGTACTGCAGATAAGTTAGAAAAAAAAAATGTTTTTCTAATTATGACAGTGAGGCCAAGAAAATTACTAATAATGAGAGACGATGAATTCATTAATGAATGCCTGTATTATTTCCACCATATATCATATCATGTCACAAAATGTATCTATCTCCAGGATAGCCAGTGTGGTGAGCGACTTCATTCAAATAAACGCTGTAAGTTGTGCCTGCAGGATCTGGTGGAATTTTTCCATCCACTGGAATCCTAGCAGTTGTCACTAACATTTTTTCAAGTTTCATTCCTCCAAATGAAACAGATGTCACCTAGAAAAGCATATGGAATTATTACAGCGACGTGAAATTTTACTTTTTCAACCACAAAACTCATCTGCGATGATCCTTACTTGAGGAGTCGGCATGAATATATGTTCCAAAACAGTTCCATCTTGAGGATTGAATTTGATTAAATCAGAACCATATATTGCACAGACCCATAAATGTCCCTTAGAATCGATGGTCAAACCATCAGGTAACCCCGATATGTTATTGGATTCAAAATTGAATACTCGCTTCTTGTTACCTTGAAAATATTTTCAACTTAATATCCAGGAGGCTCCACATACAAATATATTACATACTGAGTGTTCCTGAATCTGAAATGTCGAATTGAACAACACAAGGATCTAAAGTATCGATATAATACATCTTCATTTTATGCGTGTCCCATGCTAGTCCGTTAGAAATGCCTATGCCACCAAAATGTTTCTTCAACACGCCTTTTTCTAAACTATAAAGTGCTCCTCTACCTGGTACAGTGCTGCCATCTGGTTTCGTTGGACCCATTGTACCTCAAAAATCCAAAAAAACTTCATTGATAGAACTATCCTCCAAATTGAAGGCAAACAACATACACAATAATAAAGACAACCATCATAAATAACAACTAATAAAATTGAATATTATAATCATTTAAACGCTGGGGCTCAATGTAGCTTTTGCCGGCAACGTCAAAGACAGTGTTGAATGAGAAACAAGGAATGAATGAAATACATTGTTATGACTGTACATAAAATATATCGGATAAACACGACAAAAAGATTCAAAGAACATATCTCCCACTTCAGGTATAATCAGTGCGGCAAATCAAGCGTTGCCAACATCTTCTTGAGGCTGGCCAACCTTAGATAATTTGAAACTTCTTAAAACACGTAACGAACAATCGAGAGTTGGTTCTATACCATATTGTTGATTATTTGATTTACTTTGACGAGACGATCATCGAACTGTCACGGTTCACTGAACTGGCGACGGATATTCATTGATACACGGCAATTCTATGAATGAATAAATAGGCTGTCATGAATATCGACAATCAATTGCTAATAATTTTTACTCTTCAAGTCTGCTAAAGATGACAACTTAGTTGCCGAAATACGTATTTAGACTTCAATTAATTAATGTGTTGTTTTGGGTGTTCATTTCTTATTTGATTATAACTAGCCTTCGAATCGTCACTTCAATAGAAGGAGATAACAGACATAAAAAATAATCAATCTGTTTGTATCTCTCTGAACGGACAAAATTCACTTCAGTTGATAATATAGAGTCCGTCTAAAGTCCGTTCCCACCATACTAATTTTTAAACCACCACTTTGACAACTTTGGTTACTGAAAAGTATCTATTGACATAAGAAAGACAAACAGTAAAGAGAGTAGATTACCAAAATTTGTTCTCAAGTCGGGTGCATATTTGTCTGTGTTCATTAAAGAAAACAAATTGTAGCCTACTGATTATTAGCAAGGAGTTTCTGGTAGGTATCTAAAAGTTGAGTTTCACGCAGTGACCATGTTGGGGCAGATCATTGATTATCTATCTGCACCACAAATATATTGAATTAATCATCGTATTTTCTATTTTGATTTTCAGTAATTGTGGAGACGAAATCACAAAAATTCAAAAGAAATCAACAAAAGCCTTTAAATTAATTAACCTACAGACAGTATTCAGATATTATGTGAAATCAGGTTACAGTATTGCTGCAGCTTCAATTTTTCTTTCGTTTTCATTGTCTCTGTTCAATTATCAATATCTATTTACCTGCCCATAGTCTACCCCAAGGATCCACTTTAGCCCCGTTCAGCCGATTGCCTTTCAGCTCTTCTTCTGTCTCTATTTCCACGATGGTATCGACATTCGAAACTTGAGGACTCTGGCCATCCCATTCCACAAACACAAATTTTCGTCCTAGTCCAGCAACGAATTTTGTGTAAGATCCTTTCACAGGAAACACAAATGCTAGAGGCTCATTTCCTATAATAATTATGATCTATTAGTGAAGAAAGAGAAGAGGAAAACACACAAGATGTATGTGAATGCCATGCAAACATTCATCAGGAATCAGAACATTTATAATAAAATAATTTCCGATATCCATGAGTGTTGATTTTTCCAATATTTTGAAATGCTTGTAGATCCCCACTTACCAACTTTTGCTTTGGATACTCTCCCTGAGTTTTCATCGTACTTATAAACATCGGAATTTGGAACGTCCACAAATATAGCACTTTGTGTCGACACATCCCAGTGGATTCTGGTTCCAATATCAAGTGGATCACTGATGGGTGTAATCTGAATGTTTATCGACATGTCAACAAATATAAAAAATCATGAACGAAACCTCACTTGACTATATCGTACAATAAACTGTTTACTTTAGATACCTACGTAATCATTGTATAATTCCAACACGTTTTTTGACCTCTAAATAGTCGAAAGATAATAGGTTCATATATTTCGAGACATATATAATTTGTAGTGTATTGACTTATTCATTATATCGGATTCCATTTAACTATTTACGTCGTTGAAAGATTTGCAGTGCATATTTGTAATAGTTGATTGTGAATCAAGGCTGGAAAGTTGACCTTCCTTGACCTCATCAGAAAGTTGTAACCGAAGCTAACAACAAACATTATGATGGTGAAGTCTAAAAGGACCATTCGGTGAACACATTTTCTTTTAAGCGACTAACTGAAAAAGTAAATTCTGTAGTCCGGTCATGAAAGCGACTAGAATAGAATAAATATAGAATTGAAATTCAAATTTCTTGTTCTGTCTCAACTCGTTTTATGAATCGAATGTTGAAGTAAGTGGTGCAGGAAATGATGCTCGAAACTCTTGGACAGAGATGTTATTTATTTCTTGCTGCTAGGCTTTACAACTTGATCTCGGTTGAAATGAGAAACCTCGATTTTCTCTCGTTGTTCAAATCGTAAGTGGAAAAATTGAAAAAAAAAATCAATAAAGGAAATACATTGATGATAGATGTGAAGAATAGATAGAAAAAATAAATCATTATTATTATTTTACAGTTGTCATTATTATTGTTATCATCGCTATAAATTGTATTTTCACTATTAATTCATCATGTTTTCATTGTTATAAATCTATTATATTACAATTTAGGGGTTTGAGTTTTAAGTGATCCACACGCAGGTTAGCCTTTGTTGATCTGCTCTGGTTAATATATATTTATATATATATTATGTGGCAAATACATATTATTATTATTATATTATTATAAATGAATACGACCGTGACGGGAGTTTGATAGGAAAGTACAAGAATGGGACACTTCAACAACGTTATTGGATTCCTGAAACGTCAATTCTGTGCCAGTCGACTTGAATTTAGTTATTTTTGTATATAGTCTGCGAAATCCTACTCTGTTGATAGAGAACTGGATTTTTCAACGAGGCGCAGCCAACTTATAAAAATATTCTAGATGACCAAAGTAATTCGTGCACGAGTTGCAAACAAAATTTTTCTTCAAACGTCAAAAATGAATATCTCTTTAATATTTTTTTGAAGATTCTATCGATTATCGCCTCTAGGGAAAATGGATAGATAGTCTTCTAACCTCCAAAACTAGGATATCACGAGCAGAATGTGAATTATTTGGTTAATCATCAATGTTGAAATTATAAATATTAAATGAAATTAGGTGATCATTCGTCACTATTTCAAAAGTGTTGAAAAGCCTCGATTATTGTTAAATATTCATAAATGAATGATGTCTTTGATTTCTGACACTAACAGCTGTCGATATTTTGAGTTTGATATATCAAAACATACATTCTGAGTTTTTGAACTTGAATTTTGATAATTGCTGCATAAATATGTTGAAAAAGTAGGCTGCATGAGACATACAAAATAGTATCATTGTTTTTATGAACGGGCGTTGCAGCTCATAACGCCCCAGGGCATTATAATTGTGTCTATAGTAACCGTATCCGAGGTATTACAATTAAATGATATACAAGTGGAAAGTGAAATACTTTTATATCGGTATATCAACTTTTGAATTTTCTTCCTGAAAAATCGGAACAAAATATATAGGTGCTCAGAGAAAATCATGATAAAATTAAGGGTTTTTGTGTTTGAATAAATTCGAAAAGTTAAACTGAAGTGAAAATTTTATTCGATGAACAAAAAAACAGTAGTTCCTTCATAAAACTACACTGATTCCTGGATATCCCTTTGCATTCAAGCCTGTAATCCTGTAGGTACCACCGTGTTCTGGAGCTGGCAAAATTCTACCATCTATTGGGAATTTGGCGGTCGTAACATATAATTCATCCAATTTGGGACCCCCAAAAGCAACAGATGTAACCTGAAATATACATGATTATGTACATGTACGAAAACATAAGTGTTTCAGACAACGCATTCACTCAACGGAAGGATATATTCAATATATATATATATATATATATATATATATATTTATATGGTAGGCGGTAATTCTTTTGAATATTTCATGACTGAAAATTCATGCATACAACAGGTCAGCAAACGTTTCGTTGCCGATCTAAAGGGTAATTTCTAATTAATTTTCAACAGGTAGTGCTGACTGAATTGTCAAAATCAATAAAAATAGAATGACCAAATGATACCACAGCTTACAAAATCATCCGTAAAAAAATTATCCGCGTCTAACGACTTACAGAAAATCCTTTTCATTTTTCGATATCGGTCGCATATAATAACTATTAAGGGAACAAAACATGAAACTCATTTCGTGAGTTAGAATCTATCAAATGCGGCATGACCCCTTGAAAATACATTCTTCTACTTCCCCTGTAGATTTTCACAACCATTTTGTATGACAAATTGGAGCTGATGAACATCTCAAAAACTATTGAGAAAAATCTGAAGAAAATCTCGAATGTTTGCGGACCTTATGTTTACATGAATTATATGTACGTAGGTAGGTGGTATTTAGGAACACCTTGTATGTGGCGTTTATCCTGAATCATTCAATTTCCGAATCTCTGAAGAAAAAAACATGCTGCATGTGGTTTTATGCAACTACGAAGCAAGTTAAACTCTCTTTTGAATCGTATATAGGCATTTAAGTGAAAATTTTTGGAAAACTATTCGAGTCAGGTTATTGAAACCGCGTTTTTAATCTCGATGATCGGAAAATGGGAATGATAATGTGAAATCAATAGTACACAAGATACCCAACTCTCAATATCGATTTTGCATGATATCTTATAGTTGTGAATATGTAGATTTGTAGATTTGTGTTGTCAAACAACAAAACACACAAATAGCGCGGAGTACTTGCACGAATGAGTGAGAATATGAATGCTACATGGTTAGCTGATGCGAGCCATGGCCTTGGCCATGTTCTCCCGACCGCCTTTCGCTCAACATCATTGTTTAGATTGGAAGTATTGAAAAATCAATTAAAATTATTAACTTTTGTGTTTCTGTGTCCAGATTGAAATATGGGTGTATCCATACTTCGATATGATCCCTACACAAGTTACCTGTTCTGCAGGGATTGGGATGGATTCCAAAAGCGTGTCGGGTTTTCTGGGATCGATCTTGATGACTCTATACCCTTTGAAAATGGCTACCCACAGGTTACCTTCAGTGTCTATAGCCATGCCGTCTGCGAAACCCTGTACATCGTTATTCTCTAAGGTGAATATTGGTTTACCATTAGCTGCAAAAAAATAGTTCACTCAATTCATTATGACATTCAACGAGCTTTCAGATGATTTGAATGTTAGTTTGATATCTGTAAAGACGGCTAAAGTTATATGTTCCTACAGTATAATATATAAAGCATTCTTAACATCTTCTCTGATCAATATCGTAAAATTAATTTCATAATGACCTAAAGTGTTCATTGAATTATAGGATAATCTCTATATATCTCTTAATGCATATTTGAATTGAATTTGTATTGCCTTCCGTTTTTTTTATGATTTGTTCGTAACCATCAATGGATTCTTCGTGAAAATCAGAACCTGAAGCATGCGAGTTTGAAAGATCCAAAGAAAGAACAATTGGAAAAAACCGAAATTTTAAAATTTTCAATAATTTTAATAAATTTCAAATTGTTTCGTGTACATTATTTTTATATATGTTGGTTAAAGTGTGCGAACATTTCATGGATATTTTTACCACTGGATTTTCCACTTGAGAAGAATTTCACATTATCATGTCAAATTTAATAATACCCTATTATCGTGAGTATTATTGATTTATAACGAAACATGTACACTTGCACTTTTTTTATTAATGTTGTTAATGATAACGCCAGGTTGCCAGTGGAGCTTTTGAGATGTTTGAATGTCAGTCGTAAATAAAAGATCCATTTTTTCCGTCGAAATTGTTTGCGATGAAAAAGAGGAAGCTCACTTTTTGTACAAATGTCAAAAAAATCTTGACATTTCTGCGTCTCTATTGATGAGTAAATATTTACTTTTTCCACTGCCAAAATAATTAACAGAATGAACAAATATTATTACTATTTGAAGGATTTATTCTTAACATGGTCAATTATGATTTTCCATCATAAAACATTTTCATTTATTGTAATAATAATTGATAGTGAAGTTTGAAAAATTACTGTCAGAAACGTTAGATATTCCTTGAAGAGTTGATTCCACAATTTTATCAGATATTTTATTTTGTTTGGAAGAAAACAGTTCAAAATTTTGTTGAAAATCCCTCAGACTCATTGATAGGAGGACTGCGGAAAAGTATGCATAAAAGACAAGATGTCACTTTACCTATAGATCCATTTTTCTGATCGAAATCGTATTCATAGACACTGCCTCTATGGGAGTCGATGTAGTACATTTTTTTGCGCTGTTCATCCCAAGCCAATCCGTTTGAGCAACCAATTTCACTTAGGTGTTTTTTCACTAGACCATTTTGGAAGGTATAGAGGGATCCTTTTTCCTTTTTGATATGCCCAAGCTCTGGTTCTCCACCCATGGTACCTGTAATTCAGCGCAAACTCCTTTGTTATTGTATTCTTGAGAAATTGGTTCCGATTCGAAGAAATTTCTCTGAAGAATTTCCGAAAATATCTACTTTACGGATAATGTTCTTCTGAAAGGAAGCATAACTACTATACATATGTATATAGCGTGGTTATTGAAGTCAATCTGCTTTATAAGACCCTCTGGTAATCAAAAATAAACTGATTTTGTCGACTAAATAACTCCATGAATTTTTTCATGATTTTTCCAAGGCTGGTAATGAAAAAGATTGAGTTCCTGTAACAACGACTAAAAACAATTGGTTCCCTATTTTCCGAAACTCATAATGCAATTTTACCCACCAAATTTCTATAATCGAAATATTGTTTACCTGTCCAAATTCTTCCCGATGGGTCACATTTTCCATCATTGAACCTATTGTCCAGGATATCAGGATTATTTTCCACTTCGCATAATATCTTAGTATTCGATATTTTTGGGCTGACTCCGTCCCATTCTATCACCGCCAACTTTCTGCCAAGACTGATGAGAAATTTTTTCTTTTCACCTCTCACAGGAATTATTATGGAAACAAAATCGGCACCTGGAAGCACGCAGGGTTGGAAAGAGGCTCAAACTTTTTTGATTAAAAGGACCCCTGGTCATTTTTTTCAATAATGATAACAATCCTCATTATGCCCAAGAAACAATATGCATTTTCATAACAGGGAAAATTACGAAAAAATCATAAACAGAAAATTAAACAATCAAATAATTGTATCTGATCTTGAATATGTATGAATGAATGATTCAAACTGATTAGTATAAAATGATTTAAAGTGCTCACAATTCACTTTTTCCAAACTAATCTGGTACGGCCGGCCGACCTTGCCGTTCCTGACGAGTCGTCACTGAACTCATGACTCATGAACATGTCATTTATGTCAATATATGTATATAAACTATCTTACCAATAACTGCCTTGGTATGTTGTCGAGTAGCGGGTACGTATCTATGTATTGACTTTCCAAAAATATCCACATAATACAGACTTTGGGTTTCTGCATCCCAGTGAGGCCCTTCACCCAATTCGGTGGTCTCAACATCTACCAATCTTTCTACCTTCGGGTCCATTCTGAATCAACTCTGAAATGTATTCAGCTCATATACCTATTGAATTAATTATTATAAAACAATTTAAATATATTTCCAACCATGCATAAGAAATGATTGTCATCTGCTATTATATAAAAAAAATGAAGGATGCTCACACGGCGGTTGACATTCCCAATGAAAATCAAAATTCAGAGCGAGCACCTATATAGTGTCAGCCCACAAAGAACACGAAAGCTATAGAGCGTCTGCAGTGATACTAATCTCTGGTGTAGGTATAATAATATCTCATTATCGACCTCCAAGAGTCAAGTCCAAGAGAGAAACGATGTCTCATAGGTTGAAGATAATACTAACAATAATAATTAACGTCTTTATTTCCTTCAGATGGCTCCAAAGAAAACGGGGGAGTTCAATTTATTTGGAGATATATCTATTAAATTGTTCCTCCACTGAAGCCTGTCTATGCTACACTTGTGAAAAAAAAATCATGATGAAAATAGTTGTTACAATTAACAAGAGTTAAGTTACATTGGAGTATTGGATCTATGAAACCTTCCGAGAATGAGTTTTCAGAGTCAGAATAGACGATTTACTAGTACTGGGAAAAAATGTATTTCTTTTTCACCAAGGGAATTATACCGAAATTGCGTCCTGAGGGCCTCTGGCCTGGCAATCTAAAATTTGCACCGAATTGTTCGCTCCAAAATGAACACTCAACTATTATTCAACTTTCAGGAACAATTCGAAAAAATAAATGATATCAATTGAAAATAAAAATGATAATTTTTGTCTTTCAAAGTCAGACTATAAATAGCAGCTCTATGTCTTGGGACGTTTCTAGCTATATCCTTCCAGAAGTTCACTTAGGCTGAAAATGGACGTTAATAAATTCAAAACATATAATATGTCCCTTCTTCTAATCTAATCATCATGTAAAAGTATAAAACGTATTCCTTTCATACGGTTCCTTCAGTCATATAGAATGGGTCAGGAATTTCTCCATACATCATATATTCGTAATAATAATAATTCATGAATCTTACCTGAATCACAGAACACCTTATCCTGTATATTATAATGTATCCACAAACAAATTCAAATCTACACTAAACTTGTCTTGTCTTGTCGTATTGTACACAGTCAAAACTGAGATACTGTAGTTCGGAATTGAATCAAAAATAATAAACTAAACAATTCCGTTTGTTGTTTGATGATGAAGATGTTGGCATCGAGCCGAATAGCCAATTAATATGTACAGAGAGTCACATTCGAAGTGGAATCGAGAGTATGGCAATACTGAGAATTTATTCATGTGAACGGAGAACAAGACCTTGAGAAGCCAAGAATTTGTTCTCATATTCTTGACCATGCTGACATTCTTCGCGTATCACTGTTGTTTGTTTATATTTCTTTCGAGTTATAATAGGTGAATATCATGGTCTGTAAACGAAATCGACGTGTTCGAGTTTTTTCTGGTAAATATTCTATATAAGGGAAATATCAATTTCATTCCATCTAAAGTGTGTACTTTGATGTTCATTTTGCGATTGTTTCTATTTTTGTTTTCATTTCAACGTGCGGATATTTAATTAAAATTCAATATATTCAATCGTATTCAGACTTTGTTTGGAGCGAGAATTTCGTGAAGAGGATTCAGATCGGCACTGATGAAATATAGAAAATTATTATTTCAACACACTGATAACATTATTCATTGATTTTTTGACCCCAACATTGCCATTAGATATCACTTATCATTCTCAAAAGTCCTTTATTCATCTCATCGCAAGGTGGAGATTCTCCCAAATTTTTTGTTTATTCACTTCGTTATCTCGGATTCTACAGAGTGATTCATTTCATCGATGAAAATATTCGAAATATTCGTAAAATGAGTGTTTTTTTAATGGCACATGAGATTCTCTCGAATGTGCAATGAAAATTTGAATATTATACAAGAAATGCAAGCAACATTTTTTGTACAACTGTGGGAAGGAAAGGTAATCTGCCTCCGTAGCAGAAACATACATTGAGACTTCTAACAAAATATTGAATTGTCCAACTTCTTCCAAACAAATCAAAATATCTGATGAATTGTGGAGTATATGTGGGAATTTATGTTGGAAGTATTTGTCCAAAATTTACTACCAATTATTATTCCAATAAATGATCAATTGATCAATTAATAATTGACTCTATAAAGATAAAGATATAGATAAATTTATTCGTCAATGAAGCTTCACACAGTACAGTATAAAAACTTATCAGACTAGTCACATAGAAATGCAAGGTATATATAAAAAGTACAAAAATATGTGTGTATAAAAGTCTCAAAAACATACACATGATGCAAGACAGTTACAGAACAGTGCGTAAGTTGCACAATATAAATATACACAACATGATACACAGAAGTAAAAATATAGATAAAAATATATAAAAAGATAAAAAAACATCAAGAAAGTGCAAATAATCAATGTTGAAATTTCAGAAACTCCTCCATGGAATAGAATGCGTGCTTACTCAGAAATTCAAATAATTTTGTTTTAAATACATTGAAACTTTCGATCTCACCAAACATTTCTAAAGTATGGTTGTAACATATAATGCCCTGGTAAGTGTAAGAACTCTGAGCAATGCCCAAACGTGAAAATGGTAAACGGAGATGATTAGCATTGCGAGTGGTGTGTTCGTGTATCATACTTCCTCTCATATGTATATGGTTCTCTTTTTTTATATTAAGAATAATTATAAATATGTACAAACATGGAAGGGTCAGAATCGAAAGCTTAATGAATATTTGTCTGCAACTCTCACGTGGATGAGCACCTACAAGACATCTTATTATTTTTTTCTGAATTAAAAACACCTTATGAATGTGAGCAGAGTTGCCCCAAAATATCAAACCATACCTTAGTGATGACTCAACAAATCCACAGTAAGAAAGTTTGAGAATTTCTAGAGATACAGTGCCACGCAATTGCCTAATAACAAAACACATACTGCTCAATTTGGAAACAAGATTATCTATATGAATCTCCCATGTGAGTTTGTGGTCTACATACACTCCTAAAAATTTTATATGATCAACTTGCTCTATAGATTTGTGATTCATCCTGATTAAGGCGCTGTAGTCACTGCTCATATTTTTTGGTTGGAATAACATGAAATATGTTTTACTGATATTGACCGATAATCCATTGTTGTTACACCAATCATAAAATTGATTTGCACATATATTTGACATTCCCACTGATCCAACTAATTCCTTTTCAGCTATATGAGTTGATTTGTGTCATCTGCATATACAATCATTTTGTTTTGGGATGCACAAGATTGCATTATATCACTAGTAAAAATAATGAAAAGTAAAGGACCAAGAATAGACCCTTGTGGCACGCCTATAGAAATATTTGCTGGTTTTGACCTTATTGAATCCATGACTACTATCTGTGATCTATCCCTCAGGTATGATGCAATCCATTCATTTGCAATACCCCGAACACCTACGCGATAAAGCTTTTCTAGCAGTAAGACGTGGTCAACTGTATCGAAGGCTCTGCTCATATCAAAGTATAAGGCTATTGGAATTTTTTTATCGTTCAGGTAATCATAGACATGGGTACATAATTCTTTGATAGCCGTTTCTGTAGATTTTTGACATCTGAATCCATGTTGACAGTTCGGTATTAGATTAAATTCTTCCATGAAACAACTGAGCCGATTGTTAAAGGAACTATCAATTACTTTAGCAAATTGTGCAGCAGGCACACATTTCTATAGTTACTCACTTCATCTCTTGATCCTTTACCTTTGAATATTGGTACTGATTTTGATACTTTCAATGCATTTGGGTACTGTCCCTTAACAAGTGATACATTAGTTATATGGGAGAGAGGAAAACATACTAGATCACTGACAATCTTAAGAGCGTTTCCATAAATGTCATCTATACCCGATGAGGGTTTTTTTGTTGTTTTTTTGATAATGTCATATATCTCATGTGGGGTAGATGGACATAAGAACATTGTAGTATTGGAAAAATTGGACAGTCTTATATTTTCCATATCGGGTTTGATTGCTTTCACATTCATAAAGAATTCATTAAATCGATTACATATTTTTAGTTTATCCAACTCCTTGATATTATTTATGGTTATCTTGGTTGGCAAAGCACTCGTCGTCTTATTTCTTGATTCATTAATTATTTTCCAAGTTTCCTTTGATATATTACTTGCTTTACCTATTCGATCATTATTATATTCCAGTTTAGCTTTTTTTAGTTTTTCCTTATAAAGACATTTAAGACTTTTGTAGCGTTCTTTGATGATGTCATTGTTTGTGGTTTTTGAAATTTTTGACATTTCACATAATGTTTGATGAAGCTGTTTTAATTCACAGTTCAACCATGGCTTCTTACTTTTGTTTATTTTTTTCTTTTTTAGAGGAAAAGCAATATTATGATAGAATTCAAAAGTGGAATAAAATTGATTAAATGATTCATCCACGGTATCAGAGTTATAAACTTCTAACCATTTCTCAGACATCAACAGATTTCTAAAAGTTATCAAATTTGATTCTGAGTAATCTCGCCTGAATGTAGTGTTATCCAGGGGGTTCCCACTAATTGGTATCAAAAATTCACATTTTTGAAACGTATGGTCTGATAGGTGTGTATCTTCAACATGTATTTCAGTGGTTGATAAATTTGAAAATACTGCATCTATGCTTGTAGATGTTGTCCTTGAAATGCGTGTGGGTTTGTCGATGTGATTTTTCATGTCGAATTCCTTGAATAAATTTACTATTTTCTTTGTGTCCCTATTTTCAATCAAAAAGTTCACATTGAGATCACCACAAACAACATAGTAGTTCTTAGATTTGTAGATATGACACATCAGATCATACATTTCATCCACAAATATGTCAACACAACTGTCTGGTGTTCTGTAAACCGTCACTATATACAATTTTGTATTTTCAATGAAATTTTCAACTGTAGCTATTGTCACTTCAAACTGTTTTTCAATGGTATGATTATAATTGAATGGTTTAATGATAAAGTTTGACTTTGCAAATATACATACACCCCCATGATTATATTCTCTTCTGCCAAAAGAGTTCACCATAGTAAAGTTGTTCAATGTAAGGTAAGGAATTTCTGATAGCTTCAGCCAATGTTCACTCAGACACAAAATATCAGCTTGGTTGAACTCCAGGAGTACTTCTAACTGCTGTGTTTTTCCTGAGATCCCTTGAATATTGAAGTGCATTACTTTGAGTGTCTTTGTTTCATTGTTATTCAATATTTCCTTCCTTGGGATTTCGCTTTCTGATCTGTGTTTCTGTCGTCTAAAAAAGAATTTGGTCTTGTTTCTTCTTCATCTGTTAGGACATTTCTAGTATTGTATTTTTCGTAATGTCTATTGAAATCAAACCTTCTGTAGATTACTCCCCTTGGCCAGAACTGTGGATTATAAAAGAGTTCTTTGAATTTGAAATCACCGGCAACCACGAAAGTTTTTAATCTTCTATTCTCCTTCAAGTCCTTAACAACAAAGTCCTCTTCATTATCCTGTGTTTTCTTCTGCAGAAACTCTCTTATGTCGCTTTCCTTGACTTCTTGGGAGATCCTAGACAGGTACATCCATATTCTCTGTTTGTCCCCCTTGAATTTTTCTCCAACTTCTCCTGATTGTCCTATATTCCTTTTATAATTCCGTTTCTTTCTCTGTGTTTGCCACCTCTCTTCATCCACATTAATTTGATCCAATATTATATTTTGTTGCTCCAATTCACTTCTCATATCATTTTCTAAGTTGATAATGTCTTTCATTATTTTTTTGGTATTGGCTATATGAGTTTGTCCATTCTCCGTGGGATTTATTTTTTCTTCACATTTTGAGATGGTCTGAGATTTTTTCAGCTCCAAAGATTCATGTTTCCCAGCCAAACTAGGGCCACCCTGTATTTTGGAATGTCTCTCCTCATTGCCGATCTGTGAGATTTCCATGTTTTGCTTTGAGTGGTTTTTGTCAGTAGAAATACTTTTTATGTGTAATCCTTTTTTTGTAGTTGCTCTGGACTTCTGAATGTTTTTTATTGTATCTTCATTCAGCTGTTCATTTATTAATTCATTACGATCTAATAATTTTTCCAATGATGAGATTTTTTCATTCAGAAGGGATATTATATATTCTTTGTCATTGATAATAGTGTCTTTGTCTCTTACGATTTGTCTCAGCAGCTTATTTTCTTCTTTCCAATACTCTTCATCTGATAAATTTGCCTCATTCACTTCAGTTTCGTCGTGGGTTTTTGATTCAGCCGGGAATTTTTCTGTAATGTGTTCATCACAACAACTTTTTGCTTTATTTGCACAACTGTTATGATATACTGATAAGCACTTCACGCAAATTCGGCCATTTACACAGTTTGATTTACAAAATCTGCATTGTTTTCTTTGACCATCTGATTTTGCACCTTCACTTTCGGCCATCTTGAAATATATACAAATATATACAATATATACAATAAATATATACAATAAATCCTTCAGAAAGTAATATTTCATGTTTATTTTGTGAATTATTTCGGACAGTGGAGAAATGTCTTTTTTTCATGGTGAAAAAATACTTTTTATCACGTTGAAAAATTTTACGCATCAATAGAGATGCAAAAATGTGAAATTTTTCTGACAGTTGTACAAGGAAGATTCTTTTCAACACGATATCCTGGAATAAGTAGAAATCAGTAAGACTTCATATGGAGGCTTGACGCATTCCAAATTATCACCTTCTCAAGAACACCCTGTAAAGAAAAATGCAGTTTCTTCGGAGAATCTATCGTGTTTGAATGAATTGTATAGGTACTTCAAAACAGTAAAAAAATTAATAGTGAATTTGAATTCTTCATAAGACTACACTGATTCCTGGATATCCCTTTGCATTCAAGCCTGTAATCCTGTAGATACCACCGTGTTCTGGAGCTGAAAAAATTTCACCGCCTATTGGGAATTTGGCGGTCGTAACATATAATTCATCCAATTTGGGACCTCCAAAAGCTACAGATGTCACCTGAAATAAAAATACATGACAAGTTCATACGAAAAAATAATTATTGTTCTTCAGTTTTTTGAATGTCTGAGGAATAATAGGTTTTGCTTTCATATATTTTTCTGTTTTCTCTAATTTTCCAAAAATATCGACTTCATTCAGACTCGAGAGAACTTGAGAAAAATCATTTCGAAATATTCCGAATTGAAAAATCATTTTCGACCACCGTGTAAAAATATGAAACGTCGGAATGGATTACTCATCTATCCAGCAAATAGCTGTAGCAATATTTCCTACTGATATTGATAATTATGACGTCAGGAAATTTTCAAGTATGCATCAGCAAATGGTATTATTTTGATAAAAAAAAATCGTAACGTTCTACTGATTGAGAGTTAGTCGAAAATAATGGGGATGTGGACAGAGGTCACTGGCACGTTAAAAAAATATACTAATATACAATGCATTCCATTTAATAGAAATCTCTCTAGCTATCATAGGTCTCGAGCAATCACAGGCCCTGATGCACTTTGCCCCACCCTGTATAACAATAAAAAAACTGAAGCAACCCACAGAAAGTCGAGGTCACCATCCAATAAGTGAAAAACTATGGATTCACCAAATTGAAAAGAGAAATAATATCGAACCCACCAAATCTTATTTCTGATATGCACTGTTATCATTTGATTATCAGAATGCGTTGCCGTCGAAAAATCCAATCATTAAAAATTTCACCTGTTTTGCAGGAATTGGGACGGATTCCAAAAGCGTGTCGGGTTTTCTGGGATCGATCTTGATGACTCTATACCCTTTGAAAATGGCCACCCACAGGTTACCGTCAGTATCTATAGTCATACCATCTGGCATACCCTGTACACCATTCTTCTCTAGAGTAAATATCGGCTTACCATTCGCTGCAGAAAAATATAAAAAATAAAAAGAGGCAATATCGTTCTCTCCGTTCAGAAGAATGCAAGCAGACTTGGATTTGTCTTTTTTGTTCTCATCTTTTCTTCCTATGATGTTAACATAATTCCAATCGGCCATATGATGCCCATCTTCAGTTCAGGATGAATTCAGCTAATTTTGACTTGTCGATGTCTTTTCTCTATATTGTTCTTGTGTTCTTTCAATCTTACTCATCTGTCTGCTAGTTCCACCTGTATAGATAGAAACCGAAAAAGAAAATTCTGAACGGAAAATATAGATAAAACTTGGGATTCACTTCTTGAAGCTGAATATGAAAATAGTAAACTCAAGATTAATTAACGAAGGAAGGAAAGAAAAAACACCTGGTATCCAGAAATGTTCCTGTGTGACAGCTGTCACTGTTTAATGTCAAAGACGAACGTTCCAACATCACAAGAGAAATATTATTCATTCATTCAGTTGAAAAAGGGAGCAGAACTAGAAGTTTTGTTTTCATTAAATATAAACAAGGTGTCACTAACGAATAGAGAAAGTCTATTTCAGGTACCTGGACTGAGACAGTCACGCATGTGCATCCGAGAGCCATCCAGAAAAACCGCGAGCCAAATCCTGACAGTCGACAGGAGAAATCTAAAACAACTAGTAGGTGTGCTTACAGAACACTGTAAGCTGAGGAAGCACCTCCACACGATAGGGTTAGCCGACTAGCCTACATGTGGGGCGTGTGATGGGGAGGATGAAACCCCACATCATATAATCTGCCATTGCGAAGCACTGGCAGCAAAAAGGTTCAGGAGGTTCGGAGTCCCCTTTTCGGACATAAACGAGCTCCAAGCTATCTCCCCTATGGACATCCTGGACTACGCAAAAGAAACAGGACTACTTGGGGGAGTGTGAATGATTGACAGGGGGCACAATAGGCCTTATTGGTCGCAGTGCAGTGAGATCCGAACCACACCCATGGAAAAAAAAGGTTTAATTTCGAGGGTAGTGGCATTTTGGGGCAGATATCTGGGGCATAAAATATATTGAGATAATTATTATAATTTATATTTCATTTTTTTGGAACTTGAAGAGAAAATCCTCCAGAAATTAGAATAACCCACAGACAGTATTTACCTATAGATTCATTTTTCTCGTCAAAATCATATCCATAGACACTGCCTTTATAGGTGTCGATGTGATACATTTTTTTGCGTTGTTCATCCCAAGCCAATCCATTTGAAGCACCAATGTCACCTAGGTGCTTTTTCACTTGACCATTTTGGAAGCTATAGAGGGAACCTTTGTTATTTTGGATATGTCCTAGCTCTGTTGATGCGCCCATGGTACCTGAAATGGTCAAAAAATACCAAACACCCAGTTATTCTTTTTTCATTTTCGAACATGTTCGAATATCTACTCCCTGTATGATTGATCTCTGAAAAAATAACTTCAGCATCGAACAAAATCGCAGAATCCTGTCAAGTTCGGTAATTATAGGGTTGTTTATCGTCCTATTATGGCCAAAAGTCACCAACATTTTTGGGAAAGATCATTACTGTAGAAGAGTGTCTATGGAAAAAGTTACTATTTTTTCTATTTGTTGACATCACGAAAAGAAATCTTATAATGTTCGAAAAACATCGTGTGAGCCAACGGTGGAATTTTGGGAGAGAAGGAGGGTGTTGGAATTTTTCTTGAAACTATCTACCTTTTCTGCTATTTATGATTCATTTCAACACCAATACCAATCAAATCAAATTATGATAAATTGCTGGAAGCCAGTTGTTGCGGTTGTTATAAAGATTGAAAATTGATACTCAGCACCATTATTTAGTTCTTAGTATAAAAACATCAAATTGAAGTACTGATTTGTGCAGTGTCATTAATCTTAACACGTGTTTCTTTCGAAAGTAACATGTAAGGTAATAACTTTTGGCGACAATAAGACGATATATTCTATATATGGTTAAATATAGGAAGAAAAAATGTTTTCTGATGTTCAATTATTTCTAAAACTATGATGCCATGCATTTTGTTCTCACTTTAACAATCAAAAATCTCTATTGGAATCATAGTAAGTATATTTTACCTGCCCAAATCCTTCCAGATGGGTCACATTTTCCATCATTAAAAGAATGGTCCAGAAATCTATCACCGCTAACTTCCTTCCTAGGCTGATGAGGAATTTTTTCTTTTCACCCCTCAACGGAATTATCAAGGTAACAAGATCGGTACCTGGAAATAGCAGGTTTGATTCACTCAAGACCCTGACTCTGAAGGCATAGAAAATAAACACAGTCATAAATTTTCTAGTCTTTCAGGTGTAATTATTTCATTTATTTATTGATTTGAGTTTTCAACGTGTTGAACTCACAACCCAATACACTACAATACACTGAAAACTACCCAGATAACAATTATACAAACTAGTAATAAATAGAATAAGAGGGAAACATCAGGAATTTCAAGACAGATATAAAGTTCTGCACGTATAATCGCAACTTTACTGTGAACTTTGGCGAATATCTTGGACCTCATGAAAGAAGTAGACATCATTTGGCTCTGAAACAACACAGGCTCAATACTTTTTTTTCATAAAACAATCAATAGTTGACAGATTATACACAGATTGCACTTGCAGTTATGAAGAAATAAAAAGTCTTACCAATAACTGCCTTGGTATGTTGTCGAGTAGCGGGTACGTATCTATGTATTGACTTTCCAAATATATCCAAGTAATACAGACTTTGGGTTTCTGCATCCCAGTGAGGTCCTTCACCCAATTGTGTGGTCTCAACATCCACCAACCTCTCCACTAAAGGACTCATTCCAGTGTATTGAGTAATAGTCAAACACTATTCTGTTATTGAAGATCAAACCTTATCTCTCCATAATCACGACTACAAATAATACGTATCGAAAGACGATTGTCTCTATAGATTTCTTGGTCATTAAAACTTACAGCTGATGTTAACAGCGCCTTCAACAATGATTGAGATAGGACACGTCAGACTAAATAATCATGTGAATCCATTTTGAATATCTGTGGACTCAACCAATTTGGAACAACTTGTTTGGATTCAAAAACACGAATTTACACGACTGTATTGTTGGTTGCATATAATTTTGGTGATCATATAATTTCGGTGAGATCTGGGATAATTTTTAGGATAAACTGGCGGATCTGCTGAACCTACAGACTGTTTGGACAGTAGAGATAGTTAGAAACCGATCTATAAAATTTAAATCCGTCACAAAACGGCTGGTCAGACTAAATTTTCAATCATTGTTGCAAATTATATGCAATATCTGTATTATATAGTATTATTTACTCATCTGCTATATGAAATAGATCCAGACGTAGATATCTATCTATGTGGATATTGTCATGTTTATTCATTTTCATTTTTTATATTTTTCCAAATCTGATATCACTGTGTCGATTTTTTGCCAAAAATAAACGTTATTATTATCATCTATATTATCAGATGATCAATGAATACATATGTTCATTGCTTTATACGCGTATCTTTGTGAAATGTTTATGTAGAATGGATTCGAATCAATATTTTGTCCAAAAACTATTTGGAAAAATAGCACTCAGTAGATTTTTTATTAATTGCCATTAATACCAGCTTGTGAATCGATAATCATACATTCCAGAAAAAAAAAATTGCGGAAAATTGAAATTTTCTCAACATGAACATGAACATAGTGGCATATTTTTGGACCTATTATATATTAGTTTATGTACAGTTTTTTCTCAATACATCAGATATGTCAAAGATTTGTTTTTGACTTTTTCTGTTCCTCTTATACAAAGCTAGTTACGAGAATAAAACATGAGCCAAGTTATTTCAGTTGAGTCAACCAAAAATATTTAATCAGGTGGTACTTTTTTGTGCAAGCAACTGAGAGTAATACTTTATCAACTGTAATTGGTTGAAGCCTTCTCTAGAAATTATTAAGATGTTTTTTTTTCGAACTTAAACAAAACCCTCGATGTTTCTTGCAACATTGATGAAGCACCTATATTTTTGAAATCAAGAAATAAATTTCTTCGAAATATGCGATAATATACAGGAACTTGTTATGATTTCGATAGATTTCTGACTTATTGACTTATTTTTCATATTTTCCCTATGTATCATTATTTCGTAACCTTTCAATCTTATCCTTCGACCAACTCAATAGAATTTTGTATATATAGTGCGTTGGGATGGAAGAGGGCAACTAAGACTTTAATGTCGAATGGCCAAATTTAATGAGACATTTTTTCACCTAGGGTCCATCATTTATAGTAACTCAAGATTGAGATTTCAGAGAGATTTCAATTGAATAATCTAAAGAGTACTTTAGGTTTTTCTTTTCAATGGAACACTCTGTACCTTGTAAATAACCAACACAGCAGTAAGAATATGTAGTATAATAGAAACACAGTTTCATGCACTATTCATGATATGTGTCTGTCATATTCATATTCCGTCGAAAACATATGTATGATGTTCATAGTGGAGTTGTATCTGGTAGGTTTTATTTCTACATTCAGTCCTGAAAAAGTGTAGGCGTTAATACTCGATTTGCATATTTATTTCAGTGTGTCCAGTCATACATACCCTTTAGACCTTGTTTGTAGAGAGATATTTCGTGAAAAAGATTCATATCGGCGCTGACGATTCCATCAAAAAACATGTTTTTCAGTTTTGGGCATTTCAAAATGAGAGCAAGTAGTATATCATCCAAATTTTCTGTGTTGTTCTTGATGTCCAAACGTATGACCTCTGAAAATATCCATGTTCCAGTATGATGATCACAAAAATCAAACTGTTTACAAACCTAATGTTTTATTATAGTTGTTGATGAGACATCTGAGCGTGCTCTCAAAGTCTCGGCTATATCTTTGGTTGTATCTGGAACTTGTCACCATAGTGAATGAATTCAATGGTATATTCTCCATCAAAAAAATGAATTCTAATTGTTCATAGTGGCAAATATTTCCTGAAAAAGTCACGTGTGAGATACGAATCAAGTTTTTATCATATTTCTTTGAAAAAACTCCATATCTGTATTAGTAATGATGATGTTTGATCGGCTTTTTCGACCTTCGACTCTTTTCGTGCGCTGAATGAAAAGAAATAGATACATACAGCAAATTGAACTGAATTCAGGAAAGTATATATGCATCTGATATTCAACATGGCCCTTCTTATTCTAATTCGTAAATGTTTATTTATCTGTGTGAATATTCTATGTTTCTAATTGACCAATAAAGGCAGGCAATTTCTCCAACAGAAAGAAGATTTCCCGAAAATTCACATTCTTGTGGAACTTACAAAAAGCTCATGACACCACCAAGAGTTCCTCAGTTCGAGACATAATTAGAATATCACCTGAGTATTAAGCAGCATAATTATTGATACCTAGATTTGTCATGTGTCTACACTGGCTTCAACGCAGCTTTGTAAAACTAAGTATCTATATATCTACACTAAATTTAAACGTGTGTCTTTCTTGTCGTGTTTTTACCAGACAGAGAAACTCATGAATCAAGAAGTTCAACCAATACCAATGAATGATGTTACATTTCAAATCTGCTCACTTTGACCATTGAATCCATAAAAAGGAATGTTTAGGTATCACAAAAACTGATTAACCCTTTTCACTCATAAAATAAAACAAATGTATCGAAATTCTGTTCAAAAACTACATTTCCACAAAATGAAACTCCAAAAGAACTGAACTAGTTCGAAATAATACGAATGACACAATGAACATAACCATTAAATAACAATGCAGACCTGATACATACTTAGTTGGAGCTGTTATTATTAATACTTAGTAAATTAATTTTCAATATTCTCACTCTAGAAGACATCTTATAACTGTTTTCGAAATAAGAATGTTCCAAATCTCTCTATTCGTATGTCTCTCTATGTTACATTTTGTTTTCATGTTATCGTTTCCAAAGAAATGAAATAGAAATTATCGTTCATTATACGTCCAGATATAGAATTTTCCGTGCTGCATGACTCGTTGTTGGTTTTCTTCACACGTCAAGAATTTTTATTTCCAGACTTCTGATCAAATACACATACTATTCGCCACGGAGACAAGACTATTAGGGAAAAGAAATGCTAGTTCTTACTTATAGATATCGAGACTTTCAAGTCCGGGCACAACTTCTTCAATTTCTTCCATTTCTTCTCTGGTATTATTATGCTGTGCAGATCTGTCTCATCGAAATAAATTTCCAACATTTTCAGTTGACCCTTTCCATTTTCGGTAATAACATCGATCACTTTGGGCCGCGACAAAATGAAGTAGTCCAACTTCAACTCTTTCAGAGACGAGAACTGTTTCAAATGCAGCACAAACTCCGTTGAATCAAACGCTGTATTGAAAATGTAGAAATCATTGTGGATCTCCAAATGGGTGATAGTGTCTTTCGAGGATGTGCACGCATCCAGAATTTTCAAGCACTCGAATTTCGGAAAGTTCATGTTGCGGAAAATCAACGTTTTCAGATTTCTCTGTATCCTGAAAACAAAATATATTCTCAAGAGAGGTCACAATCGGTGATTGTAAATGTATTTTAAGAGGATTATAAACTGAACCACCATCACACCACACCATCAACCACCAGTCTGATAGATTATTGCCTCCATTTTTGCACTGTAATTTTGCACTTTTTTTGTACTTCCTTATTTCGACCTCAGGAACCCGAATTTCACGATAAAAATGTGCGCAATCTTATATTTTTCGAGATATTCCAGGAAAAAGTATGAAAATCAGCCTTCTTTCTTCGGCTCGTTTTGGGTAGGCATGGAGTTTCTTTTCTCACACAGGATACTTTTTATACCTTCCTTGAACATTCAAGAAGTCAAAAAGAAGGGGAAGCAACCTCGAATCAGTTAAATCAACGTTCTTCAGCACCTTGAAGGACGGTGGAGCCAGCATTTTTTATTTGGACGGCGCTGTCAAATGAGAATCCACGTCAGAATCACTAATTCTATCACAGATGCATATTTGACAGCGCCGTCCATATGAAAGAAGGATCCATCAAAGATGCTAGAGACGATGAATCAAACTTCTGCTTCTCCTTCTTTTCAGCTTCTAGAATGTATGAGGAAGATAAAAAAAAGTATCTTATGTTAGAAATGGAACTTCGAATGGTTTTCATTGTGAAATTCGGGTTCCTGAGGTCGAAATACGTAAGTACCAAAAAAATCGAAAAAACCCATCGCATGATAAGTGCAAAATTACCAAAAATAATTTCTGATGACTCATGAAAAAAAAATTAAATGAGTGGTACCGAACATTCGAGAGGAAATTGGTCAAACTCATTCTGAGATTGGGATTCTCGCACACCCCTGATGCCGGGGTTGAAAACCTAATAATAACAAACTAATACCTATTAGACTCACTTGATGAACCGACCTAGATGATAAATGATTTTCTTGCACGGATAGACGTCATACCACTCGAAAATTTTGAAACTGCTGACCTGGACCCCTTTCTCGACCAAGTTGAAAATATACCGCACCGTCCTCTTGGTGAGATCTTGCACCCTCAACGGCAACCACCGATTGTGCAGGGGCGGATTGCCCCAGCCGATCTCCAAGCATTCGGTGTGTCTGCAGAACTGTCTGGTGAGGAGGGTCGTGCTGGGCTCCAGGAAGTCCCTGTCCACGTGCAGCACGATCCTCTTCCAGAGGTGCTTGCGGTCCAAGGCCTCGTTCCATTTGTGGCACACGAAGTAGCAGGACAGCCTGTCGCTTCGAGGTAAATACTTGAGGATTTCCGACACTATTTCGATGGGGATTTTGTCCTGCCAAAGGCTATCATCCATTATCCCACGGGTCTGGCATTATTTTGGAATGCCTCGGCCAGGGGATTGATATTTCGAAATTTTGGATTTCAAAACATAAATTTCAGTTTCAGATTCAAAGCTTTCGGTTTTACTCCGACGTGATGTTTCAAAAGTATCCTGTGACGTTACTATGGTTCGATAAATAACAGTCATTCGAGATATCGCCGTATCTCACATGATCGTAACAGGGTGTTTTTATCAAAATCTCCAGATCAGAAAAAGACGAATTGAGGAAGAATTAACATCATGATTTATATTATTGACACATCCAGTAATTTTGAGAAACAATAATACATTTAAAGTAGATATTTTTCGAGATTTTCATTTCGATCAGATCATGAATGAGAAAAAATTAGGTGGTTTCATGAAACTACCGTGCAAGTGAACTTTTTTTCGGATCGTATTTATGGAAGGGAGAGATACAGGATGTTAGCGATAGCATCAAATCTATGCCTGCTTCTGAGATACCGATAAGGAGAACTTATAATAATCATTTCGATATACAGGGTGTCCCAAAATTGCTGAGACACAGAACTACCACGTGTGAAAGAGGAGAAAGTTGATTGGACCCAATTTATTTATGTACCAAAATGTACCGTTTGTCCGTCAGAAGAGTTCGAAGTTCACATAAAAAAAAAATTTTGTACCCTCTTCACAAATAAGAAGAACAAATTTGATGAAATTTGACAATAGTGTATTTCAGAGGATTACTCTCATTTGGGTGATCGAAGAAACCTAAAAAAATTTGTAGAGGGGTTAAAACCACCCTCACCCCCTGAAATTTTTTTCAGAACTTTTTTTAGGGGTAGTATTGCGGTTCTCAAATTCTTCAAGTTTGAAGACTGATCAATTATCTTCATTTTATTACTGTTGTGAAAATTTCGTATACCGCATAGTTTCGAAGGAAAAAAATGTTCTCTCAAATAATGCTACCAGATGTTGATAGTACAAGTTTAATGAAATTGTGATATGAAACTCAGTTGGCAGTCGTGATTTTGACAGGAAACGAATTTTTGAGATTTTTGAAGATCCAATCACTGACAATATCAGCAAATGAAACACATAGAGAATGATTTCTCACGAGGATTTTGCTATCATAAAACTGTAGAATTTGAAGATATCATTACTTGAAGCTGCGATACTGAGAAGCTTCTAACCGTTTTTGGGGACCATTTGAACTCATCAATTTTTCATGAACTTTTTCATCTCACTTCACACTTTTAGCCAATATTGGCTATGAAAATCCACTGACTATTTAAATACGGCATGAATTAATGAATTACAGTGAAGGACTGACGACGAAAGCTTCATAACAGCATTTTATTGATCGTTCGTAAAATCAATGTACAGTGTGTCATTATAAGACAACTTTAACTTCAGCAAAACCCTTGGCACCCAGACCGGTAATTCTGAAGGTTGCACCATCATCTTCTCCAGGAATTATCCCTACTTGGCCACTTGTTACGAAAAGCTCATCTAGGTTCGGCCCTCCAAAACACACCGACGAAATCTAAAAACAAAATCCCAAGTGAGAATCTCAATCTGCAATGGTCCTGGTCCTTACAGAAGAAAGCATTCGTATCGGATGTCAAATCTATAGTTTTAAGAGGTCTTGCGACTTAGATATAAAAAAATCGAAAGTATGTACCAATTACGAATTTTCAGTATAGTTGAATAGAACTCGAAATTTCTTCTGCAATGGCATTATACAAGTTCAATTCATTGTCAAACTTCTGATTCAAGTAGCTTGATATTATTTTTCAACCAAACCGTTTGAAACGCAAGATGGAATAAACTTTTTTATTTTCATTGAGGATATTTGAGGATATTTCGAATTACTTCTAAAGTAGTTAGTATAATTCAATACAATTTCGGAAAATGTCAAATTTTGACATATTCTGACTTGTTTCACACCTCACATATTATTTCCGGTTCAAAGTTGATTGATTAATTTCAAAAATTTGAAGGATATGAATTAATTACTAATAAGACAAAGTCACGTACAAAGCGACAATCGGCGCCATTTTGTTTTTTACACATTGAATGTAGTTTTACTTCCACCGATATTGATTTTAAAGCAATTTGACCTTTTTTTGTTTCATTTTGATAGAATATTTGTGCCATATCAAGTGTTTAGAATAACCCATTATTTTTCATTTATAAGATTCGCCGGAACTTACATTGTACAAAAATAGCACCAGGTTGAACTTTTGAGCATGGCTAACTCTGAAATTAACATCAGATAGGTATGAAATAATTCACAGGGTGCTCCATTTAAAAAAAAGCAGAATGCCAAAATGAGATATTTGCCGAAATAATTATGATTCTCCAATAAAAAATTCTGATAGTTCAAAAAATACATCGAATTTTTGTATTCATCATAATAAATATCAAAAAATTATAGAGCTGGGGTGCAAAAACCTTTCACACACTACCCCCGTATAGGAAAATATCCAATCATCAGACGATATTTCATGATACTGTATGGGACCGTAGTCGAGTGGACTTTCCGAGTGAATTGCTTCACGCATGAGTGGTTCGGATCTCACTATGAGCTATAGGTCCCGGACTAACGTAGCTATATACAAATTTCATTTTGAAGGACTCGGTCGCACTCACAATCTTAGCAGGCATAGGAATGGTGTCCAATAAAGTTTCTGGTTTCCTAGGGTCGATTTTGATGATTTTTCCACCCCATGTGGCAATGTACAAGTTGCCTTCGGTATCGATAGTCATGCCGTCGAATACAACTCCTTGAAGGCCGTTTTTGCTTGCAGTGAATATAGCCTTACCATTAGCTAGAAGAACAAAACAACTATATTGAACAACATTAACAGCGCTAAGGATAAACGAAACTATTGTTTCGGCTCTTAAAATATTGAAGCAAAGTGGAATTGAAAAAATAACGCATATTCAAAACATAATGAATGACTCCATATATTCCGGTCAACAATATCTGATAAACATTGTTTGATGATTATAATTTTAAGTCAAATAAAGCCATGAAAAAATATGACTCTCCACGGTGTCGAAGCACAACACAGCTAATTTATTGCCAAATTTTGACCACGTGTTACGACGGCATATAGAATTCAAATGTTTTTCCTTTGTCTATATGTCAACTGTGAAAATCTTAGTAGATTATGACTGATAGTACTGAAATTGAGTAACAATTTGAGTATCTTGAAAAAATGTCAATCAAAGACAGGTTTAAAGAAAACCCGATATACACAAGTCGATAATTGTTGGGTGTACCTAATACAATAAGAATAAAACATGTTTTTTTTTCGAAATTTCGGCAGTCCAAGAGAGAAAATTAGATTCGTGAATCATAGCTAAACGTAGTAATTTTCAACCATTCTTGTAAATTGATACAAGTAATATTCAGTTAATAAAAATTGTCGACTGGTATCTTCGAAACAAATAAGTGACTCAAAAATCAATCAATCAAACGAAAAAATATTTTTAGAAAAAAAGAAAATAAACCGTTGAACTTTCGCCGTATGTTTGCCAAATAAATACTGTTCATGTAAAAATATTGAGAGGTACTATAAATTTGTACGCAGAATCAGATAAAATTTTTAATAAAATAACTGTCTAATATTTTTGAGTGAAAAATATCCACATATGTATGGACTTTTGAATGAATATTTGGTTTTTATTGCTCTGAGTAATTCAATTCAAATTATTTCGATTTTTTTAGTACCGACGCATCATTTTGACCTCAGAAGCACGAATTCCACAATAAAAAGGGTGGAATTCTCCACCCTTACATGATAGATATAGTCCAGGAACAAGAGTGAAAATTCACCTTCTTTCTGGCCAGTTTTGAATAGATAACCAATCGGCATTCAATTCCTCACCCAGGATACTTCTTATACCTCCATTATACATTCAAGGAGTCAAAAGTAGAAAAAACATCCTCAAATAGGTCGAATTCAACTTCTTGAAAATCCTTCCATATGGAAGGCGCTGTCAAATGGGAATATGTGTCAGAACAAGTCCCATGAGTGAGAATATATATTCTTATTGTATATAAAATGCCCATCGTATTACAGAAAACTATCTGCTCGCATCAAAAAAGATTGAAAATTGATGAAAATATGCCACATAAATAATATTTTAATATATAATGTGAGGAAAGGCAGGTCGAGTGGCAATGATATGATGTCTACCTGAAACAAGCCGAATAAAAAGGTGAATTTTCACACTTTTTCCGGAATTGTCTCGACAAGCAAAAACATTATTCGAAAAAATATGGATCGCATAAGTGCAAAATTGCACAGATCAACTTACAAACTGTTCCATTCTTGATATCGAAATCATATTGATCGACAGTGCCAGTGCGCGAATCGATGTAGTACATTTTTGCCAGTTCCGTGTTGAAAGCGATGCCATTGGCAATGCCGATACCACCGAAGTGAGATTTGGCAATGCCTTTTTGTACGCTGTACAGGGTCCCTCTACCCAAGGGGATATCTGCTATCACAACGGGTGGTCCACCCATCGTACCTAAAGAATATCTAAAGTTAGTTGATACAACCATCAAAAAAATAATATTCACAAACTTTATAACTCTGACAAAGTATCACAGAATTCTGAAGAAATATCACAGAATTCTTACAAAATATCTGAATTCTACCAAGATATCATAGAATCCTGACACAGTGTCATAAAATTTCAACATAACACATGAATCTGACATAGTGTCTTACATAATCCTGACAAAATATCACAGAATTCTAAAAAGGTGTCACAGAATCCTGACAAAGTATCATAGAATTCTAACATAATATCACATGAATCTGACATAGTGTCTCACATAATCCTGGTATAGCATCACAAAATTCTGGCATAGAAAGCATCACAGAATTCTGACAAAATATCACAGAATTCTAAAAAGGTGTCTTAGAATCCTGACAAAATATCATAGAATTCTAACATAATATCATATGAATCTGACATAGTGTTTCACATGATCCTGACAAAGCATCACAAAATTCTGGCATAGAAAGTATCACAGAATTCTGACAAAATATAACAAAATTCTTAAAAGGTGTCACAGAATCCTGACAAAGTATCATAGAATTCTAACATAATATCACATGAATCTGACATAGTGTCTCACATAATCCTGACATAACATCTCAAAAATCTGACATAGATAGTATCACTGATTTCTGACGAAGTATCACAGAATTCTGTCAAGGCATCACAGAATTCAGAAATAGCTTCATAGAATTCTGACGTAGTCTTACAAAGTTCAGACAATACAATTCAGAGTTTGAATATACATCTTAGAATCCTGTCATGAATGTCATAATCCTGTCCTGTCGATCAGAGTTTTGTGATAATATGTGAGAATTGTGAGGTTCAAAAATATTATTTCTTGACTTTGTGTTATATTTCTATGAGGAAATTCATCTCTCAATTGGAAATATTCGAAAACTTGTAAGTGTCATTTGCAAACCAGAAGAAATATCAATATAATAATCATCTAATCAAACTCTTAAAAGTATTTACCTATCCATAATCTTCCTGAAGGGTCGCACTTCCCATCGTTGAAAACATTTTTAGTGTTCTGATCTACTTCCAAAAGAGTTTTGACGGTGGGCTGACTTTCTCCGTCCCAAGTGACAATGGCCAGCTCGCGTTCCAGACTTATAACAAATTGATCTTTCTTTCCTTGAATTGGGATGATGACAGAAATATTCTTACCTAAATAACAAGTGAAATAAATTAAATATCATCATCCGATGCTTTCACAAACATACAGTTTTCCGGATTTTTTGTCATTTGATCAATATGCTTCGTCATTTTGAAAATCACGATTTTGGTTTGTTATTTCATTCGTATATTAAGTTCTATGTTCAATGAGTATTGCTTCTTGTAGATAATTTCATTTCATTTCCTATGTAGATATAATTTCATTTTGTGAACCAAAGTTCATATTGAAGAAGAGATTTTTGTAAAGGTCCCTATACATATCTAAATCTGTTTTCAAGATATAATTTCGAAAGTTATCGAGCAAAAGATGATGCAATAAATTTGAAGTGTTAAGTGACGAAGAGGTCAAGCCCGAGTGACCTTGATCGTTTTGCCAAATTTTCTTCATAGCATACAGGGCGCGGTTGAAAAATTTATTTTTTCAGTGAAAAATTCGACGACAGCATTGTTTTTCAATTGACTTTTTGGACTGCTAGATAATAGGTATCATTTTCATTCTATTGAGCTCGAATCCTGCTATAACACAATATGAAAAGCAAATATAAAAAAATATTTATAGAAAAGTACTTCAATTTCCATTTGTATATTCATAATGCCCTAGGGCTTCATTTTCAACATCTCAGGAACATAATGAAGGTTTAGTAGAACGATAGAAAGTTTTTGGATTTTACATTTTCATTGACACTTCAAACAACTACTGACCAATCCACAATATGGAAATATACAGGGTGTCCTTAAAAGGTCTTTACAAAAAGCTACCACATATTCTTCAGACCAAAACAATTCGATACAAGCAAACTTACCTCAGTAAAAAGTTGCTTAGTTTGGGCGCTAGACGGCTCTGAAGTTGAAATTTTCAAATCGATTTTGCTTCATAACTTTTGAACGGCTCATGAGATTTTTTTCAAATTTGGTACGTTGGCATAGACTCATCGGGCAATGAAACTCATATCATAATCATAATGAATATCATTCCATGGGCGTAGAACTTGATTTTTTCAGTAAATAAACATCTGAAACTCCTACGCCAATGGAAAAAAATTAGTTTCAATATGAAATCTAAATTATTCAACTCATTCACTACAAAAAAGGTACTCTTGACAAAAGTCGATTCCTCTCATGGTTTCGACAAAATTTTAATTTTAGTGATTTAGAGCATAATTAATAATAAAACGATTAACAGATATTTCATAAAAATTGTTCAAAATGTTCACCATTTTCACGTATACAAAGATTTATACGACGCAAAAAGTTGAAATGTACTCTTTGCATAACTTCTTCATCGCCTGTAAGATTATTCGTCGCCTGTTGGATACGTTGCCATAATTGTTCTACAGTATTCACAGGGGTCTTGTAAACCGTAGACTTGAGATAACCCCATACAAAATAATCCATCGGTGTTAAGTCTGGAGAACGTGGTGGCCAATTCACGGGTGCATCATTACCTCTACCTATCCATCTGTCTGGGTACTGTTGGTTTAAAAAATTCCTAACATCCACCGAAAAATGTGGTGGAGCTCCATCGTGCATAAACCACATATCTACCCGATGTTGGAGTGGTAAATCTTCCAACAAATTTGGCAACGTATTTCGTAGATGTTGTAAATACATGTCTCCTGTTAATCTTTGTGGAAGTATGACAGGACCAATTATAAAATTTCCTATTATTCCAGCCCAAACGTTGATTTTGAATTCGTGTTGAAAATGGTTTATTTTAATGGAATGAGGATTTTCAATTGCATAAACGTGTTCATTATGAAAATTAGTTATTCCTCTTCTCGTGAAACAGGCTTCATCAGTGAACAAAATATTCTTTCCAAAGTTCAGATTCATTTCTCTTTGCAAATTAATGAACCTACAAAACATCAGACGACTTTGTGAATCATGGATTAATAAATCTTGAACTGGCGTCTTGTGGTATGGGTATAATAATTGTTCTCTTAGTACTTCATGAACGGCATTCCTAGAAACTTCTAGTTCATTACTTATCCGTCTAGTACTCAATTCTGGATTTTCTTCAATACGGTCTAAAATTTCTACTTCGACTTCGGGAATCCTTACATAACGCTGTCTTCCATAATCACCAGTTCTAGGAGCAAAATGACCGGTCTCCCGAAGACGTCTCTCAACTGCAGCAAAGGTTGGGTGGCTTGGTACGCGACGATTTGGAAACCTTGCCGAATACACCCTCACACTCTCTCGACCATTTCCTTACAATATCCGAATACCAATAACATATCGGTGTATTCTTCATTGGTGTATTGTACGGCCATGATAAATCAGAAAAGTCCGATATCAACAATCAACGTCAATAAAACTCGACAAATCAACACAGATGAAACTATGGAAACCAAGAATGTGAATATCACTGTTTTCGAGCAGATAATAATAGTCTTCAGAAAAAAAAACCAGTGCTACTTATTTTCAATAGAAATAACCTATGCAAAAAGTACATCTCAACTTTTTGCGTCGTATAAATCTTTGTATACGTGAAAATGGTGAACATTTTGAACAATTTTTATGAAATATCTGTTAATCGTTTTATTATTAATTATGCTCTAAATCACTAAAATTAAAATTTTGTCGAAACCATGAGAGGAATCGACTTTTGTCAAGAGTACCTTTTTTGTAGTGAATGAGTTGAATAATTTAGATTTCATATTGAAACTAATTTTTTTCCATTGGCGTAGGAGTTTTAGATGTTTATTTACTGAAAAAATCAAGTTCTACGCCCATGGAATGATATTCATTATGATTATGATATGAGTTTCATTGCCCGATGAGTCTATGCCAACGTACCAAATTTGAAAAAAATCTCATGAGCCGTTCAAAAGTTATGAAGCAAAATCGATTTGAAAATTTCAACTTCAGAGCCGTCTAGCGCCCAAACTAAGCAACTTTTTACTGAGGTAAGTTTGCTTGTATCGAATTGTTTTGGTCTGAAGAATATGTGGTAGCTTTTTGTAAAGACCTCTTAAGGACACCCTGTAGAACTTTATTTAGATGGTCCATATTTCGATGTATAATTTTAGAAATTATAAAAAAAGTTTCTGAAAGTTTCAGATCATGGAAATGATGGAATTATTTTCATACTCAACAATTTGCGAAATCAATTATCATATCGAATTGTCACTCGTTTCTTATAAGTAGGAGCGGCGATGTATTTGTGAATTATGTATGTGTGAATCATTGACAACATTAGCCACTCTCTAAATCATCTTGCCATTATCATATGGATAATACTCGTTGTTTTTTTTTTGAAAAGTCTACTGATAAGCTTCATTATCAGTTCCATAATAACATTTTTTGAAGTATAAATAAGTTACTTGTTGTTATGCGATTACGTGATATAATCGAAATTTCAGTTGCTCAACTGTTTTGAAAACATGTTATCTTTATGACACATTGATATATTCCACACGTGATGAAATTGTTGAAAAATTCGTCATTATGAATGATATCATTTCTCTTTTGAAAATTTACCTTCAGTCTAACAAATATTTTGGTCCCGCTCAATACCATATTTTCGAACAGCCCATAATATTCACTCTTCTGAAAAAACCTTTACATGAATAATAATTAACTAAACGATACTTTGTAGTAGAAGCATTGCTTCTCTACATCGATGCCTTAAAATAATCGTCGTGAATTAGCAAACCACAAGAAAAAATGGGATACTACGGAGCATCGAAGAAATCTAAATGTTAGGAACTTCAGTTTGATGAATGTGTCAAATTCGAAGTTCTCCTTAGGGTAGGAGAAAACCCGAGAAATTGCTAATAACATTCGTGTTTCGCAATAATCGGTGAAAGCAATGCTCATATCGTTTTCTCAGAAGAGTAAATATCATGAGCTGTTTGATTATATCGCAAAAATGTCACAATGACAGTTCATGACCACACAGTGGATTCAAAGACTTCAGTTCACGATCAATAAATACTATATCTATTACATGTGGGATATCTCTTGCGGATGTTTTCCTTCCGTAATTACCAAATTGATAATAACTTCAGAAGATATATCTTCAATTATTACAAACCAGCAATCCAAGTTTGACGGAAATCGGCTAAGAGATTTTTGAGTTATGAATAAAAAACGATGTTTTTTCAAAACTTTTAGGAATCTCTAAAACGAAGCTTCAAAACTTCACTTTAGTTTACTTGAACTTTTATTTTTTTTTGCTATCGTCTATTGAATTTTCCTGATTGAAATCTGACCCACGCTGTATAATGTATGTACTCACCAACATGAGCAGAGGTATGTTTCTTCGTTGCCGGCACATATTTGTTGATACTGTAACCATTTATATCGACAAAATACAAAGCTTGACTTTCTGGGTCCCAATGCGGCGCTTCTCCCAATTTGAAATTCCCGCACAATTTTTCAATTCGAGGGGCCATTCTGTATTAACAGATTGTTACTTTTTAGTCAGACACTCTGTAGACTGTAGTAAAACGAAACATCAGATCGACTTTATACTGCGATAAAACTAATCTTCGATTATCAGTAGCGTAGAGATATGAATTTTGAAAACTATATTGAGGTCATAATATCATTATCATATCATTTTTCTACGCAGTACACTAGTCTGTTTTCTCTATACTTCAAATGGACAGTATGATTTTTTTTTTCATGCATTCAGAAACATGAAAATCAAAATGGTGCGATCAATTGATGTTTTCCCTCTAGATTTTTTCAATCAACATTATTTTGACGAGCAGTGTATAATTCTCCAGACACAAAACCCTATGTTGTCCGCAGACACAGAACCTTCCTTGCATCACACAACCTTCACAGAACCTTCCTTACATAGTCAGCTGCAAAGCGGAAACAAACGAAGTTCTTTCTTCTTCTAATTTTATGCAACACAATAAGTTTTTAAGGTTATTTTTCTGATAAACAAGTTAATTTTGTATTTTTGTAATTCTTCAATATCAATTTGTCATCATGGTTAGAACTGCCATTGTAGATGATCATCTGATATCCTATCTGAAAACGGTAGCACAGCAACACCCATATGCTATAGGACTGATTTTAGGACAAGTAAGAAAGTCGTGTTGAAGAAAACATATGTTCACATAAATTCATGTTCTAGTCATGTTCAGGCAAGAGCTACGTGATGCATTTTGCTAAAACTCCACCATTCCAATGTGAAAATGAAAAAAACCTTGACAAAACTGGAGGACTGAAGAACCTAGAACAAATCAATGAAAACTGGGTGTCTGATCATGCAAGACAAACAACTAGAATGTTACCTGGCGGTATGCACGTACTAGGAGTTTTTTTGATATCACCTGAGAGTTGTTTGAATCCTTTCAATGCTAAAGTCAAAGCTACTTTACAAAGGATCCATAATCTACTGGAAACAAATAAATATTTGTATGGGAACTCATCTAAAGAAAAGCTTGTTGTCAATTATATTCCAATGACTCAGAATTTTGTGTGTAAAGTATATGATGTGGCAAGTGGCACTTCACAACCTGCTGAAATAAAAACTGTTGCAAAAAAATGGAACAGTTTCCACACAAACTATGGTATAGATGAAACTCAGTATATAATGAAATGTGAAGTTGACTATCCCCTAGAAAAACACATCAATGTACAAATAATCGACTTAGGGTTTGCAGTTTCACTGAAGTTCATATTTTCAGGTAATCTTGGATAGGATACATGAAAAATTGGAATTTTCAGTATTTTTATTCAATGAAGAATACAAAGAAGTTGATGATAGTCTAGAGAATATTGGAAAGAAAGAAACAAAACGTACTAGGTCAAATAAAGGTGGGCCAGATAATACTGGGGATTCAAAACCTGTGATTGTATCCATATTTCAACCCAAAGTAAGACAGACACCAAAATTCATGGGCTGTAATAAAATATATTGCTTTTTACAGCTTGCTGATGGAGATGATCATGATTCTTCACCAAACCCATGTCAAAAGTCTGGTTTTATCGAAGCAGGAGGTCAGCTTAGGTTAGTTGGGAAAGTATCAAGCAAATTGTGGTTGCAACCCAAACTATCAATTAAAGAAGCATCAGATTTCATTAGACAGGACATCATGCGCAGTTTAACATCTAGATTAGAAATGCATTGGGATTCATTGACAGAAGAAGAAAATTCAGAAGGTTAGAATTTCCAGTAGCATGTGAGAGTTTGAATATATTAATATATTTTTCAGACATAAACTGTGTTCATGAACCACCAAGAAGGGTTCTAATAACTCTTCCTAATAGTGACATCACTCTTTCTGACTATTTGTTTCCTGGAGAAGGTCCTCAAGACGCAAAAGTGTCACTGGAAGAGCTGTTAGATATCAAAATCAATGGAAAATTAGCGATACAAGATCTTGAAGGACAAGCAGGTATGACTGATTTAGAAAAGCTAACTAATTAACAATGATTTCATTGGTTGAATGGAAACCCACTTTTTCATAAAAAAATTAACATTTTTTCACCTCAAATATGATTCATGTTTGATACTGGAAAATGAGTGAAAAATTCATGAGTTGAGGACTAGAAATTTCAAAAGTATCAGTCATGTTTTAATTTTTCAGATATATCAGAATATCAAAGTGGCACATCAGAGAGTGATAGTAAAGAGCTGCTTCCAAAATTCAGCTCAGAAACAAATAAGTTGATGTATATCATATTGGTTGTAGCTGTGATAGTTTTAATTTTGGCACTTTTGTTACATTCATATAGTGGTTGATTGTTATTATGGTTGGTTCATCAGGCATTCAGAATATACACATATTGTTGACTTGAAAGAATTGAAGGAAATTTTTATTCCAATTAATGAAATGTTACCTGTAAACACATAAAATTTTATAGCCTCTTGATATATATGTATAATGTATTTTAAATGCATTTATTTTTTCATTGAATAGACTGCCTTGCTGTTTTTTCTTTTTCCTTTTCTTTCCTGTGTTCTTATCACAGCAAATTCTTCTCTGCATTTTTTCAAGAAAGAAATTCGGACATACTGATAGTTTTTCTCTCTTCAAGATGAAACAGTCTTATGTGGGATACAGTTTTTTTTTATTACCACAAAAGTTTGGATAGATAATGTTCTTAGTAACTCAACAACGAGATTTAGTTTGATGGTAGGTGTATTTCAAATAACTATGAAAATATTAGCTCAAAAGCTATTTCCAACATGTTTACAATAAGTAATATACATAAGGTATATTGTTACATTATACATTCTGCTAAGAATGCTACTGCATGAAAATATAAAACAATAAGTTTCAAAAAATCTCAGCAAATCACCTTTTTAATCTTGAAACACGAAAATGTCGAGAATGGAATTCTTGCAGAATGTGCTGACAAACAGATAAACAAAATTAATCATCCTACTCCAACACCTTGAATGCCAAATGTTTTACCCCACCCTCGTATCAAGACGTCACTATTATTATAGGCGTCGCAGTGGTTTCCACTGCATCCATACACAGAAACATCTTCTCAAAGTTCATTGAGTGAGGTGCTGGATTGAGGAAAACGTAAGTACCTATATTTAGGCTTTGCGATTTTTGCCTCATTTCTCAGTAAATTCAACTATATTCTGCAGAAAATTATCAAAAAATGTATGTTGTTTATATCAATGCGAGAATAATGCTTGATATATACAGGGAATCCACGTCAATCCAATAACTTTTGAGTCGTTTTACCAGACATGATATATTAATTTATATTTTGAATGTAACAGTATGGCATTTTTCAAATTTAGAAGAACGTTTTTCCACCCAAAAATCACAAGTATTTTCATGTTTCAACATCTATATATTGAAGTTCCTTTATATTTTTACATCTTCATCTATTTTTTTTTTGTTGTCACATTTGATCTCTCGTATCATCATTATTGTATATCATTAAAATGGGTACCTACATACCTATTGAATACCGATGAATTGAGCCACAGAGGTGGCTTAATTTATCGTGGCGATCCAGTATGTCATCTTTTCCATAGTTAGAGTTTCATGATTCTCGTATATGATCTTGAAAATATGTGTGTGTACTGGAAATTGCATGAAGAAAAAGTTCCAATCCTCATCTTCGAAAGTTTTTTTTCCAGAAGTTGAGAAAAGATGGTCAATTAGAAAATATTTCAACGAAATAATTTATATCGATCAATTAGTATTGCAGGTGCTCAGGAAAAATCGTTCCAAATATAAAACAAACTCATTTAGCGTCGTCGAGAATGTCGGCTATTTTTTTACAACTGGGGCGAACATATTTTTAACTCAGCCTGACATATATTCAGTAAGCTTTCCATTTACCAACGTTAAATGAATATCAAAATAGACAACATATGACAAATTCGTCAAATTAACTTGACAGATTTTCTCGATTTTAATTTACCTTCATCCGGATTGAGTTCGTACACATTTGGCAAGCCGTCTAAATTGAGAATGGTATTTTTATTATTAGATCAATTCATGAAATGAATGAATATACGAGATTCGTTTTGTATTTCCAGAGCTCACAATGAATAATTGTTTCAGGTGTAGCACATTAATTTCTACAGTTAATCACATAGTGGTTTCTATACGCACTGCTAGCCAGTTCGAACCAACTATACATGGATTTTTTGAGAAAATGATAAATTGAATATTCAACGTATTCACATCAGAAAAAAAATTCTCAAGAGATGAGTAAAATACAGCGCCAGCACTATCATTCTCCTAAAGAGAAATATTGGGTGGAATCGATTCTTGACTGTTATATAAATTTCTTCAATAAAAAAACAACTCTCGAATCTTGAGAAATGTATTTCTGAACTGGTATATATATAGACAAGGATATTTAGACATGAACCTACCTGATATTCAAAAATAACAGAAATATAAAGGCCAAATTTCCACAAGTGTACGATTTGCTCGACATATTTTGGATGATATCCAAATTTTCTCGAAAATATCGAGGAAATCATCGAAAATAACCCGCACATAAATTTGTTTATCCTATAAAATATAAGTTGATTACAGTATACACATGATGCTGAGCTAGGTAGAATTATCGAGTCCTAAAATAAATGTTTCGAATATCTGTCGAACTTCAGCAATACATATTTTCAATTTATTTTTGTTTTAGAAATTTAGGAACTCCAAGATGCCTCAACCAAATGAAGGTCTGAGTTTGATGACGACCTATTTAATTCTCATCACTTTATTGATAGCTCTCTGGGTACTTTATTCTGGTCTTTTATAGAAATAAACAATGTTTGTAAGTATACAATATAAATACCTATATTTAAGTAATAAGTATATTTATTTTGAAAGTCTCAATCATGTTATTGAAAACAAAAATGCTTTCCCGATTATTTGACGCTATTTTCATGGGGTATATCTATATATTTACATCATTGGTATACCAATTAGGTATTTAACTTATAATCTGACTCTTTTTTGGCAACCTGTATTGTTTTAAGAAACTTACTAATTTACTTGCTTCCTTGTGGTATTTCATCGACCTCAAAAAATAGTAGAATATAAGTGGTCCATATGGTGTATTTTGAAAACATATACCCTATCACACTGAATCTGAAATCAGGCGAACCAAATTTGCATTGAATGCTGATTATACAGGGTGTAAAAAATTCGCTTCTCACTCCTGGGATCTCGTAAACCATGAGAAATTTCCGTTCGGTTCGTTTAGATGAGAGGTTAAAATATTTGAATGGTTCGGTAGATAAAAAAATTTATATATTTTTCTGCGAAAACATAAAATTCTTCAAAATTTCATTTATTTTTCAATATATCTAAGATTATTCGAAATTTTTCAATATCCTCAAAGGCAGGTTGATTCTGGCTCCCACATTCTCAATATGTCCTCGCATTCAACCGGAATTTCTTTCACATTATCCACTGCAACTGTACCAAACTATTTCTAGAAATAGTCGATTAATAAAATAGGTAATCATATTCATAAACATTTATAAAAAGTCGCAAAATATTTACATGGCAGATGATTTATTGAAAACGAGCATGACAAGCTTGTCACGTAATAATCATGGTTGTTAAATGTTGCATGCCTGATTTCAAATTTTGGCACAAGAATATTACAAGTCGAATATATGTTATGAATGCATATGGTGTAATTGACGATTATTGTTTCCCAAGATTTTCTTTCTTTTTATCGTTCATTCAGAATATTCAGTCTCTTATCATTTTTTCGATATATTTTAAATATCTGAAATAGATTTATTATCACAGCAGTTTTTAAACTAATGAAAATATCAGGAGATCCAACAAATCATGGAATCGTATTCACTGGTAACGTAGTTGAAAGATATTCAGTGCTCAATGATTTTAAACAGGGCATTATTTTTCGAATTACTGCAAAAAATTATATCCATGAGACTATCGCCTCTATTTTCTCTCTAATATCAATTGTATACATTCCAATTATATTACTGGTGTACCCATGAGAAATATTTTTTCAGGTTTCAATATCAATTCCATCTACTGGTAATGCAAGAAATACCATGTTACCATCAAGAAATACGTAATTTTCCTGTTCCATCAATGTGGTTGACTGGTGTTCACTCATTTATATATTTTTATAATCGTTCAAATAACTGTTTTAGTTTAGACAAGATAAAATAAGTGTAAATAAAATTGTTTATCTTTTCCCAATGGTTTTATTTCTTTTTCTATTATATCAATCGAAAATGATACAAATTTTATAAAAACTTCTTGTCGTTCATATTCCTCTGGACTGCACTTCGAATATTAGATAATTCTCTAGGAGCTAACTCATGTCTCATAGTGACCAAACGATTAGACAAGAGATTGATGAACGTCAAAAAGATGATGTGGTACACCGTGTGTGAATAAGTATCCACTGTATACTAAAAATTCAACCGCTCGATCGACTGACTTAAAATTTGGTCACCCAGTATATGTGATAATGCTAATTTGAAATATACTATTGAATAAATCATGTGTATACAGGGTCACACCCAAGGATACCCAAACTGTCTTATACACTTTTACTCATTATAAACTCAGTATATTATTTTATATTTAAGCATTATTTCAAATTCGACAATTTTCGGTTTGATAGGTTTTTTTTCGAACGACTACGAAGATGCAGATAATATGCAGTAATAAAATAATGACAAACTGGCAGCAAATATTAGTATCATCTAATTTTTCATTATAGGGATCAAATTTTGTCAAATCAGAAATTGTTCTGGCACGTATAGGATGAGTATATGTGGCATTTCACAAAAAACTGAGGACGAAAGCACAATAAATTTATTATGAATCCTTTTGATATGGCGACAACGATCGAACTAAAATAGGTAAATGTGCATGAAAACCTCAGAACAATGCACGCAGGATTCTAGAGGATCGACACCAAATACCAAATGAAATCAAAATCTTCTGCGAAGTAGGTATACACTTTTTCTTCGATGGCAAAAGAACACTTCAAATAAATAATACCCATCTCGGACAGATATAGCCATCTATCCAAATATAAAGGAACATACCAAACAGAAAATCATCAAAAGTAGGTATACGAATAAGGATTTCGTTATAATATATTTACTCCAAACCCATTTCTGATTCAAAATTTCAGTTAATTTCAGCTAATGAATAATTGGATGGTACAAATATTCACTGTTGACTCATTCTGTTTTCACTTTATTAACAGATATCTACAGGTCGATATTTCTTCTGCCTCATTATTCACCAAAACTTTTCCTTATCTTCGTAGTCGTTGAAAAAAATCTCATCAAACCCAGTATTTTTGCATTTGTGATAACGAGCTCTACTTCAATATTTCATAATATACAGATGAATTTCCCAATTCAAATATGAAAGTTAAGGTGCCCAATTTATTTAATAGCATATTTTGGGCTCCAATATACTGGGTGACCGAATTTCAAATTATTCGATGGTACGAACGCTTTTGAACATTTCGGAATGGTAGTTTAATTCGTTAGTCCTCATCAAACAATGAAACTATCGCCGATTTTCAACTCCTTAGGGCCAATGTGTCCTTGAACACAACATATTCTTCAGATCAGCAGTGAACCATATTTACATCTATTGAGCATATCACGATCGTGAGAACGATAACATGTCGTACATTCATCTAGATTTTTGTTGTAATTTCATCTTTTCTAAAAATTTTAATAGAAAATATGTTTATTTTGATATATTTGTAATGAGGGCAGATCAATATTCTGCCCATGATGCCACTGCATTTAAAATTCAACTTTTATTTGCCTGAAAATTGGATTTCTTGCAAAAAGTTTGAAAGAAAATATAAATAAATAAATATCAATTTTTACTTATGCTTGGATATACATACCTAATAGTCAATGTTTTTCGTTGTAAAATGACACTTTTCAGACAGAGAACATTCGGCATTTTTATGTTTAATAGGAGAGCGTTCCCGAAATAAGTAAAAATTGATATCTATGTACAGGCTGTTACGAATACTATTATATGCATGGAGATTTTCGAAACCCTTAGAGATACAAGAACATTCATGGAGGCAAAGTTATATCACTAGGAGGCCAAGAAATGCCGAAAAGAAATTAAGAAAGAACGATTTTTTAAAAAGATATTCAGGAGAATTCAAATTCATAATCTGATGTAACAGCTCTGGTCTGCCATCAAGTTGATTTTTTTGAATATGTACCTACATTTTTCATTACATTTTTTTGGAAGTTCACAGTCTCCCAAATATTGAATCTGAAATATTTGTTGCCAAAAAAAAAAACAAATCGCAGTGTTTTGCATAGTCCAGTATATCTTCTAAAATAATCGGAACCTCATGCATGCTATTGAATTTGTAACAGCCTGTATATATTTCTCATTCTTCAACATTTGCCAAAACATGGTGTCACTGACAACAAGGGATTTCTTTTTCTAGTAGGTATCTGAAAGTCAATTTCAAATGCAATGACATCTTGGGATAAATCATTGACAAATGTATTGAAATTTCCAAAACAAGAAATGCAAATCCCAAAAAAAACTAGTATGAGGTATTTCATAATCTATCTTACGAAATTAGATACCTACATGTTAATCAATTTGTGTTAATATTGTATAGATTTTAAATAGATACATTATTTCATGTTCTATATTCCTAAACCAAATTACACAATCTGGTCTCAAGCAAAATTATTCATTGGAATAATGGTAATCACCACTTTGTTGGTTTAGGACTTTCTTTTAGTGATTTCTGATTTATTTACTACTATAGTCTGAAAGCATTCTGTGATCATATTTGTTTCTTGAATAAATTTACTTCTGCTATATAGCATCATTTACTTAGTAAATTCATTCGTATGGCGTATTATTGCATCATCCTTTCGAGTATCTACTATATTCTAAAATTTCATTACCTCGTAATAATAATCAGTTTGTGCTCATTTTCAATTTCAGTATCTACAACTGTAAATTTTATGATATTTATACACTATTATGATATTTATACACTATTACAAATTATATTATTTGCTCATTGCACAGCAACTTTCAAAACTTGTATAATGATCAAACTGAAAAAAATTTCCCCTAATTTTTGATGAAAAAATATTGACATTAAATTTTTTCATCTCATCATTCAAAATAAATGGTTCAAGATGAAAATAATTTTAATTAGTGCTCTTTGTATTACTGGAATGGAAGTTATTCCAAAGCATCCAGTATATTGTTCATGAAAAGGAAGCTTCAATTGGCCCACACATTGGAGACATTACCAAAAATGAAAGGTCTTCCTGAAGGTAATCTGACATAGAAAAAAATTAACGTTTATTGATGATATTGTCAGTTCTATACATCAATGATCAACACCTCATTAAAAATTAACTGAATTACTCTTTTTGTACAATGAGAACTTCTTAGGTCACTATAATTGAAATTGGAACATTAAAACTACCAGTGTTAAATAACAATAAAAACATTGTAAAACTAGAGCATTATAACTTTCTCATTGTACTTCCAGTACTCAGAAAGTGGAAATATTTGAATCCAATACCTTCTAACTATTTTATGGATACAAATAATGTTATAAATCTAAGAATCATCTGGGGTGTGCCAAGCTATTCTCTCCTCATAGAATTTTATCACCACTTGTGGACACTTCACATTGGCCTCTTTTGCATACACCAAATCAGTATCATCACTGCCCTTCCATTTCATCAAGAACATGAGTTGTCCTGTCGTGTCAGATGCCCCAATTATTTTCTCAGCCTCCAAGCCCTTCTCGAAAGCAGATTTCTCCTTGTCTTTCACTTTACCCCCCTTTTTGTCTTTTTTACTGTCTACTACTTCACTACTCTTCTTTATCTTCTTAGGGGATTCATCATCTGAAGAATCAACCTTCTTCTTATCCTCTTTTGGCTTGCTTTTAGGTTTCTCTTCAGTCTTCTTCTTGGATTTTTCAGTATCAGAATCATCGGAATCAACTCGTTTAGATTTAGGGACAGACTTTCTGGGTTTCTTCTTTTTCTTTTCCTCTTCTTCATCAGAACCCTTTTTCTTTTCTTGTTTGTTCTCTGTATCAGAATCATCTACTCGTGTTTTCTTAGACTTTGGCTCATCATCAGAATCTGGAGATGGTGACCTACCTTTAGATTTCTTCTGCAATAGAATTCATATATTATAAATGTCCTGTAAGTGTTCATCTAATGAATTAAAAATAGATGACTGTGTGTTAGTCTCTGACAACCACAATAATAGCTTGACTGACATGAATAATTTAAATTTTGTTTGCTTCAATACTGAGGTGATTTGGGAGAAAAATATTAAGAAATACCCAAAGGAACTGAAAAATCATAGAAATCAATATATGAAATTCAGTATGGGACTGCCACTTCTCTTTATTCTTTGCTAGCCACAGTGAAACACCACTTTGAATCACTTTCAATAGCTGGTTTATATGGCCAGGGTTGCCATTTGGTCCAATATATAGAAATGAATGTTTTATTGTATTTTCTATATGCAATGTTTACATCAATAGATATCTTGAATGACAATCAATTTGGCTGACAATTTCATATTCAGTTGGAATTTTCATATACATCTCAACTCGAAACGATAACTATATTCAGCTCAGTTTGGAGAATCCAATAGTCCATATGCATGTGAAGCCTATCTAGAGTTTTTTGTTAGAGTCTCTGCATGAGACTCGACCTCTGATTGTATCTGTTAGCAAGATTTTTGCCAGAAACATGAAATTTTACTCTCAGAATCTATTACAAACAAAGAATAAATAATCAAGATTTGATGATAATTAGTCACAGACAGATAGGCATGAAGAAATTCTATATTCAGTTTGAAACAATGAGTGGTCTCTCCTCATCTCACATTTCATTCAGAAGAAAGTCATTTCTTCAGTCAAATACCTTGTTGATTCAGAAACAACTGGATATTATCATTCAATGAAAGAATTACTGAAAATAATTCATTCTGTTACATTCCAATTTACTTTGAAGTTGAAAAAATGTAACTACCAAGATACCTGACAAAACATGAAAACAAACATATTTATCTCAGATTCAGAGAAAACTTACCTTGTCCTTGTCTTTTTCTTTATCTGCTTTAGATGATGAGGTACTGGAGTCCAAAGAAGAAGTAGAGTTCTCCCGAGCTCTCTTCTTATCCTTTGCACTTTTTTTAAGTTTTCGTTGTCTTTCAAACTCTGCAATTAGCTCTGGACAGTCCAAGTTATCCTCAGGCTCCCATGTATTGTCTTCTTCGGAGTAACCCTTCCACTTCAAGAAGTATTCGACTTTTCCATGGGCCATTCTACGATCTATGATTCTTTCAACAGAATATTCTTCCTCCTCGCTCTCACTCTCTTCTACTTTCTTTTTGCCCATGCTGTAATGATTGGTAAAAGACATGAATTGAAGATGAAATGTTTGAAAATAAATACACTGCAAATACAGGTTGGGTACCGGTCATTGTTTTTATATCTGAGATGTATTACAAACACATGTTGTGAAATTTATTTCAATTCTTTATCAGCAATTTTGTACATTACCTGAATAGTGTTTTCACAACTTTCAATAGAAACGAGAGAAACAATCAGGAAAAATACGCTTTTAAACTAGACGCTGAATACGAAAAATAACGATGCTAAAGAAAATGGCCGAAATAGCAGGTGCGGGTTGCGGGGTGGATAATAATGGCGGGTACACCACAAAACACAAACACTAAATACCGTTAAATATCAGACTTACGTGATGACGTTCAGGGAGTGCAAACCATAGAAATATAATATAAACTATATTTCTATGGTGCAAACAAAATAACCAATCCAACGCTTCATGAACTGAAAAATTAACATCAAACATTCGAATTTAAAACTTCATGGGGCTCCAGATTGAAGACTTCTATAGGGAAAATATTCGTATTTTACGTTTCAAAATATTTCCGGTAGCAATGGTCATCAGGCACTCCTTATCCTCCCATTACCGCGATGTCTAAAAGCTTGTTTATAGCGCAACCAATTATTGGCACAGAACAAGGGTATTCTGTTTTATTGGTGCTCTTGAGAGTGAAATATAAACGCAGCAGCAAAGAGTATATATATACTAAATATGTGTACACAATTATTCTATGGTAAAGCTTCATCCGAAGTGAGGAGGTTACATGATACTGTGGCATAATACTATATTCCTCGTTATAGTATCATGATACTGTGGTGGTTATAAGACTTATCACCATCTCAATCCGAAGATTGACACGTTTCCTTCTAGTATCAGGTATTTTGAGATTGCTCAATATAGTTCGTTCTCATAGCAAACAAGGTTAAAATAAGTTTCCGAGATTACAATTGTAATGAAATCACATCCAGCATTAGATGAAATGTTGAAATTCTAACAATTTTGAGTTGCAATCTTGAACATTGAGTACAAAATTACTCTTCTATCTATTCTTCAAAAATTTGCTAACTGTTGACTATGCAGTTGCACTATTCTGAGCGTCATCAGAAATAATTTGAGTAATTGTCCAGTTTGGGCAGGGACATGGCGAAAATGAACGCCATGGGCAGAGATAGATGAGTAAACACTAGAGATTGCTGTCTAGTACCCGAACTGATCTGCGGAACTGTGCGAACTCTTGTACCTGAATGATTACACAGAATGGTCACGATAACGAGTCCTATAGAACACATCTGTGAGTTGTGTTCTATGACGAGTCCGCAACACGGAGCGATCTACAACTAATTAATGCGCGCGAAGCCGCGAAGCGATCATGACGCGGTCAGTTCCACGATTCCATCCGTCAGCAGTCAGTATCTGATCCCAGTGATCCCGAGATTCGACCGATCCAAGTCGGACGTGGACCATAGAATAGATACAAAACAGAAAGATCTATGACCTATGACTTGGTCATATCGCACTCTTTGATATCGCGTTTTAGTTCCAAGTAGGACGGATCGGGGGATCGGTCAGTATCGCTCTTCTGTGGTATAGCTGTAGCGGAATTCGGACTCGGGTTGGTTTGGAGCCAGTCTGCGGGTAAGGCCTAGCGCACACAGAGCAACTGCTTTGCAACTACAGTTGCAAACCAGTTTGGCGCGCAACCTTTTGGTGACCTCGGCAATGTATTGGAGTAGGGAGACGCACACTGCGCGACCGGTTTGTGACGATCTCAAACCACTAAACCAGTCTGAAACCAGTCGCTTCCAATCGTGGGCCCGCGGTTGCAGTTGCGTTGCAGACTTCAGTCACACGTGATCACGGGGTGCTGTGTTGTTGTTCTGTTGGTTTTTTGACGGCGCATATTGTTAAATTAATATGAGTGACCAAGAAATGAACATTAAACTAGTTGGAGCAGTGGAGAAACATGAAGCACTGTACAATTACAAACTCCCAGATTATTCACGGAAAGATGTAACGGAGAAAGCATGGAAAGAAGTGGCAGCTGAAGAGATTCACAAGTAGACTTGACTCACATGTCGTCTGATGTAAATATCCAAACTGCAGATTTTTATAACGCTTTTTCACAAGGTCTTAATACCTCAAACATGTAAATACTCAATAAAAGTACTCAATGGTCATTTTTTATGTGGATATGTTTTATTCTTATGTAAATTTAAAATAACAATAAAGTTGACTTATTAAACTTACCTCAGAGTGATCATTAATCTTTCCTGTGCTGGAATACATTCCCTCAGGTGTGTGTCCATCTTCTCCAAGGAAGGGCCAACCAGTCTTGTTAGTTCCAAAAACGTATCTTTTGTCATTCGGTAAAAAGATTTAAACTTCCTATCTGACTGAGACAACTCTCTAGCTGCTACAAATAGCCTAGAGTTCACATTATTTCTTAAATAAGGGTGGACCCAATGCTCTCTTTGTGTTCTTCGCCGCCTTCGGTAAAGATAGTAGTTAATGACATCCTCTTCGTCTGAGTCTGATGACATGATAAGCACAAATGGTCAAGGCGATGCCTCAAAACACAGCGAACTAGGCCTACAAAATACTCCACTATTGCACATTAGACGCAACTGATTCACAACTGACCCGTTGACGTGTGCGGACAGAAGTTTTGTTTCAGTTACAAACTAGTTGCAGATGCAACTGGTTGCCGACTCTAGTTGCAGAATAGTTGCTCTGTGTGCGCTTGGCCTGATCCGTATACTCTTCATGCCAATCTTGTTAACGATCTGTAGATACGTGCGCTGCTGGACTAGGTACCAGAACTGATCCGAGGATCAGTTCGTACCTGAACCCGATTTTTTTTTCGGATCAGCCATCTCTAGTAAACATTTTTGTTTACAGTTAGTTTACATTGTATTTACTTATCACTGGCTAGATAATAATCTTTAATATTCCCAAGAAACAATATACATGTTTATAACAGGGAAAATTATGAGATAACAAATTGAAGATCAAACAATCAAATATCATCAATCTATGAATGAATAATTCAAACTGATTGGTTAACCCTGTTCCGTCTCAGAATCTATGGTTACATCACAGAATCACAGACATGACATGATTCGAACATTTGACGTCATCAACTTCAATCGTTCAATAATACAAAATAAAGGTGGTGGACGCCAAGCGTTGGTTGTTTCTTTTCGAAATTACAAACTTTGTTTATTTGTAGTTTCGCGTTCGTGATAAGCAGTTGTGCTAGGACTTATTTTGTGGAATATCAATGGGTGCCCCTGTTCGAGGTAGAGGAGCTAAACGTGGCACGGGAAACCTAAGAGGAAAAGCTCGCGGCCAAGGGCGTCCCATGAATGGCCGCCCGCCGCCATTTGGAAATCCAGGCATGATGATGGGACCACGCGGTCCATTTCGCGGCGGTATGGGACCGCCGCCGGGACCGATGATGCGGGGGGGCAGGCCACCAATGAGGGGTAGACCGTTGCCTCCGCCACCCCCAAGAATGATGGGTCCACGAGGCCCGATGATGCCCATGAGACCGCCGCCTCCAGGAATGAGGCCCCCGCCCCCAGGAATGCGGCCACCTCCGCCACCCATGATGATGATGCGGGGACCCATGCCGCCTCCGATGCGAGGTATGTTTAGGGGCGGCATGAGGGGTAAGAGAGGCTTCCCTCCTAATGGTGTTCGTGGTGTTGACAAGAAGAGTAAAGTGATTAAGAAGGGCAATAACAAGCCTGCACTCAAAAACGTAGATCTGACCAAATCTTTTGTAACGGAGGAGATAAAAACTGAGTTTGCTAAGAAAGATGAATTGTTGGTGGCAGCAAAAGCATCACAGTCAAAAGAGGACTGGCAGAGTTACCGTGATCAGAGGGAGTCCTGCACAAAGTTATATCAGGAGGCGGAGAAAGCTGCAGGAGGGCATCCGGAGGTGCGTATCCCTCAGCTATTGCCAGAGTCTAATTTCACACGAATAACAGCACCTGTTGATTTTACAGCAGACATCCTCATATAGGTATTTTTTATTTTGTTGATCACATTCTCCTTTTACTCCCAAGCACTCCACTGTGTTGGTGAAAGTTTTTTCATCAAATATTGAACTAGATGTGCAATTGTTCATATAACACAAGTGGGTGTAGAGCCAGATTCATGAACAACTCTGTTCAGCTTGCAACTTATTCAAACTTCAGCTCCAGAAGATGAAGGTTTTAGTAGTTGACTACTTTTATCTTCTGCAGAATAAAATTACATGACTTGTGTATGAATCTGCCTTGACAGGTCTGAATGGTGATCTTCCATTTGAGAATGGAATATCACAATTTCATTGTTTCACAGAGGCATAAAACAGGCTGATTATTTCATTATGTACAACATGGATATTTCTTGAAAGTTAGAAATAATTTTCTAATAATAAGTTCATACCTAGTAAGCATTATGGTATGTCCATATGTATATTCTAAAATAAATGGCCCTGGATGTAATGGGAGTTTGAGAAAAGGAGTATAACTAGAGACTGAATCACAAAATACCTAGGTATCTGTCATAACTCAAGATTATAATAATTGATTTTCATATTCAAATTCTTTCAATTGGTAATCACTACCCAATCTCTTATTTTCGTCAGACTATCCATTGCCTTTTTGAATTGTACATATAACTTCATACGTATTGAAGAATTTTCTACAGCAGTATATTTTTTTTCACGCAAAAACATGAATTAATCTGATTCATTCAAATATACAATGCCAAGCATGTTCTTGTGTGAGAGGATCTCTTGCTTTTTCTCTTTTCTCATTGAAGACTTGAAGATCTTTGAGCAATAAATGTGATTGCATCAATTTCATTGCTAAATATCCAGTCTTAGCTAAATTCCAGTCCTTAATGAGAAGGTGATGTTAGAAACTAATTAATTCACATGTTGAAATTGAAATTGCAGTTGTTTGTGAACAACACTACTTCAAATTGAAAAATGAATTTCATTGGATACCCACAATTTCATTATCACTCCTCTAATGGTAATGATAGTTACAGATTTTCAAATTGAAACAAATCATTCCAGTCATTTTCAGCTATCATAAACTAGTAGGATAGTATAAATGGAATATTTGTCTGGATAACAGTAATTTTGAAAGTAAGGCTTTGCTTTTTTTGTTGGCTAACAATGACATTCATCAATTTGAATAGTCATCATTTTGGGATGCATCATGCCCTGAAAGAATATATTGAAAATAGATGTAAAACTTGTAGTTACTGAATCTAACTTATCATTGGATATCACAATGTCTATATTGATTGGGTATCTTTACAGGATGATAGCAAAAAAGAAACAGCAGAGACGAACAATAAATCAGAAAGTCAGCCCGATGGGCAAAATGACCTGTCTCAGCCTGCTGCTGAGACAACAATATCAGAAACTGCAAATACTGGAGTAACACCAGCTTGAGTGGGCCCCTTTTTTCTCTATTAAAAATGTACAAAATTTGGCCACACTCACTCCAAAGTTTTATTTATATTAATAGAAAGTGTCTTGAGTTTGATAAGGTGTGAAATTAGTTTGGACAATTTTTTTGTATATCTGTGGACTCTTTTATGATTGTATAGTATAGAGTTTATAGTATTGCCATTGTTTCTATCTGTTGGAAAAGCAACTTTTTCAAGTTTCCTAATTGTTAAATGAATAATCAATTATTGCAAGATAATTTCTCATTAACAAGTGATTTTTTTGTTGAGTAAATGATAATCAGTACCTTTGAGCTATCAATTCACTTGAAGTAGCATTTATGTATCTAGTATTAAATAAATTAAATTTAAAAAACAGCCAAAAGATATTTTGATTTTATCTATTTCATCAATAGGGATTGCTGATTTCCGCATCTCTATGTGAATGAGATACATTCTTTTCTATTATTTCCTAACTGATTTTTCCTGGGCAGTTTTCTGAAAAACTATTAGAAATACCTCTCAAAAAGAATCATTCATCAACATTAGTTTTTCTGATCATTTGGTCCTTTTTATGTATAGGAAATAAACTTATGTTCTTATATCTGATTAGTTCCTTCATGCTTCATATTGTGCTATACTTTCCAATGTTCATTCATCTAATGAAATAATATGTTCGAAAAGTATGGAACAAATACTTTTCTATATAATATGGTACCAGAGTAAGCATTTGAGTTGTTCAACTTGAAAAATATTGTAAGGCAATATATCATTATAATACCACAAAATTCTAGACTTCCAGGAGAAACTTGTAATTGCTCAGGAAAAATATAATTTCTCTCTTTGAATAATGTGATAATAATGAGTAATCAATTTGCCAGCCATTGCTAATTTTAGTCAAATTTATGTGACTAAGCAAATTCTCAGCAACAATGATCAGAATAAAAATATATCAACTCTAAACAGTTCCAGTACTGTTCAAAATTTCATTGAATTTACTACAAGAACACTAATTTTGAACATACAGTATACAATCATTGGAGTGAATTCCACAACAAGTCCACCACACAAGAAATCACAAGAAGTAATTTCTTGTGATTCAAAGGAGATTTTTCAGTAAGTTGAAACTTTTTCATGTGAAATCTCAGTTATTATCGAGTAAAAATGAGTTATCAACATAGTTTTCATTGAAAAACATCACATCCAGGAATTTGCTGTTTTATTCTTCCAACACTGTGTATATTGAAACTGGTGATTTTACAAATTAGTAAACAGTTTTTTTGTCAAACTTTTCTTCATCACCTTTGGGGTATTAAGATCTTGGAAACCATTTAATTTCAAATATGGAATCAATTATGTGTTGTCTATATGGGGATGTTTTTTGTTGATTGCTAAATTGTTAGGGCCAATGATGGAGAATTTCAATATATATATAATCAATTTGCTGCTGCTTCATTCAATTGAAAAATTGAAACTTCACCAGTTGAAATGTACACGATTTCAAAAAACTAAATATATCACTTTTTATTTGCTAGATAGGTGAATATCAAGACTACTTTCATCCAGAGGACAATGAGATCTACCAAGGAGATAACTCATTTTCTCATGAAGAGGGTCATCTTGAAGAATATGAGAGTGCACAAGATTGTGAGCATACTGAATATGAAGAGTATCCAGGTCATAATGAGTATTCAGGTTATCATGACTATCCTGGATATCATGAGTATGCTGGAGATCATGAATATCCTGGTTATCATGAGAGCTCATTTTCGGAAGATGATAGCTTTACTGAAGATTATGATTACCAAGAAAATTCAACAAATCCTCCTGTGGATGAAACTTATTCCTGTGAGACTTGTGACAGAGATTTCCTCTCCAAATTCCATTTTGACAAACACAATTCTGAACATAGAACGTGTAATTTGGATGGTTGTAAGTTTACTGCACATGAAAAAGTCGTGGAGAAACATATTTTAATGCAGCATGCTACTGGATTGTATGACAAGATTAGGAATATCAATACGCCTGAAGATATAGCCAGATGGATAGAGGATAGAAAGAAAAACTACCCAAATAGAGAGAATGTAGTCAAGAGGCAGCAACAACAAGAGGAAAGGTTGAAAAGAGGATTGAGAATTCAGAAGAGTGACGACAGATTTGGAAGGAATAAATTCAGACGTGAGTGTCATATTATTTATTGGTGTTTGATTATCCTGTTTCGATACTATAGTAGTGAACATTTATTTTATTTGTAGTCACTAAAAATTTGATTTTTCAGCAATTTTTGTGCATGGTGTTGACGTCTCAATATTCAAATAGTACTTTTTTCAAACTTGGGAATTTCTCTCCTTGTTTCGAAAATACAATGATCATTTCAATTCATTTGTATCAAGGATTAATAGATGATTTGTCTGGAAATGTCCCAGCATCTGAAAAAACTTTTATATATCTAAATATCTATATAGTCAGCGATACCTTGTTTTTTGAAATTTTGAAAAAGAAATATGTATATAATCCGGAAACTAATCTGCATCCATCTTCAACACAGAATTGGAAAATGTTTGCTATAAGATGTTGTGACAAGTTGACAAAGAAAAATTTTAGGTGTCCTCAAAACGTGTTACAAATACTCACTATTTATTCCTCAGAATAAAATAAATAAATTCTATCAAACTTACCTCAGTATAGTTTGGGTGCTAAGAAGGCCCTGAAGTTAGTTTTCAACTTAATTTGCTTCAAAACAGCTCAGGCAATATTTCTCAAATTTGCTATGGTTGCTTAACTTCATGAGGCAATGAAACCCATATCATAATCATGATGAATATCATTCCGTGGATGTGGAACTTCTTATTTTTTCAATGAATATACATCTGAATCTTCTACGCCAATGAAAAGAAGAGGTTGGAGTATGACATTTAGATTGTGTAGCTCATATCCGTTAAAACAGTTAAGAGAATTTGATCTGAGATTATAATCTGAGCCAAAGATAAGCTAACCAGTATTTTTCATCTCTGCTCATTGCAGATTTAATTGAATATATTTCTGTTATTATTCATACTATTATGATCTAGCATTCTAGATCATATTCCAGGGGTTCAATGATTGTTTCTACAAATTTGATCAATATAGTCTAGATTGGAGCACATATAATTGTGATTATCTAAAACGAAAACAATCTTTTTTCAGCGGGCATCCAAACAGACAACAAGCGACCGCTCTTCAAACAAAAACAGAGGAAACCTGCACCCAAATTGACCAAACCAGTTTCCCTAATAAACGAAAAGATGGACTGGAATGGTGGCATGTTTCCGTTCCGCGGTACATCGGAACTACTAATCGAACCGGCAGAGGAAACCATCGTTTACGAAGACGAAGAGTGGTCATCGGCACCCTCTAAACCCGCCGTGAAGGTGAACAGCACCCTGGCGGCACTCATGGGCGCCTACGGAAGCGACTACGAGTCTGAAGATGAACCTGTTCAAGTGCAAAACGTTGTCCTGGAGAAGAGCACTGCTGAGGCAGAGGCCAGATTGAAGGCCGTGGAGAGTGACGGTGAAGCGCCTGTGGAAGAGAAAATACCAAGGGAGCCACTGCCTTTGCCTGTATTTGCAGAAAAAGAACGTTCTGTAATGGAGGCTGAGGCTAGAAAGAATCGCAGTAGAAAAAGGAAGAGGGTAGACGTGAAAAACAGAAAGGGTGGCTTCAGGACTAAACAGAATTTTAGGAATAAACGTAATGAAGGGAATGATGTAGATACTGCCAAAAGTGGAATAAAAAACCAGTTTCCTCCCACCAGGTTCAAAAGAAGGAAGGTTACTCTGTTGGAAAATTTGTTAGAAGGAGAAATACGGCATGAGAGGAATGTATTGTTACAGTGTGTGAGGTATACAGTACAAAACAACTTTTTCAGGGTTGAAACGTGATATTTTTTTATAATTATATAATAAATTGTTTTTTTATTGAATGAATCTGTTCTTTCATCAAAATCTCTCTCATGGATTTTGATGAGAAATTCCCAATCTATTAGATCCAACAGTGAACAATGAACTGGAAAAAAACTAGATTTAATGAAGTTTCCAAAATCTAGACGTTTTCTCCATACAGTACATAAAATTTTTTAGAAAATGTGTTATTTTTTGATTTGAAAAAATCAGCATATCAAATATCTACAACATTTTTAAGAACATAATTTTTTACAAATTATATTCAATTTGTGGACGTTAACTAATGTTTGAATTGAAGAAAAATAAGCTTCGCTTTTGAAGATTTTCCTTGTAAGATCAGTATTTGCCCAAATATTTTTCTATAAAATTGAAATTGAATTTTTAGGAAATTTAACTAAGAAGAAATCTCCAATTTTTGAAGTACTGTATCTTGAGAACAATGAGAGCTGGTAGCGGCTGCCGAACTCAAATTGGCAAATTTAGTCAACTTTGAAAAAGCTGAGCAATATTTGTCGGCCTAGTCGTAATTTTGAGATTGAAAGAAAAACCAAAGAAGTACATAAACGAAAAATTATTTTGATTATGGGTATTGTGGCACATGAAAAGTAATTCAGTATGGACTAACTTTATTTACACTCTTACCTTCCATACTACATAAAAATGGCACATCAAAAAACATTAAAAACAAGTCTGGAGTTATCACAATTATTTTTACATCAATAAGAAATGATCAACCTTCTGTAAAATGTGAAAATTAAATAATCCTCTTCCACTCAATCCATTTTTTACACTGATAATGTTATATAAATTTAAAGCATTTTTGTTTGTCATGAGGAATCCGAGTTTTGAATAATATCGAGTCTGCTCTATACTGGGTGTTCAGGAGAGGAAGATAACCAAAAACCTGAAAATAAGGAGTTAGAATTCAGACATACAAATTCAATTTAAGTGTACGGACCTGTGTGAAAAAATTTATACATTTATGCCTCTCCTGGAAATGTGTATCATCTTCTGAGAGGCTCTGCGGACATCCCGGACACCTGAAAGTCCATCTTGAGGTTACTTTTACTGGAGGTTTCCTAGTGAAATGGCTCACCAAGAAGTTCATTGCTATATCTTCGCAATTCATATACTCGTCCACCTGGAAAAAGTAAAAGTCATGAAAATAGCTTGAATATTCAATTCAAAATTTTATTTCAACCTAATGTTTGAAATCGTGATTTTAGTAATACAAATCCATCAAAATTAAATATATCTAAGAACAATGTATGTATCTTCTGGTAGAATTTTTTACCAATTACTGTTGTTAGTTAAGTGTTCACCAGATTCTGTAGTGCTGAAATATATTTTTTTTACCTATTTTAGTGAATTGACAGTCATTGAATGACAGACAGACAGTGAATTGACAGACAGTAGGAAAGAATATATCAAATTTTATACTGAAATTAGTGAAAAAAAGTTCGAGCCATATTCGTGAAATTTTCATACTAAACACCACTCAATATCAATTATATCCATAAATTTTTTCCTGCTCAAAATAATTTCTCAAATTATTCCTGAGCCCTGAAAAAAATTTGGATATAATTCGACCTCTAGTGGTATAACAAGTGAAACTTGAACATATTCAACAATGTATCATCTATACTTCAATATAACTGATTATGCACAGTTTCTTCTGAATAAATTATTGAATTTCGCCACTCAATTTTCATTATGAATTGATATTTTGGTATTACTGAGATTAGAAAGACTAACACTAATATCAACATTAGTTTCTGACATGACAAAGTCAAAATTAGAATAATTACAATATAATTTGTGTTTTTTGTGCAATACTTGGTTATTTCATACAAAATAACCAAATCATTATCAGATTGTAGTACATAGGATATGTATTACCTTGTCTCTGATGGCTTGTGGTAGCCATTTCCAATAAAGATGCAGATAATGACGGTGTACGAAAGCTGCTCCAGTTAAGACCATACTCAACTCGCAACTGTAGTTTGAGTTGTAGAGCCAACTATTCATGGTGTTGGTGTCCCATGCATGATACCTAACAAAGAGAGGCACAAGTATTGAAATCATATTTAGTTTCATACAGGGAAATCAGATTGACATGAAAAATACAAAAACAAACAAGAACAAAATAAGCAGCGAATAATAATGATACGGGAAAAAAATCAACTTCAACCAGGGCCCGATCTGAGGAGGAGGGAGGGGGCAAGACAGGCAAATGACCAAAGCGGCAAAATAGAGGACGGTTACACAGAGAGAAAAATCTTCGAAGATCTGGTCGAATACAGTCAATTTTATACTGCAAGAATAGAAAATTTCAAATTCTCAATATAAAATGGATGAAAAAAAAATGGCGTAATGTTACAAAATTGTACAATAAAAGCAAGAAAATGTGGGGTGTTTACTGTTCCTTTAGCAACGATTCAACCGTGCTGTTTCATAATTTTCTCAATGCTGTTTCCTAATAAGCAGGAAGAAAGAATAGTTAACAAAGAATACCCAAACTTGAGCACTCAAAATGTAATAATTTTCCTATGGTTATTGTGGCTACATGGAAATGTAGGAACATAGAAAAAAAAAGAGCTATCGATTCGCCTGGATGTGCAACGGAGAAAGGTAAAATTTTGCCAACAGTCAGCTGATCACTGCTGATTGCCTCTCTTGTTTGCTGTTTTCATTGGTTGGATTCCTCCGTCTTCCTCTATTTGAAATTGAATCCTTCCTTGACTTAATGAGCTGAACTGACTGAACAAGCTAAGATTATTTACCAATTTTCAATATTCAAACAAGTAACACTGAGTCTCATTCTTTCAACACACTAATAAACTTCGCTATAAACAATAGATATGAGTGAATAATCTTAAACTATTAATTCATGTGATTTTGCTGCGTCTTTTTCTTATGGTCGTTTAAATTCCTCTCTCTGTCTAAGCTCGATCTAATAGAGATATATAATATCGTATCTTTGGATGTAACCTATTCACAATTGTTGCAATATGTAACAAAAACAGAAAAAAAACCTTTGATTTGTTACATGAAACATGAAAATTGTGAATAATGTCTGTAGGTTAATCAAGGAGATGGTATATTCATTTTTACAGATTTTTCCTCCTCGTTTTTGAAGATTAAAAAAGAAATTATAAAAATTATTTCAATATCTTTGTAGTGAGGACAGATTTATGGTCTGCCCCAAAATGTCACTGGCCTTGACATTCAACCGTCAGATACCTAATAAGAGAAATCCTCTATTTGTCAGTGATACCTCTGGTTTGTCAAAAAATGTAAGGCAAAGACAAATATATTTTTAGTGAATATCAAAACTCCTAAGTTAACGTTTCGGGAACGAATCTGCTACCGTTTTCGACACAATGAGTATTGTTTCTCTTCGTGATGCTAGCAATGTTCGTCTTTTACACTCAACAGTGACAAGTTGTTAGACAGAAACTGTGTTTCACATTTCGCGACAGTAGGTTCTAAGAATCTACTGATCACCTTTTCGGTATCCTCTCCTCTATACCCTCAACATGAACTGAAATATTGTTCACCTTCCGGGGAATCCCACGATCCTGTCCCGATGCTCGCGCCAGACCCTGAACCCGAAGAGGATCTCGTCGTGCCGCAGATGCGCGTCATCGTCGACCGACAGGATGGCCTCCGTGCGCAGGCAATCGAGCGGCAGGAACCTGTTGAAGATGCGTATTCATAGACTTATTATCCTGAGGAGACGGAACATCTCATTCATAAAACTGCTTTTGTTTTGAAGCAATGATTGAAAATGAACTGCACAAGTATGAGAAAGACTACCGATCGAACCTCTTTGTCTTCACCAACTTGTTGGCAACGCTGTTATGTTTATGTGTCTTGTTTCCCTGATTTCAGCCAGTGGCGTACCGTCCTAATGGTTCCATGACTTGGAAATATATTTTATCTATAACTTTATTGTTAAATATTGTTCTGTACGGAGTGGAAGCGTCGTGTTTGTTAGTTAGGAAGACAAACAAATTCCTTTTGATTATGAACAAGCTACGAATGTACTCTCAATGGAAACATGTAATTTCTCTCTGTATTTGTCAATCAACATTCTGAAAAATGAAACATCATTGGAAATATATAACCAGATTCTTGTCAGTACCTGTAATTCCCGATATTATGTTCAACTGAAACAAGTGCAATATCATATGCATTCAGACAGTTGTATAAAATTGAATTTCCTTATAATTTGCACACAGATTTCTCCGCTTTGATAAAAACAAAAAACACAGCTTTCATACTTTTAATATTCATATAATACAACAAATTTATTCGGATAATGATGACACATTTTGATTCATTACTGGAAAGAAGGTGTTGGTTCAAATTGAACTGCAAATAATTTTTGGATTTTTATACAAAACAATATATCATTAAATACAATGACAATTCACAAAGAAAATAAATGATGTCGCTCGTGAACATAGTTTGTTGTTTTTCTGTACTGTATTGGAAAAATGTGATGTTGAAACAATGGAGTATTAACTGCAAATTACCTATCAGATGCGAACTGAAACGCTGAATGGCATGGTAGTGGATTTGCATCTGGCCTCAAGTATTTGTTACCACTTTTCTTTGTTATGACATCCTCGAATCGAGATGATCAGAACATACATAAAGATATTTGCTCAGACAATTCTCCTGCCAGCCAAGAAGAGATGCCCAAATTTTCCTTTTTTCACTATCAGCGGGAAACCTGAAGTAATAGAGAAATAGGTTAACAGGAATAAGTTGCTTAGAATTTTTGATGCAATGAACAAGAAAGTCTATGCCATGGAAACATGAACACTACCTAAATCATTAACAATCATGAATAAACAGTACCTAATCATCATATATTCACGTCACTGGAATAACAAACAAATTTGGAGGTTAGGTATTCCAACTTACTTGTGAAAAGAATCATCAGGGCTGGAAATGTCAAGTTTTTTGCACACTCGGCAGTGACGGACCATATTGTCCAAAAATTCACTCTGAATTCCACAATATCTATTCAAAGTCACTAAAAACAACACTTCAAAACACAAGATCACTCGTCTACAACACCGCAACGAGAAATGGGCAGATCGTAGTTTCGTAGTAAAAATCATTCATACAATAGGCGTGGCCTGGACGCGCCGATGTCGCTTTGCGGGTAACAAATCCTATGATGCTACAATGTGATAGTTCACAAAATGAATATTCGGTAATTCCAACGTGTACATTTCAGGTTTTTATTATGTATAAAAATACCGTTCAGAAAAATGTTCCATCGAGACTGTATTACTTGCAATACAATGAAAAAATGATATGAACGTGTCAATAATTATTGCAAATCTCGTTCTCAATCTGGAAATATGGCAACGACACTTTCCAATCGGTCACAATAGTATCCTACAGTGGACCAGATATTGGCAATGTCTGATCTTCTTTAAATGTAAATAGTTCCGTCTCCTCAGGATAATAAGTCTATGTGCCTATTAGAGTACCGACATAACCTCAATCTAGACTGCCAATACTATATACGAAAAATTCATCTAATTAGAAGATCTAGCTGAGGCGTTTTGACCATGCGCATGCAGTATCTGTCTCGAAATAGGGACACATAGGCGTATCATGGGGAACAAGGAATCACGTTATAAAATTGAAGTATAGCGGTCGTGACAGAATTCATCCCTATGATTTACTCGCGTACAGAGAATCATGAATACTAATTTCAATTTGTGTAGTTTCTTTACAAGTTATCACCAAAGGTTAAAAATAGTGGATATCTATGGACTAAACAGTCGCGACAGCAATAATTCGAATACCTATCTATAGCATAGAAAGATTTACTGTCTACAAAATTTTGTCAGTTGACCTCAAGAGTTTACAATGCGATTCTCTCAGTCAGGTGATGTAGGTCTCATCTCGTTAGAGGAGTTATATTTTTTTACTTATCACTTTCAGTAAATATTACAGTTGAAATTGTGTCCAGAATTGAACATTCAACAATATTTATTGAAAATCATCTTTTTATATACATATGCAATGAATAACAAAATGACTGATAGAATAACAAATACAATAATATTATCTTTATGAAGTCACTACATACGACGCCAATGAATCTTGTTTTATGTCAACGTATTGATTGACAATTTGGAGTCTTCTGCGCATTGCGCATATATGTTTTCAGAGTTTAAATTTGGATAAGGTTTTTGGGTAGTTGAGCATGCACAATTTGTCTAGATTGAGATTAGGTCGGTATATCGAAAAAATTCCTATAATATAATATACTTCAGGACAGAATAATTATGATGGAATGATACGAATTTGTGAAATCAGAATATTTGTTTGACATCATAGTTTGAATTGCAATGACAGTTGTAGAATAATGACGCCCTCTTCAGAAAAACTCACGTCCCTTACGCCTGGAGCTAAACTACAGCTCCTACAGCTGGAGTAAAGCGTTGTTTGATTCAAAAGCGCATCAGTGCCTCCATTACTCTCTTATTTCATCACGACTATGATGTGTTGATTGGATAATTTGACCAACAAATCTGGCGACAAATAATCGCTTACGCGCTTTTTCGAAAAGATTCTGTATCATGCAGGTTTCGTGCCATTTTTTTAGCTTTTTAATGTATTCTCTCATTGCTGGGTTTCTGTACAAGTAGTTCAAAAGTGGAAAATCAGAGCTTCTTTCGAATCATTTCTGACTGAAATTTCGAGGCATCTCGAAAGATCTCAATAATCGAACGACTGATTATGTTTCATTCGAATCGGCCCGTCTCTGACCTGTTGTTGAGCGAGTTCCTGGCCGCCTTCACGACGTGCACGGGCGCCCCGATGTCGGGCCATCTTAGCTCCGGGCTGGGCGGCCGTGGGCTGTTCCACACCACCACCACGGAGTTGAGGTAGGGCAGGCCGCGCAGGCGCGCTATCGAGTCCAGTAACACCTTGAATCAATTCGATTTATTCCTGAATTCAATTAGTTCCATAATGAAAATCAAGTGAATTACAATACGGTTATAATAGTATATTAAAACGTGAGTTACAGAAGGCAACATATTCTAGCACGAATCTGAAATTAGGAAATGTTCTGAGTAGCAGCGAATTACAAAACGGACGAGCGCTTGAATTGACTTCTGTAACGAATGTTTATACACATATACATAATTTCAGAACATAATTCAATAATTATTTAGTGAAATTTCGGCGAGATAATTACTCTGGTAGAAATTATTGGTTTCTGCCAGATTCGGGAAAGTCGAGTAAAATGAAAAGATGCTCAAATTTTTCGTGAAATGAACCTTCCTATCAGTGAACTCATATGTCAGATGAATTTCAAGGGACAGCGCCTAAAACCTCTATAATATTCCTGGAATTTTGATGAATGCAAGAGATACTTCCAACTCTTCTGACACTTTCAATGATTTATTGGTTGACATACTGCGACAGATATAATTAGCAGTGCAGGCCAAGAAGGCCCATGGCTTTTCTTCTCCAGTTTGTGCTTCTTATCTTATTTATATATTTCATTACTTTGTCCATCCATCTTACTTTCTGTTATATTTTTAGGAATTATTTCATTACTCATTCTTTATATATGACCCAACCATCTTAGTATGTTTCCTATTGCGGTGCCATTATATCAGGTTGCTCGAATAACTCTGCAAGTTCTTTATTCGCAAGCATTCGACATATTTCATCTATTTTATTTCCTTTATATATCTTTATTAGACACTATCTCTCTATATTCTTATTCTTGCATTTCTAGATAATATTTTACTATAAGGCTCATATTTCAGCTCATACACACGTGTATTTCCCTTCAGGATTCTGTTTTGTACTTTTTTTCATTTGGTTTCCTAGTGAATTCTGCGCCTAGATTCTTAAACGTTTGTACTCCTTGGAAACTGTCTTCATTCAAACTTCCTTGTACCTGTCTGCTTGTCTTCTAGTCCATTCCATATACTTCGTCTTCTTTCAGTTTATTAATAGCCCAAAATATTTCCTCTAATATTGATGAAATAAACTAGCTGTTGGGTCCACTCTTCGATTGTTTTATCATACTAAAAAGTCCAAAAACATATGAATTCTAGCCGATGGCGTGGGATTCAAATATTCAACAATAGATGGCAGAACTATCGAAAGCAGGTAACATCCCAATCCAGATATATCCGTCAATGACAGCTGTGTCAACTCATGACTCGTGAATTTGGGCGTGGTTCAGATACGAAATTCTTATATCTTCTAGTTTCTGATTTAAACTTATTCATAAGTTCACACGATGAATACAATGTTAAAGAAGTGCTAGTTTTGTGTACAAGAATTTCTAGAATTTTTTTCATCAACGTGCACAGCGCTGTTGCAATGTATGTGCAACATGTTGTGGAACCGGGTTAAGAATCATGAAATGTATATTTCTATTTTACGTCATGTTCTGTGATGCGATGTCACTTGTCACTTGATAAGAAGAACCGCCAATGTGGGTGTGTCGTCTGTCCAGAGTTACAAGTAAAAGATTGTAAAGTAAAAGCACCAAGAGTTAGTATACCTGAATATGTGAATATTACTTGCTGAAACAAACTATGAGCGTTCATAATAATTAGGATGAGTGCTGTAAGCTGATGTATTTTCCCCATTTCAGAACAATATATTACTTTGAAAGGATCTTTGAATATTAGAATTTTGTATCATCAGCTCTTGCACTGTGACTGATGATTCTTTTGGATTTACAAACACTGTTTCATCAGAAGATAAATGATATAAAATAATCATACCTCTATTATTCGATTCTAAATTGGAATAAAATAGAGAATATGGAAACTCTATACCCTCGGAATAAAAGCAAACACACATAACCTCAAAGAATATACTAATATTTTTTGGCAACACTGAGAAACATGGAAACACAAGATGATATCTGAGTTTTATCGATCTATGCCAGTTCCCGCGAATTTAGTTGGAAACTGACTGACGGTTTTTGCAGTGTGTTTCGCCTACGCCATATCATGTTTACCAAGGTTAGCCAATATCAAGAGACCCACCAGCTGCACCAGCTAGTTCATTGCACCAATCTTCGAATAATAATTATTCCTCAGGTCTGCACTGCACGAACAATTGAATCGTCACGTGGAAACGTACCTGCTCGCGCTCGTAGGTAAGCACTAGCACGGTAAACTGCTCCCTCGCGTAGTTGCCGCCCAACGCCTCGGCGAACTCCTTGCCGGCGCCGCCGCGGCCCTGCCCGATGGGCCGGAAGCCCCGCCCCGAGCCGAGGAACTTCGCGTCCGACGACAGCGCCGGGTCGGCCGGCAGGTGGGCGTAGAGGCGGAACGGGTCGCCCCAGTCGTTCCACACCTCGTGGCCCTGCACCGGCGAGAGGGAGTAGTTGCGCCGGTAGGCGGGGCTGTCGAACGGCGGCTCCGACGGGCCGAGGCTCTCTTCTTGTTCCGCGTCGCTGGCCACCTGCGGGAATTCTCATTAATCTATTGTCTGAGAATTATTGACAAAGCATGATAAATATCAAGTCACTATTTTAATAGATATACTATGTATAAGAGGAACAAACTACATTTTTTTGGTGCTTAAGTATCATGTTTGAACAAAAATTGACTGGTGGAGTGAAAAGTTTTTTTTTGGAAGGATGCTTTCGCACCAATCTTGAATGGATTGTAGGTGAGTTTTGATTTTTCGGTAAGGCGTTATGAAAAATAATACGTTATTATAAAAATAGTTGTTTTGTGAGGAGGTAAACGGAGATTTTTGGTTCTATAGTGTATATTGCTTTTTGAGTATAAAATCAGAATTCAAGCTCTCAAGAGCCTTAGACAGGTCGAAGAGTAGAGATACGGCATGGTTGCCAGTTGTCAAGTTCCGTATAAACATAGTCCATGAGTTGATTTGTAGCAGTTTCCACTGACTTATTTTTCCTGAAACCATGTTGGCTTGTGGTAAGAATATTATATTCATCATTAAAATCTGTGAATACATCCCTCAAGAATTTGGAAAATTTCAGAGAGCAGTGAAATTTGCCGGTAATTCTCAATACTAGATGTATTTCATTTCTTGTGTGAGGGAAAGATGATTGCTAATTTGAACAAATCAGGACAGATACCTGTTTGTAGTGATAATTTATCATGTGTGTCAAAGAAGGAACAATGATATATGGCATTGTTTTTATGGGCAACTATAACAATTAGAGTAAAAAATGACTCGCCGAAATGCTACATTTGCTGCATCGCAAACCTGTAGGAGAGAAAACCAATCTTTATTACTAGACGTTGATCTATGACCTAAAAACTCCCCCCTATTCACCTCTTTATTGCTCCCTTGAACACGAATCTGAAATTAGTTTGTCGATATCTCTCACTGAGATATAAGGTGGGACAGACAGACAAATCACCGATGTATAGGAGAACCTCGTTGGTTTGAAGTTTTTGATAAAAGCAATCGATATGAAATATCGCCAGGGGCATACCACTTTTGGTGTTCAATGTGGACAAAAATACTATATCGTTTGGAGGTATTTGAAAGCCCCGAAACTATTTTTTTTCGAATGGAAGACCCTGTATATTATCAAATAACTGAACGCATGATTGAATTCTGCTTCAAGTATACATTTCAGTTATTTCAACATTGTTGATACAGTAATTTGTTACAGAATCACTATGAGCAATGTCAGAATAATTATATTATTCTGGAAGACATTTAGTTTTTGTTACATGAATATTTGTACAATTTGCATTCGTCGATTTGAAGGAATATCTAGTATAACAAGAAATAAAAGGATGAATTCCCGTTTCAATAAATTCCACCCAATGATATCCTTCTTACAAAGTTACATTGTTAGTATTGAGACCAGGCCAAGTCTCACCAGACAAAAAGTAAGATCAGCTGGGCGCAGTCGGAAGAAATAGTTTTGATACGTTGCTAATTCATTAATATCAGCAAGAAACTTACGGGCACTTGTATAGGCTGAAAGGTTTCATTGAAGACACTAATCGCTTTGACATTTTCTGCAGGCAATGCAGGAATGTTAAGTCTATCTCGTAGTACAGCAACGATGGTGTCCAAAGTGCTCTGCACTGAAGCTAAATACCTGTGATATCGAAAATATTTTTTTAGCGAAATTCGGCCTGAGTGATGATTATTGATGATTATCCTCATCAGAAACAGAATAGTATTGACGCAGAACTTGAAATGTATATCAGCATGCCTCCCTCTCTCTACATACAATGAGCACTTTTGGATATCAAAAAGCGCTTCAACACGGGTTCTATATTCTATATTCTTTATTGTAATTATTATTTGAACTTGATTATGCATTAGGAGAAATGTGAATCACAAACGTAAACATGAGCAAAATTCAATAATATTCCATTTTTCCATCAAGACGCAAGGTAGATAAGGTCAAAATCAGACATAATTTAATCTTATCTCGGTAGAAGATTTTAATATTCAAATTGTTCAACAACGAATATAAATATCTAAATTAAGCTTACCTCTCCCACAACAATCTTCCTTGCCTCCTCATGAGAAGAACATCTTCGTCAGGTAGGGCTCTCAACAGGAAATGAAGCTCGGTGATGCGAGCGCGTGGTAAAAAAATGGCCGCCCTTCGCCACTGGATCACTTCATCATAGGCCAGACGCGTTTGGTCACCCCCCAAAACAACAGGAATTGCTCCTAAGAATAATAATCATTTCCATACTCTAGCATCATTGGATTTCATTCATATTATCATTTCATATCAGTCGAGATATTAGTGAATTGGATAATATCCATCATTCATATTTTTATTTTTTCAGATAGATTTCTTGGGTCTAAAAAGGAAATGTGTTAGGTTATAACTTCTCAATATAGAACAGTTTTGTTTATTTTCAATTCATTTCAACAGTGCACTAATTTATAACATTATGATACTAGCTCGAAAGAAATTCATTTCATCGACTACGATGTTCACACTTTGACTAGTCCTCACAACTAATCTGCGCCCACTATCTGACAGTTTCCTTTATACGGGGTGAGATACCAAAGAATGCAAAGAAAAAATGGTTTATTACTATGTAATGAGAGAATGTGCCAGCAAAATCTCATGAATTTATGGAATTTTTTTACTGAAGGTGATGAAAATAGTATCGAAGCACTTTCTCTTTGGAATTGTTGAATTGGATGTTTGGATTGTTGATATAACTTCATATGATTTCAAAGTATTATTTTAATGAACAGTTGTTGATTTATATTGTCTATGCAAATTTCAATGTCATAATAATGATAAAAATTTAATGTTTTCGTAAATGCATGGCCATTGACAATACCTACTCAGGGCTCATGAATACTCCTAATGCACATAATTCAAGTATTTATGATCATAGGAGAAATAGTGTACATAACTCGTTGAAAAGTATATTTCATGCACTTGTTACGTTTCCGTAACGTTCTAAATATCTTCTCGTACGAAATATGTCACTTTCCACACTAGTTCTGTAATATATTATTTTTGAATAATTCATTTGCGTCCATGGTAGATTTTGGAAAGGTTTAGTGAATAAACATTACTAGGGGAGTAAAAGAACTAAACTTCCGATATTTTTGATCGTTGATAGAATTGGATTTCGCCTCGTCCCTGAATGAGAGTTACCTGATCTAAGAGCTTCATACACTCGTGCCTGCAACAAAGTTGTGGATACTGATTCGATGTCTGGGGCGAAAATCAAAACAAACGTGGATTCCTTCAGCACTGTCCTTCTGCTAGTATCTGTGCCACACAGGGCCCAATCTTGAGATTCACTGTTGACATTGTTATCACTGGCAGGGTTGCAGACGAACTCAAAAATGAATTTGTCTGAGGTTTCAGTTTCTAATAGGCCAGCTAAGTGTTCAATAACAAACCTATAATATAATTCAATTTTATTTTTCAAGAAACTGCATGCAGCTACAGTGAAATTAAGAACAATTCGCCCTTGATGCTCCTAGTTCTAATGAAATCCAATATCGATGAAGTTTTTTTTTTAAGAGATAATCAAACCGAAAAAATAGCAATGACAGTAAAATTCTTTAATGTTTTAGAACATTAAACAAATACTACATAAGACAAGATACTGAATGTGGAAATAAGTTACAATTACAATATATATTTGTCATTATCATATTAATCTTTTTCCAGTGTTAGTTCTCAGCCTCATGCTGACCCAGTGGAAAATGAAAAATTCCAAATATTTCCTAAAATATTTCTTTTACTAGAATTCATAAGAACTACAATCTGAGAATATAGGTAGTATATCTCCACAACTGCCAAAATATGAATGTTATATTCCAATGTGCTTCTAAGGCATTCAGAAAGATATTTTCACATAGACTCAGATTTTGAGTGAAAATATTTTTTCCATACCAGTTCGAGCTGCTTGAAAGAATGGAGCAATTAAAATAATCTCTAAGTACTTTGTTTTCTCCACAGTTATATAACTTGATTTACCATGAACAAAAAATGTATAACTCATGGCAATGCAATTTTATTCTTCGCCTATAAATGACATACCTATCTACTTCTGTATTGCTATCCTCCATATCATCGAGATGGTTTGGTCTGGAAGAAGAATTCTTTTCAGGTCTGGTAGTTTTCATTTCCCCTTGAAAGGTGAGTAAATATTTCCTGCGTACAGGTAGCATGGGAGCACATTCTTGCCACACATCTCCACCAGGAGGCCCAAGAACAGGTGAAATAATCAGATCAAACCCAGGCCGAAAGAGATCATGTGTGAAAGTTGATTGAACTAGTATGGCACGGCCTGAAATATTAAAATTAAATATTGTGAGATATGGATAGACAGTGGAATAATTCCATTCCAATTCTGGTGCACTGGAGATTCCAGTCTTAAGTATCTGTAAAAATGTGTCAGGAAAATATGTAATCTTAGGTGACTCATAATTTATAAAATCCAACTTTGTAGTTCATGTTCATGTTTACTATTGATTTCAGTACCCAAATATCTGATCATTGAGTGATTTAAAAAAAAATTCCCGACAATGTACAAGTTGGGAGGCCACTGGGAACTACTTATAGAAAACAAACATACAGAATTGTAGGATAAGCTGTGGCAAGATGAAATTGAGTTTACAGATTTCATTCATCTATCATAGATTATTTTCAATACCGTCTATAGTTGCTGGGACTAAGAACAAAATCATGCAAAATGCATTTTAGTCTATTAGAAGTTTGAAGTGAGATTCGTCCCTGATTTCTCCCAAAACTATTTGACATACATGAATTCAGTAATATTTTAAAGTGTCTCAATCTGAATAGCATATGAATTCATGAGCACTTCTTGAAAACATTCTACAAGCTTCATCTTTGAGATGAATTATAATTTTCATTCTTATTCAGAAAATCAACCATTTTTGCAAATACAATAATCTAGATAATCTGGGGCAACATCTGGGGTGACACAACAGATTTTCATGGACAGTATTTAGCATTTTAGTGAAAAAATTATTTTTTGCCAATGCACTTATATCTTTTGCCCTGAATTCTCACTAAGCCCCCCTAACTCAAACTTACCAGTATCACTTTTGGAAAAAATGTCCCCTGATATAGCAGTGAGGTCCCTTCTAGCCAAGTTCAGTAAAATGTGGTTTCTTCCATCACCACCCCAATAAGGCAATCTTTTCATAGCTTCTGAATCTAGAGGTGGCAAATTTAGATGATTCCCTATATTTTCACTGACATCATCTGTATCTTTCAAAGCCTCACCAACCAGAACCAGATATATACAAGCTTCTTTGGGGTCATTTGTGAGATGAGGGTTATAACCCAAAGTTTGCTTAAGGGTTGTTTTCAAAAAACCATCAACATCCCACCCATCATTCATGACAGGAAACTGATCAGGGTCATATAAAAATACAGGGAATCCAGAAGTTAAAGAACATCTTGAGTGGTCAAAGCAGTTGTACATTCTACAACGTCTGGATACATTTCTAGGTATTGGTGGCAATATTGAAGGCAATGATTCAGCTGTTAGTCTCTTAGGTAAAGCCAAATCAGGAGTATTTTGTTGGAGTGCCTCATGTTGAGCTACTTGTGCTTGTTCAACTGATATCTTCAGTCTATCCAGACTAGTCTGTTGATGGGACAACTCTTTTTTCAATTCTTCAATGTTCTTAGTATGACTTTGTATTTCTTGTTTATATTGCTGACGTTTTCTTTCAATATCACGCAATTCACTCAGAACAGAGCCCCTTATCCTAATTAATTCTTCTACTCCTACTCTTAAATCAGACTCTTTGAACATATAGTAGTCTTCATTGAGGTCTTGGTGCGAATGTGCACTATGTTCTATGAGATATGAGTTTCTTTCTACTTTAGATAGATAGAAATGTGTAATTAAAGGTGTTAGTATGAGTATGGCGAGTACCATGGCAACTATTCGAGATAGTTTCACATTTATTAACCAGCTACAGTAGTCTCTGCTTGTATCTTGGTTCATTATCATTAGTAGTTCCTGATTTCTCACGAAATAACCTCACTTTTTGAAATAACCGAAGTCATTTAGATTTTATATTGTAGAGCTAGGAATTGTGAGAGACTGTGCTACATGTCACTATTTTTTCGTTACTTCTCGAAGAGTTCTAACAGATTTTCCATGTTCATTTTGAATATCAACATTTTCAATAACAAACTCCCACTCCCACCTCTTTCCGTCCTTTCTTTAGTATCACAGAACAGAAACATCTCTTTTCTGAGGTGAAATCGTCACTTTTCATTTCTGTATGTGTTTCATCATCATAGAATCATTATGACAGATCATTATCACCTTCTCGCCTTCACAAAGACTATTAACAATTATTCTATGGCTAAACCGCCCAGTCAGTACTGCCGTTGCCAAGTGTACCCATGATTTTATACAGAAGTCCCACCATTCCCAAATATAATATACAGGGTGAGTCACGACGAGCTTACACTATCTTTATATCGAGAATCAGTCGGCAGAAATCCATGAAAATGTGCTTTGTAAAATGTATTTGAGATTACGCTCTCTTCATTCAAAATATTTTCGACGATGCAGTGTTGCCGCTTCTACTAGAAAGTAGTAGCAACATTAATATTTCAAAATGGAACACCCGGTATATGAGATGATATTTCCAGAATCATCATCAAATTCTTGATATGCCTACTTGTTACCTTGTAATTATCTCTGACCGTTTTTGAGATATTGAATATTTTCCATTTTTTTTTTCGGAAAACAGCACATCTTAAAAATGCTTACATACACCGAAATTATATACATCGAAATTTGGTTTGTGGTTAGATAATAACTGAGAACTACCAACACAATAGCCAAATCTGAAATCTACAATACAGGGTGGTCAAAAAATATCGGCATTTCGTTGACATGAAAAAGTGACCGGGAGTCGATTTTCTTTCAAACGGAACACCCTGTATATGAGTACTGATTTTGAATGCTGATGAAATTTGCTATTCATCTATGTCCAGATCTTCACTTATAAGCATTTTTTTGTAAATGTCCTATGAAATAAGTAAGTGTTATACTAATTATTCGTGAATCATTCGTGTGCTATGAATAAAATTTGATATTAAATTCCAATGATTATAAATGGCTTCATTGATAATACATGGCGAATATAATGTGGTTAATATTTTTTTCACTATTCACTAGTTGATATCCAAAAGATCAAAGGCCAACGAGAGATACCCTCAACAGGATTCGATTTTTTTAGTATTCTCCACCATAAAGTACTTCGAAACTGAATGAGAAATCGACAATTTCCCAATTTTCCCTGTATCTCTGAAATTGATGAAATATCAAAATTCCAATTGCGCCATTTTGATTTCCTTTAAAATCCCGTAACATGTATATCGTATTAAGTCCTATATGGTTTTATCATGTGAAAACGGCCATTTTTTACCTACCTTGTACTCACTAATTTGCAGTATGCTAGTGATATGAGTAATTATATTCATGAAGAAAAAATCGGAATGGGTTTTCTTATATTTTATTATAGTTATTTTAAATGTTTCTCACATGTTACAACCTAGATGAACGCTAGGTACGTTAATAAAATAATAAATTTTTTGTCAATTTGATTGACGAACTACACGTTTTTTCTTTCGAAAAGGGGTTCTATCACTCACAACAACGTTACATACCACCTGCAAGAAAAAAATAAATTCTTCATCTTAAAAAATACTTTTTGGAATATGTTTCATTTGGTTTTTTGGTCTTTTACAATTCCTATATACTAACCTAGTATTTGGAGCAACAAGGGAATCAATGTCTTCACATTTTAACGAGTGAAATGGAAAATTCAACAACTTCAAATATACAGAGTTTTGTGGAAAGAATGCGAAGATCGCTGTTAGAGACATCGAGATTGCTTCAATATGAGCATGTTATGTTTCTTGGAAATACTGTACTTGTTATTGGATTTTGAGCGTATATCAGATTATGTCACATGGCCTATAAACCTGCTCTCACTCAATTTTACACTCTTTAGAATTTTACACTTATTAGAATCTGGAACTTTTCGATTCCTTCAAGGTTGAATTCTGGAAGTTCGTCATTTTTATCGCTTCAGTTTATACTATGTATTTTTGGATATGGATTACTGTTGGTTTGAGAAGCACCGTATATTTTTCATAGATATTTTAAGATCTTTCCAAATGATTGTTCGAAAAACATGTATCGCATACCTCGATTTGGAGGGTGATATAAATTTTGTGGTTAATATTCAAGGGAGATTTTTCAAAATTCACATTCTAATATAGTTCGCAGCGACATATATAAGAACAATTCATGGAAGCTATGACATTGGTACAGCTTTCGTGAGTTTAAAATTCAAATATTATTCAATGAATAGCTCTGTGTATGAAAAATGATCTCACTGACCAGAAAACTTTCGAAGACACAGAATAACAGAAATTTCAAGAAACTTCAAAAGTGAATTCCCATTATTAGAGAAAATAACAGTTTTTGAAAAAACAGGTGATAAGAATTATAATAAACTCTTCAATATAAATCACAACGAAGTTTTGTACAATTTTCTTTAGGATATAGAGCTACAATTAGATTTCTTCCTACCATTCTCCATTCTCTTTCGATTTCTCATACCAGATGACCACAAGAAATGGTACGTCACTCTAACCTGCTCTAACATGAGTGTTTGAAATTCTGACCATCGTAATAATGTTACAGTTCACGTGTTTCTCCAAATTATGAATACGAGTTTATCACTTCCGATGGAATCAGAAGTGAACTCATCTTTTGTATTTCAAATAGAACACCCATTAATTTATTGAATTTTCAGGAGGAGCTATAGTTTCTTCCCTGTGATTTGAAATCCGATAAAATATGGCGAAAAAATGTTCTAGAAGTTATTAGGAAAATCTTTTATGTGATATCGGATTTTATGTTAAAATATCTGAAAACGAAAAACCAAATCTCGAACGATCATTTCCAATTTTTTTTTATAGTATGATCTGCGATTCTTTTCAAAATTCTCAAATAATTTTGTAGCTTTGCAGATTATAAATTCGAAAGTTGACCATAGTTTCAATCAGACTTGAAATATTGCAAAGAAGAAAGTATTTCATTTGAAAAATTTGAAACGAATTATAGTTTCAATATCGTGAATTTTTGCATTATTACGATGATTGGGATTTCAAATTTCCATTCAACTACAGCTAATTTCATGTTCGTTCTATTATCCGTGGTCACCAGGTAGATGAAATTCTTAGGGTTCAGTTTTTTAACTTTTCAAATATCCACAGAGAGCTTCCAAAATTCTTTAAAGATTTTTCATGATTTTACTAACTATAAACTAACTGTATTTCCTAAACTATGATTTATGAAAATGGAGTTCGAAAAGTTGAAAAACCCTTTATATATGCAGAAACAACCATTCCGCAATGAAAAAGTGATTATCTAATTTGGAAACTAATTTACAATTTCTAACATTCAGACAAAATATTATTGTAAGGATCAAGATTCAATAGTCAGTCATATTACATGCCTTAAAAGGTTGAAGTCAGACTTGAACTTGATCATATTCAATTTTTCACCTCAGTTAATGTTCTTGCATTTATAGTATACAGGGTCTTTCATTATTGGGGCACGGAACTTTATGTTCAAATTTTTCGGCTCATAATACGAAAAAAAGTTCAAGTCCGAAAACGATTCGTTTCCGAGATGAAGGATATTCAATTTTATGGAGGAAATCCAATTTTCACTAATTTTCAAAGAAGGCCTCAACCGATTTCAAAAGACTCTCGAGACTTCTTTGAACTAGCTTTATTTTTGAGGAAGAACATACATAGCAAACCTATTTACGTCTCTTCACCTATTGAGAGAAAAACTATGCTCTCTGAAACTGTGAAAATCTATTTAGCTTGAGACGATCATCAAAAGAATCATTCAGCAAAACAAGAACCCACTCAGGTAGGTTTAATCATGAGACAATTAGGAAAATCAATTTAAGAAAAAAAATTTAAAAAATCGCAATTAGGTAGGTTGAAGCCTTTTTCAGGAGTTTTTAAAGAATTCGATTTGAAGAAAATACTTTTACATCCCGTATCTCGGAATCGAATCTTTTCCAGACTTATGTTTATATGAGGTTCATTTCATATTTCAACAAAGAAAAACTGACTTTGAAATTTCGTGCAACATTAGGAAACGCCCTTCGCAATATATTTAAAATTGTTTCCAGCGAATAACTAGGTGCAAGCAAAAAATGCGTGAATTCTGGTTAGTTGGTTTTTATCACGATGGCAAATAAGAACAGCAAGTTGTCATCAGTTATCGATACATAAAAGTCGTTGTTGAAATATACTCTGTTTTATTGTTAAATAAGCAAATAGTATATTAATCTTCATCAAGTCTTCGCTGGATGTACTTGAAACGTTTACAGTTTTCTAACTTAACATGAAATTCAGAGAATTGTCAATATCGAAGGACAACTAGTAGCATTTATTAGTCTTGATTTTTCATCGATTCAATTCCTATTTGAATGAATTCAGTAGATGCATATTATTTTATAAGTATTTTTCATCCATAGAAGAAAATTAATTGATACCTAGGTATATACCTTTTTTAACCAGAAAAACTGAATATAGAAGAATCTCGGTTTGAGTTAACGAATGAATATAAAAATTCAGAAAGACAAACACAAAAATCAAATAGGCTATACACAAGTACATACATATTATGCAAACATGATAATACTCTGATAATACTGACATCAATAATACGAATAGATTCTCAAGCTAAAAAACAGAAAAACACCGATTATACATCAAATATATAAGAGGTCGTCAAAATCAACAATTTTTTCTGCCTTGCGGTTATTATAACCTACAAATGTCAACAAACAATGCTTTCATCTAAAGCAACATTTTTCTCCGTATGTACACACACGACGTTTCGATAATTTTGCTCTGCCTCCTCAGCCTGCATCTCGCCTCTTCAGACGTTCATGGCGTAAAACATGGGTTTGGTGGGGTGGCTCAGAGTTGGGGAAGTATTTGTACTAGTCGAGTTCATCGAGTCTTGAGGGGAAACGCTCGCAGCGCCTTCTGGTACCCCTCTTTCTATGTACCTGTAACGAAATTCGATGAAAATCCCCATGGTGACAGAAAGTGACATAAATGAAAATGTATATTCATTGGTGAATTCACCGTGATTCACATAGGGAATTTAAGATATGAACAATGAAAATATCTTGTAACTTCGGGTAAGATGAGGTAGATGTGAATATATAATTTCTGGGTGGGGGGTTCGAAGTTCCAAAAGTAATGAAGACGATTATCATCAATATTATTATCACAATATTTTTGGCAAATTCACCGTGACTTACCCCGAATATGCAATTATGATGAAGTTATGAACAATATGTAAATAACTTACTATAACTGTAAAAGAGAAGAACAATTATAAGACTTTTCCCAATACGATTTGGGATGTCTCTTCGACATTTTTGATATACTTGGTACATTTGGCAAGTCATGAAAAATAAGTAAATATATGAATACAATGTAAGAAAAATAAGTGTGTAAAGAAAGGAGCGAAGAAAAGAAGGCTATTAGGACCAGCAAAATTAAAATACATTGACAAGACTTTCATTCAAGAATTCTTGGAACCTACCTAACTATATTTTTTTTTGTGAAAGTTTGACTGTATTATGGAATATCACTTTTGATACTTCTGACTTCGTGAGGTATAGCTTGTGATATCAGATAAAGGCATTGTAATGAGGGGAGTTTCTATATAGTGCTTTTATCATGTGTTATGCTCATGTTCTACTCCATTCTTTGAATAAAGCATAAGTTATTCCTAACAAACATAACACATTTCAAAATAAAAATTGAATGTATTGTTGATATATTTCTTCTGTACAAATTGGCCTACTGCTGTCTCGAAATTTGGGAGTAGACGATAGTACATTAAATTTGTTGTGTCAAAGCGTCGATACTCGACATTTCGAATATAACTAGAGGTCATCGCCTTTCGAGTTTCCACAACTGAGCCATTTTTTTTCTCCAACGAAGTGTACATATTCGAAAATATAAGCAATTAAAGAGGATGATGCGTGGTCAGAATTTCCTTTATTTTGAAACTCAGATCCTGCATCTTGTTGCTTTTGATCAAGATGGAAACACTGCGAAGGAGAGAGCATCAGTCTGTTTTTCCGCTTATACTGCGGGATTCAGTTTGGAAAAAATTGCATAAATTCATTCGGATTGCTCTAAAATTTTGCAGAGACCGAATTGGTCTCTGCAAAATTTTCGCATCTTGAAAGTCCCGATTTGGCATTGAGAAGGCCTAGAGAAAGAACTCACCTCGCTTTCGTCGGGCTGTTGCCGGGGGATTCTTTGGCTGCATAATAATTGTAGTACCCGTTGACCGCAGTACCGTTGTGGTGCAAATCGGGCTCCTCGGCGTACAAGTGGTCCGAGCTGTCGGGAGAATAGTAGCGGGGCCTCACGGAGGGGAAACTGTGCCGGTTCATTTTGTTGACGTACTCCTGTTGCTTGTACTGTGGCCGCAAGAGGGAGTCTCTGTATCGTAAAGTCATCGGTGCAGGATCTGAAAATCGTGGAAGAGGCAACTGATACTGATGTCTCAACTAATAGGAGAATTTCAGAATCAAATAATAATAATGATAACATCCCAAGATACATACAATTTTATGGAAGGACACGAATAAAGAAAATAAATTTATGTCAAAGGGAGATTATCTAAATCAGAATTAGTCAATATATGAAAGAGAGGTGAATTGATAAAATATATTTCTTCCGTTCAATCTTGAATTCTCTAACGAGATCGATAGATTTTCATTCCGTGGGGTTAAACTTTTTCCCAAATTTGGATTCTATCTGAACAGTTTTTATTTTATGATAATACAATATTATTCTCTTCATTTAGCACTTCCAAGTATGAGATGTAAACTAGCCCTCAAGAGCTTCTATTGGCAAACAATAATACATCTGTATAGTGAAATATGCAATTATCTTTCGAACCAACCATCACTGGTTTCTGTGTCGTATTGCACTTCAGTTATTCTGATTTGATTCAACTTTGCTGAACCAACCCTTTGGCTCTTTAAACAATATAAGGGTATCGTTATACTAGTGTGTGCTATGTATGTTCATGTTCACCGAATTCATCAAAAACAAATCACAGAAAGCTAAATGCTTTTTGCCTTATTCAACCTGATAAAAAACTAAACTGATCTGTCTAACTACATCCTCTGATGCAATCTTGGTTCTGAATATTTTCATGATCACCGTTTATTATTATTGGATAAATTCAATTTATTTCACTCAAAGAACAGCATGAGATGATCGACTTGACTTTTATGTATAAAATTATTCATAACCATATTGATGCGTCCTCCCTACTATCTCTGATTGAATTCAATGTTCCTCGACCTATATCGCGATCTAATATAACGTTTCACAAAGCTGCACCTGATTGTCAACATCATTTTCATTGTCCTCTCACAACCATGTGTCGTAGTTATAACAACCTGCAAATTCGATATTCTTTTTCTATCTTCATCTGAGTTTAAACTTCAACTTGCTAGAGTCTTGCAGAATCAGCTATGCAATGCCAGGGTCATTCCATTCCTATTTATTTGTTTGTAATATATATATAGCAATTATTACAATTTATCATTATTGTTACAATTATGAACACTTGTAAATGGGATGTATTATCGAGGAAGTGGAATAAAATAACGTGGTTTTATAGGATTCGCTGAAAGTGAGTCAGCCTCGGATCGTCAGTCCGCATACGTGTTTATAATTCTAACGACTCATCTGAGAATTTTTCTTGAAAGTTTGGAGGTTGTAAGCATCAGGAAAGACTTCACCAGGCAAAGAATTCCACAACTTTGCCGTTCTATTGATGAATGATGCTTGGTATAGCGATGTTCGACAGGTCTCGAGCTTGACAGTGTAGGGGTGACCAGCCTGAGCTCGTCTGGTTTGTCTACTAGGAATCGCACGTGGTGGCATGATACCTAGATGATATTTCCGTTGAGCACCGACCGTGGAAGCATCTATAAAAAAGGCGGAGATCGCCGACCTTTCTACGATGTTCTTACTTTGGTAATAATTGCAGCTAGTCACGCATCCAGCAGGTGTCTGGGTTCCCCTCGCCATAGCATAGTTTCCCATAGATGGGCTCTCGCTTCTGCTGGATGGCACCAAGAGCGGCTGGTAGTTGTTCGAATAAGAACTTTTGCTCAACATTTTGTGCGCTGGGATATTTGAATTGTTATACGGGTCTTCGGTCTGCATCTTTTGCTGGTAAACCGGCTCTATATACTTCTTGTTCACCTGTAACATAAGAAGAATTTATTTCCAATAAAGACGAATAGCAATAGTTTATCGCTTATTTGCAATTCATTTTCAGTTACGATTGTTCCTTAATATACGATGTTCGCTGGTCGAGAGCTTTTTGTCTTTGGATGTTTCAGTCGTCATAATTTTACTGAATTCATCAATGAAATATCTTGAAGCCATGGAAGGACTGATAAACTGAATTCCGAATATAACGGCTCTCAAATACTTGACAAGATATATTACTCAGTTTTATTATAGAAACTTTCTGGGGTTGAGGTGAATAGTAAATTTGTTCATCATGTCAGACTCCATATCGATTGATATGTATTCCTGCTCAATTTTTTAATTTTATCACATATTGAAAAAGAATTTCCTCGGCCTCCAGATGCAGTTATGATATACGTTGTGTCCGTGAAAATGAGGCAAATCTCTCGGATTCAGATAGAACTTGGGAAAATGGGATCGCAGGTTCCTATAATTTTTTACCTATAGTCCTTTGATACGTAGAAATGAGCACCTTAAGGACGCTGCTGAAAATCTTTCTTTCATGAATATCTATTGAAATGAAATTAATATCTATCGAAAAAAAATATGATAAATGAATTGATGCTTATATATCTTTGATAAAAAGGACTATGACTTTGTTTTTCCTTTCTGGAAAACTGTTCATTTTATCGACAAAGAATGAGAGAACCTTTTTTTATAGGAAAAAATATAGGAAGTTGCCAGGTGGTCGAGATGGTCAAGCGACATCATAGTAATCATGAGGTCGTGGGTTCGATTCCTGGCTGGCCGTTGGATTTGGGTTTATTCATGCGCTCTACAATGTATATCATAAAGTTATACATAGAACTATCCCAAATGCCACAGTGGTTTGGATTCCACTTGTATAAAATGTAGATCCTCGTCTCCTTCACTCGCACAAGCCCTTCGGGGCTTCTGAGGGTTGTTTCGGCAACTAAGGAGATGAGTAACAATAACAATAAAAATATTTTACCAGGTTCTATGGGAACCCGAGAAATTTTCCATATTTCGTATATTGGTTTATATTGGATTATCGGCCATTATTTTGTTTCTCTTCTAATTTGCAATATCATTGTCCTCATTTTATCCAATTCATATACCTTACCATTTAGCATAACCACTATGGAAGGATTTGAGGATACTAGATTTGTATTTATACTCTTAGGGTTCCTTCACAGATAAATGAATAATTTTCGAATTTATGCTCAAAAATCCTAATTCGACTCACCTGATTCTGGCTATAGCGATAATACTCGTTACTTTGATGAGTATTTGCAGTTATAACCGGTTGGTACCCTTCGATATGGTTATAGGGGATGTACACCATGGTTTGGTGGTAGTTCCTGGATAATTCCTGAGGTGGGGGCGATAGCGGCCTACCGTTCCTATTCTTCGCCAAGTTTTGATAGTCTATCTCTACTCCTATCACCGCTGAATGCGTTTTGTAGACTTCTTGGTAACACGACTGGTTGCCGCAGGTCTGATACTGGTTGTCTTGCAGACCTACTGGCCTGAAAAGTCAGTGACAATAGTCTATAGTTCTTCCATTAGAAATGAATGATCGGTTATTTTGGTTATATCTGACAGAATAATTTTAACGGTACCAGTATTAGTATTTTCACACCATGATCTATGTCTTGAATCTTGAAGAAATCAATGATAAATGTTGAGAAAAATCGTCAAATTCACCTAGTTGAGTCATAGAACGTATTGTAGTGAAAAAAACAGCAAAATAAGATGAACAATTCGAGAGAAAGATGGATGAAATCAGGACCAGTTTCTTATTCCATTTCCATTATGAATTTTCTCAGATCCGATGTTGCAGAGGACTTGCCACCTACCCAAAGCTGTACTGCGTCTGAGGCACATAACCTCTCTGCTTCGCCTCCTCCGGCACGTACTGGTAGGCCGCTGGTTGCTTGCCGTTGAGCTTGTTGGAGTCCTCGTCCCGGTTCAAACCGGTCTCCGAGTAGTAGGGCCACGCGGTGTTCGCGTTGGGGGTGGGCAGATGGATTTGGTTTTGGATCTGCTGGAGGATCTCCGAAGTGGAGCCGAAGCGAGGTTTGATGCCGCGCACGCTGGGACGTCGGTTGAAGCCGTAGTCGTCGTGCTCGTCGTCATCGTCTTTCTTCGGGTCGCTTTCGTACCTACAGAACATTGAATAAGTATGAGCACAGTTCAGGAAATTGATGACTCTCGTCGGGCTTTGGATATTCTCAGCTCGAAAGAGACCTGCAACACGTGTTCATGCACAGGAATTGCTGTATAGATGCCAGGTAGATACAAAAAGCAGTCCGAAATATATAACTACCGATATGCCAGATCGTATTCAGGGATTTTTCACCCCTCTGTGGAAAATAAGATCGGGGATAATTCCGCAACGAGGGATCACACACCCGTGGTATAATATATAAATTAATTCGTGTTTCGGAAAGATGTCTTCGTGCTGTCAGGGGTGAGGAAAAAGTCAAAAGCTCACTTCTTCTTGATCCGCTCCGTCCTGTTGGCGTCCTGCTGGACGAACACCAGCAGCTCGTCGCCGGCGTCGGAGGCCGGAGTGCCGGCCAGCACGTCGGGCGTCGTCTTCTTCGCCTCGTCGTCGGCCAGCGCGTCGTCGATGTCCTCGAGCGTGTACTCCCGGTGACGACGGTCGGCCAGGTGGTAGTGGTCGTCGCGGCTCGTCGGGTGGCCGACGCACGCCGTCAGTGGGGCCAGCGTGGAGAGGAACTGCTTCCTGGTCTCGGCGATCGGCGGAGGTTTGCTGGAGGGTTTGTCCTGCGCGTCCTGCGAACGAATCGATCGATGTGTTCGATAGCGGGATTCGTACGAATTTTCATTATGTCATGATATAAGATCAGATCTTTTGTTGGAGAATAAAAGTCTGAGGAAGTGGATATGACTAGAAACAGTTGTCGGAAAGAAAGAGCAATGTCACAGTGCAGAAAGCTTTCATACTAAGAGCTTCTAGAATTGACTCGTGTTGAACCATTGACGTATTGGAATAATAAGTCTATGAGTTGAAACCATGGAAGAATTGACACTGTTTTGTTCTGTGTTTATACATAAAAATACCAACAATATCTTGACATGTCTGCCCAAAAGGTTGGGCAGTAAAAATTATTATAGGTTCTCGAGAAAAATTGCCATAAAAACCATGTTGATAAGAGTTGATCGAGGATTTTATTTGAGAAAAACATATTTAGGGTTGTGATCAACTCTAAGATTTTCCCTAGATAGCTTGAGAGAGAAATTGGTCGATAGTTGCGAATATCATTTACAGGAACAACCTGGAGCTATTTTCTATTCGCACGGAAACATCTTACTGGCCAGGCACTCATTGAAAATTATGTAAAGTGGTTGCACAAGGGTATTAACACAGCTTTCCAAAAATAGTGGTGGAACACCATCCGGACCCGATCCTTTTTTAACGTCTAGATTCTTCAAGGCTTCTTCGAATTCCGGTTTGCTGATTTTTCGAAAATAAAAAAGTATTTGAATCGATGAAAATGTTGGTATCAGTGATGTTGTCGACGGTTCATTTCTGAATAAAAGCAACTCTAGGGGATATAAAATGGCTAACTTGATGAAGAAAGTTCAAGAATATAGAAAAACACGATATTCTTGGAGAGTTCGATGTAAACTAAATGTGAGGTCATGGGAAATTTGCCTCCTAATTGAGTCAGCCAATCAAACTGCTGACAATGCATTGTCACCACTGTTTTGCACATATATGTATTAACTACGAATATTGATAATAAGGACAGCCTATCTGATGTCAAAATAAAAGAGTGCAATTGGCAAGGATTTATTTATGCGCATGCGCCAATATGAAAGTGCAGGTGACAGACTCTCATAGTGTTGTTTCACTCTTACGCCTGTTGTTGCTACTCAAATTGGGAATGATCGTGCGTCGTGTCTTATACCTGATACTTTTTGGGCAGCGCAATTATTCAAACAACCAGATTCTTTCAACTGTCGTCTTGTCTATGTTTAAGAATTGAATATTTTTATCACTCGTAATTAGCGTTAGTGTTAGTAATTGTTTTTTCCGGTTCTGGATTATTCAGTGTTTGTGTTTAGACGTTAGTTCATAGTTGTTGTTGTTGTTGTTTGTAGTATTCGTAGTTTAAGTTTGTAACTCTTCACAAAAGGTCCGCAAAAAACGTACAAATTTGTTTTCTCTACGACTCCAAGAGCTCCAATTCATATCATCGGTAAGAAATTTATCACACTCAATACTGAGGATATCTTATATTTCTACCGAGATTTCTACCATTTTTGAAATATTGATTGCTCCATTCTATTCAATCTGAAAAAAACGTACCTGTATAACCAGATCACTCTATATCAAAGCTAAGTATATGTTATGTTGTCTACCATCAATATATACATATTCAAATATATATTTTCCAAATAACATGATTATTTACACAGAAAATCTTAGATGAGGATGATTTAAGGAGAAAATAGATTGGTAGTACAAACATAACCTGTAAACTGAAGAGATTGACACATTACACATGAAGTTTCGAAATTTGAATTTTGCGCATGCGCCCTCGATCGTCGTTGCCAATTAGACAAGGAAAGACGTATATAATGAAGCATCACTTTTCTAACATTGCTCTTATGGCGTTTGGTCAATATTGTAGATAATACATATATGGTTTTGCATAAAGTCACTGTAGGTTGAACCAGAGACGCATTCGCGATAAATGCTAAGAGACACGCTATCTAGCGGATATTTGTGGAAGCTGTCTAACTGGGACTGGCGGATTGAAAACTTTGTTCACATTTCATGTATCATGCATTTTTGTCATTCATATCGTCTTGGTTCGCTTCTAGAGATTATCTGAGATTGTCAAGGTCAAAAACGAAAGACAACTATTAGTCAGAAGTGTTACAATGATTGCTGTCAGGTGGGGTTACGTGTTATTTTCTATCACGAATTAAGATAATAAGTCTATGTGCACGGTTATGTTCTCACCGTGTATGGTCCCCCGATATCTGGGAGGGTTTGGACGCCCTTTGGTTCATAAGTGACAACTTGTGCGGGTGCATCAGGAGGTATCTCACGTTTTCCGAAGAGATCGGTGATTTTCTTGTAGGTGGAAGACATGGAGGACGAATTTGAGCTGGCTGTGGAAGAGCTGGATGGAGAGAAGTTGCGCTCTTTGGTTTTATTGGTATCCTGTGAAAACGAAAGTGCATAAATGAATAGGGTTTGCTAGACAGCCTTGGTCTATTTCTGCCGAGATCACAATTGGTAAAAAATTCTTTCATTCACAATGGAGGAAAGATGTTTAATCACCTTTCGGTTACCACTTTCGGTGAAAAATATAGGAGCCTATGTACTATTCAGGAAAGCGGTTGAAGAATTTTCACTTTGTAGACCATACTATGAGATTCGCGAATTTTTTGAGGAAAGAATTTGAGATGTTTTCTGATTTTATGAATGCCTATTCTCTGTGTATTTTTATTGATTGACTATTATTTCATTTTAAGATTTTAATCTGTATTACCTTCTTATTGTTAGTCCTATTGGCACTTAGTTTTATATTTGCTTTGTCCATAAGATGTATCAATCTTTGACAATAAAGTATATTTGATTTGATTTGATTTGTATATATAATAGTAATTAATCAATCGATTGAGATAAATAGAACAAAAACGCCACAAATACAGACAATAGTATGATACCAACCACAGCTTACAACCGGAAAAAAATAGAAGTTCTGTTGTAACATCTAGGAATTATGACTGATGAAGATGGAAAGTAAAACTTGGTTCAACGAATGAAATGAGACTCCAAGTATCGAATATAATTGCTCTGCCAACCAGTGAGTTTCAGAGATCAAAATAAAACACTAGAGTAGGTGACAAAATAAATGTATTGGATATGAGATACATAGGGAGAAAAATAGGTGGAAAATGAAGGAGGGACAGAATTCGTGGAAAAAAAAAATAAAAAGAACAAAAGGTTTGGCATGAACTGGTTTGGTACACATGATGAGAATGGAACCACATTGAACAAGAAAAAAGGAAATAAGAAAGGAATACAATAAAAAGAATGGGATATCACTTGAAAAGTATATAACAGAGGCAGGAAGAGAAAGACTGAGAACAAGATATTGTTGCAGGAGTTGAAAGAACTGAGAGAAATCATAAAATCATGGAACTGATGAATGGACGTCATGATAGAAAATTATCACAAATGTCCATAGAGGTGAATACAAGCAAGGTCTATTACCAGTTCAGATCCTTATGGTGAGAGTGTCCAAAATATTAGGAAATTGTTTCCCCACCATATTTTGATTTGAATTTCGTGAATTTCATGTTACAACTGTTACTCTGATTTGATATCAATGTTAGTTGAGTATAACTAAGTTGAAAATTATCATCATGTATTTTATATTATTTCATTATGGAAACGAATCACTACCACCACTGTAGAATATCTTATGACACATTATCTCTCCTCCTATCTTCTCCTACCACTTTCGGTGCATCTGGTACTAAAATTATAATAGTCTGAATGATTTTTAATTGCACGACAGCGCTTATTACAGTTATTGCAGTTCCACGAGAGCATCTACCTACTTCAAAATCATTATGAAATTATGAGTACACACCAGCGGAAATAATTGGTACTAATCTAAGCTTAATTCATTAAAAGATTTCGCTAGTGTCAGCGGGATGATTCAATTGGCAAAACACGTGAATAACTTCCACACTCAGCAAATCGAGAGACTTCAAACTGATGAATCGGACTTTATTCCAAATGATGATCAAATAAAATTTCATATACAGCGAAAACAAGAAATTATGAATAGTTTTATTGTGGTTAAACTGTGAATTGAAAGATTCAGAGTGAAAATGAATAGACCAACTGGATTTGCATGTACAGGGAGTCTGGAACATGGATTCTGAGATTTTACAGAGTGTTAGAACAGTGGTAAGTAGTGTTTTATTTTCATGCCGGGAAAAAATAGAGAGGTTACTGATTGGAAGATATCTAAGACGATATATATCATATAGATATATCATACCAAATAATGGGCCTTAGACTGTATAATAAATTACCTGATGATTATAAAAGATTTACCAAGTTGGACCGTTTCAAATATAATATCAAGGTGCTTATGTTAGATATAAGTCCTTACAATATCGATGAGTTCACTAATTATTTTAAATAGAGTCGTTTTGTTGTGTTTGAATTTTTGAATGTTCTCAATTGTGCAATATATGTGTGTATACGTATGTATATGTGTATATATTAGTATAAGTATATGTATTTGTTTGTATATTTTATGTTTTGAATCTGTTAAAGTAAAATGACTCTTCACATATATGAGTATTTTCGTGACTTGTCCTATAACTTGTAAAAGTTCTTTTAAATGGACCAATAAAATCTATCTATCTATCTATCTATCTATCTATCTATCTATAATACGTGTGATATAACGTTGGATGATAGTCAGAACAGTAGTTCTGGAATTAGTACTGACATTTTAAGGATTTCTCAAAAAATATAGTGTCACTTGTAGGGTAGGAAAACTGAGATGTAAGGGATTGGAATAGTAGTCTTTTGATAGTGTAGGAATGCATGTTTCATTGATTCAAACAATAATAAGAATCTGATAACGTCTTATAAAAAGTAATAATCATCTGAAGAATCAAAACTTTAAGAAAATATCAGAAAGAGAAGAGAGAAAAGAGATATGATACAAAGGAGAGAGAAAAGAGAAAGGAGAGAAAGAAGATTGACAAGATAAATAAGTCAAAGAAATAGAAAGGAAGTAAGGAAGAGTCCTTACTTGACTAAGATCGAAGAGAAATTCGACAAAGGAGAGAAAAAAGAGAAGGGAGAGAAAGAAGATTAACAAGATAAATAAGTGAGAGATATAGAAAGAGTCCTTACTTGACTAGGATCGAGGGTTTTATTCCCCGCATTGCCACCGTTCCCGGTACTTTCCTCCTCTCCAGTTGGACTAACCCTCGCAGACAGCTCGTCAGACTCCACGCTGACTTCATCTATATCGCAGGTCAATTGTTTGATCCGTTCCACTAGAGAATTATCAGTCTTCTGGACGTTCTTCTTGCTCTTCGGCTCGTACCTCAGCAACGATCTGCGCAGGGTGTTCCTCTCGATGACCCGCTTGATGGAGTCGGTGGTGCCGCCGTCCTGGATGATCTGGGGGAGTTTGGACCGTTTGGCCTCTTCGAAGGCTCGCAGAGACTCCGCCGTCACCAGGTACTGTTGGTCATCCTGCCCGGCCTTCTGCGCCAGAGGCTTGGTGCAGGGGAACAGTTGCCTCACGGCGGAATTGGGTTTTAGGCTGTTGTTGGAGATCAGCACGTGGTTGCCTAGTTTGAAGGTCAACGTCATTTCGGTGGCCGGATCTGAGGCTGGGGCTTCGTGGTGAGGTGGTTGGCTGCAGGAGGAAGAGTCTTCCTCCTTGAGAGACTCCTCGCCTTCGACTTGTCTTTCGCTTTCCGGCGAGGCTTTGCAGCTGTCTTTTTTCTCTTCTTCGATGAAGCGGACTGTACGGGGTGTCGAGGAATCGTCGTCTGACACCGAATCAGTTTTCTGAAAATGACGGAAATGAAATTTGGATTCAATAAATTTATATAGATCAATTTCATTCTTTCGTGTGGTAATAAAAGGTTGGCAACTAACTTTCCTTTTTGTAGGTTGTTTCCTAGAATGTTATAGAACGATAATGATGATAAGTTTATTGTTGAAATGTTTACATAAACTATCGAGTGTCATGTAGTATATCGAATAAACTGAGAAAAAGATTACTCAGTGAAACTCGTTGTGAGTGCTGATAATGAAAAATATGAATGCACGAATATTTTGAGACAAAAGTTGATATTTGAATATTTGACTATAGGAAGACTTTGAAGAAAAGAGAGTTCCCAATGAAGAAGGAGAAGAATAGAAGGCTTCGTTTGGGAGGTACAGGGCGTCAAAGCTGAATTGATAAACGTGTAATATATTATTGAATTGCAAGAGAACCGCTGTACAAAAGTATTCTAGTGAATTGCCAAGTATCTGAGAGTGCATAAATCGGTAGCATCATCTTGTCGATCAGATTTCCAATGACGCCCTTTAGGGGTTTATTATTTGAAATTTTGCAAAGAAATGATGAGTACAAAAATTCGATATATTTTCTGAAGCATCAGAATTCGTTTCATTTTCTCTTTCGGCCAAATTGGAAATTCACCAAACACACTCTAAATTAGTTCATACCTATCTGATGTTAATTCTATAGTTAGTTACGCTCAAAAGTTAACCTACTACTATGTTGATTCAATGAAAGTTTCGGTAAATCTTATATATGAATCGAAAAAATAATGGGCTATTCTGAGCATCACATATGACACAAATATTGTATTGAAATGGAAAAAAAATGAATGGGAAATGAAATATATGGTGTCAAAAAAATTTAGAAAAATTTGACATTTTCCAAAAAAAAAATAAAGATGATATATTTTGATAACCTATCAGATTATCCCTCTAGGCGGGGTGCAAAAATATACGGAAAAACCATGTGCTCCTGAAATTATAACCATCCTACGAATTTGGTTGTCTATTTTCCTCTTTAAATGTTGTAGCATAACTTTACGGATCTTTTGGCGGACCCTGTATAATATAACAGGTGGCAATTATCATTTCGAATTTCTTCTTCGATAATCTGAGAGAGCATTTCAATTTTTGATGAAAGATCCTCTCGAATAATTCCGATGAAATGCATCGATTTTGAGAATCAATAATTCCTTTGACAATTTATGATACTCAACATGTTTTATACTTTCATTTCGATTAGCGTACTCACAGCGAGTTGTTCGTTCACTTTTAGTGCGTTGTTTTCCAAACTTTGTTGCCTCCATAGTTTTCCCCCTTTCAAAATACCCGCCACTGGCGATCCGTGGGAGGGTAATGGCGAATTTTCTTCAGCAGGTTTCTCTTCATCGTTTGACGATGAATCCAACAGGTAGTTTTGAACATCTGAAAAAGATTTTAAAGTGCCAATGAATCGTATAGGTAGCTCTGTGATAGAAGGAATAAGATGCTTCCGGGGCAAAATATTCTAACGTAGTCACCTTATATATCACTAACTTTCATTTATGGAACATTGTGGCTTGTATGGAATACAAAAGAGTCGATTGATTGATTTTTTTGTTCCGCTCTATCGTATATTGGCAGTTGATATTATATGTTGGCAAGTCTCAAGTAGGCTCCTGTCACATTCGACAATCAACTAGGTAAATGTTGTTGAATCGTGATTTTGAAGATCGAAATATCAACAAATACTTCAAGGATGCATCGGAGTGGTCATCTGGAAAACTTTTCTTGAACAAAAATGAGTTGTATCTCTCCATGACACCCAAATTATTTCCCGCAATCTTGTATGATATAAACTGCTAATGATTGTTGTTGAAACATAACACCAACCTGAACTATTCGGAGAAGTAGGCGTAGTTTGTTGGCTTTGGTCAATCTTCTCCTTCTCCTCTTCTTCTACATCGTCTTCTTCTGTCTTTCCTAAATCTATCTTTGGCTTATCAATATCACTATTTGGTTGAGAATTATCACCTGAAACCAAACGGAAGCACAAATAAATATTAAATCGAGTTTCACACATAATTAAGTCAAATGTCAATATTACCCATGAGGAACATTGAATTCATTGATAAATCACAGAAACAAATAAAAGAAGCTCAGACAAATTAATTCACGGGCAGATAGCACGGATTCTAACGTTTAACTAGCTTAGAAAGTACAATCTTATCTTGTTTACTTCCAAAGGCATTTCTTCCTCGAGTAATAGACAGTGACCTACAAACTGCCACTAATTGCATTTTGCATATTAGTTTTCACTTTTAATTTCATTATATCAGGTATTCGGAGTGGGAGTACGATGGGATTTAATCTCGGCTTTGATATATTTCAATGAGATATACGAGGGCGATTCTGGCACTCCCACGTACAGAATGAGTATGCTCAACACTATCTGGATTAGGTATCACTCTAGATCTAGATTATCATTGAGATATAGCACAGAAGTTGGTGTTTCATTTCATGAAATTTGAACACATCAAGCGTGGGTTTTCAACAGTAAATGCTATCAACAGTAGATAATCTTTCTGTTTTCCACTTCCACAGAATAATAAATTGATTATGAAAGCTAGATTTTCATTCTGTTTAGGCAACCTAAACTTTGAGGTGTGTTTTCAAAAATCATTCAATTTTGATGATGAAAGTGTGAGGTTTTTTGAGTAAATGCTAGATTCTTCTCAATTTGCTGTTATTATTCTAGAGCTGGAGTATATCATATCGATTATGTAATTGGTTTTTTTATGGTGTCAATGTTAATGAATGAAATCATTAGGATTTCATATGAATATTTTCCTGGGCTGAAATGATAATTTTTTTTCAAATATAATATCTATAACAAACTAAACCTTGTGAAATTCTATTACTTATTTGACGAAATAGTAGCATTTTGATAAGAATTCCCCCAAAATAGCATCTGGAACTTCAAATTCGAATTCAAAAGTTGCATTATTCCGTGCATATCAAATCGAAAAATAAGGTTCTTGGTAGAGAGCCCAAAACTGAAACTGCTGCATATTTTGGTCAACCGGTGTGGTTGCGAAGTTTAGACGCTCTGGAAATTATAAATCGCTGTATATCAACGATTATATCATAGCAGATTACCGTTGATTTATATTGGTTAGTAAACTAGCGCATTTGGGAATCTCCTCATTAGGATTTCATGAATGGTAATAGATACTGTTGAATCATATGCCAAAGTAGCCAAATGATATGTCGAACAAATCTTCATAAAATCTTTTTCTTATTTTCTTTTTCTGGTGTCATTTTTTGAAGAAATCGATTGAAATGAATAACAGCTCATGATGAAATCCGACGTTTGATCTTCTGGAAACCAACATCAACTCTCTCCAATACGGAAATGGATATTTTTTCTACTCCAATAAGACAGGTCGAGAACGTGAGTTCATTCTAACCTAACCTAACCTAACCTACCTTGTATCTTTGAAATGAGTGTCGCTATATCCGTTTAGCATCGATACGACGAAAAAATGAGGTTCTTTTCGGTTCCGAAATGGAAAATTTTCCAATCACCAGAACGATATGGTCGTGACGTCGTTCTAACGTTATAACGACAATATAGTTGAGCGGAAGTGGTTAGTCTTTTGTGGTTCCTTCGTATCAGGAATCGAATCAGGGGACGCGGGATAAGTTCATTATAGAAGTTAAATGGCCTGTCGCTCCAGAGTAAACACGTCTTCCCAGTATATCCACAAAAACAACGACCAATAATTGAATCTACTGAAAAAACAATATTTCCACCATTTCGGATTTCCTCTAGAAATAGCTCTTTTCTGAAGCCAACGAGGACTTGCTGCAAACACAAAAAATATCAGTTGAAAAAATTGTTCGCAGTCACTTGACCTTTTTTATCCTGATATCATAGACTATACAGGGTGGTCCGTTTTTCCGTGACCTCCCGAACATATCCCATCACTTTCATATTGGAAGATATTTCGATACGCATTCAGGTGTTATACAATGTCTTCATTGGAGACCCGAAACGAGAAATATAACAAATATTTTATCTTTGGTATTAATGCAGCAGCGGCGGACTAAGGTAGGGCGGAGGGGGCGGGGACCTCTTGTTTTGTCTGACAATCGACAAAATTACAAAAATGAACATTTCCGCTTTTTAGTTGAGGTTGATATTCATTTATATATAAGTATCTATTTTAAAATTTCGAAAACTTAGGAACTTAGGAATCAAAGAATTTCTCTTTTGGATATAGAAAAATTGAATTTCAAACTCAGTGACATTTTGGGGCAGATCACTGATCTGTACTCACTGAAAAAACACATTAAGATCATTATTGAATTTTCTATTTTGATTTTCAGAGGATAGAAAATCCCATAAGGTCTGGAAGAATGAACAAACTATAAATCCTCAATTACCGTACAAACAGTATTAAACTGAATATAATTTTCATCTGATCTGGTATTTGAAAGGTATTTACTTGACAATGATACCTGATTTTTGTTTAACCGTGAACGATATGTTGTCATAGAAAAAGTACAGTATGCAACTTGCAACAAAATGGCCATTTTGTGCTCATTGGATAATAAACTATTTTTTGTCAAGAGCACTTACAACGAATTATTACACAATCTGATTGGATGCTGAAGATTTTGAACAAAAGATTGCTTCATCACTGGTTGATAAGATTCACCTACTTTTGTATTGGAGGAGCAAGTACGATAACTTTTCTCAAACAGAAATTAGGTATCCCTTGAATTAAAAAAATACTCACCGTAAATAATAATAGTGATCTTATCGTTACTATTTCGTCAATTTTATCGTATCGTAATTATCTTATTGTTTGATTCGAGTTTTATGACGAGAGTTATGATCATCAAATCCTCTTCAACTGCAATAAGAACTCTTATTTGATTGCTCTCTTAATCGAGGGCCGTTTCATTTTCCCTAACGGGATAATTAATTCGGATTCGTTTTATTCGTCATCGTCGCATAATAATTCGCTCCTAACTAATACTCCTAACAGCGTCTCGTCTGCTCAACGAAACTATAATGGGAAAATACCATCAGACTCACATTGGAAACCCCGCGATCGACATAAAACTCATTCGGGAGATTGTCTGCATTGGACCTATTCTCGATATACCATCAAACAATGAGGAAATGATGGAATTTCTAATCAGTGGGAAATCTTCCGACGCTTCGCTTCCTCATATCCCTGAATTTTATAGGGTGTGTCGAATTAAAAAGTCGACAGTGTTGAATCTACTGATTAAATCACCACTCGAAGTTTTATGCAATATTCAGTATGCTTAATTTCGAGCAAGGACCTATTCAACATTAATATTGACCTAGAACTTTTATTGCCTCGTAAGTTTCAGCATTTTTTCTGGATTGAATGATGCACAGGATTTTTTATAAAGAATATTTTGATCCCTCTCTTAAATTTTTCGCGTAGATTTCGTTTATGTGAACAAAAAAATAATTAAACATCTCAAACAAAAGTTATGGGAATCTGATGGGAATCATATATACATATATATATATACATATATATAAATAAATACATATTTACAGGGTGTTCCATCTCAATTGAGCCACCCCGTATATTTCTTATCCCATAGTGATTGGAAAAATTTCCCGAAACACGTCGAATGCTTTTGTTTTGGAGACATATTTTGTGGTATATTTGAGGCTTAAACGAGAAACCCCCTAATAGAGGGCGCTTCAACCCCTCAAACTTGAATACTAAAAGGTCTTGGAAGAAATTTGATAATCCGTTTTCGCCAAAAACTAATTTTGTAGCTCGATTGAGCCACCTTGAATAGTTTGGTTATTTTTACAATGTACAAGCCCATTTTTATAAAGCCATTTTTGCAAACTTGAACAATCTTCAAAAAATTACTGAACTGAATTATTTTCTCATGCTTACAGTCAAATAAATCAAATCTGCGTGTTTGAATGAAATGTTCAAATTTGTATATTTTCTGGAGATCTATTCTAGGAGGTAGGATTCTATCCTATCTCTTACAGTTTTCGAGTTTACTGATAGTATATCACGGTAAATCATGTTTTTTCCAGTCACTGAAGCCCAAATAACCGCAAATATTGAATAGTGCTTATACAGGGTGTTCAATTGGGAAATGCTCCTACATTAAGGATATGGAGGACACCGAATTGCTTTTAAATAACCTATATTTTATGGGTTTATCGTTGTTTATTACCAAGATACATGGTGATTTATTGATTTTCCTTTTTTTTTCAACTGATCGTAATTTATAATTTACCATATACATTCTTGTAATATTTGGGTCGTATGTTCTTTGTCCACAGTGGTCTCAATTAATATGATGAAAAAAGTCAAATTCTAGGTCCGGTTTTGAAAAAATTGATACTAGGTTTCGAGTCCAAAACAACACCCTGTACTTCAATATTTTGAAATTTCATCCACAAATTCGGTAAGAGCAGAAGAAATTAAGTGAGAACAAATTTATTTGGTGTTTTCGCATGAAACTTATTTACTCAATAACTTCTAGATGTTTCCATAATGAGGTAGCACAAAATCTTTTCCTCAATGGTAGTTTCCCAGCTTCAATCATGAAATCATCAATTATTTCTTATTCTCCTCATTTCTGGATCTCAACATTTTCAAACGAGAGGACATATCCGTGTTTGACAAATTATCGTTATCAAAGAATAACTTGCAGATACCCTGTATGCGTGAATAAATTATCATAAAATTTGTTCATTGCGTTACATTTGAATGGAAATTATAAAAATGAGGAAGAATTCGAAAAAGGAAGTTAGTTTCAACGGTACAGCTCGTGGTGGTTTTTATAAGACCTGTTTGAGTAAATAATTCTTTTACTTCACGGATTTCAGTTTCCAACTTCAGTAGGTATTTGGCACTAGTTCGAAACGTTGGCCTCTAATTCCTCATCGAATCAAATCTTCATCTCTGGAAATAGATGGATAATCGAGAAAATTGAAAATTTATACCTGTTAACGCCTAATTGGATTATGATCCGAACTATCTGTTCATAAGCAGCTTGTGTACTTTCCGAATTTTGTGATTGGGATGATCCGATTAAACTGGAATCCGATGATTGGATCTGTCTGATTTTGACGAGCCTGAAGTTTGGACGGACTAGAGCTCTGGAAATTCTAGATAAAGGCTCCAGCTTGAAATTTCTTTCCGTGAAATCATTGGTACGTAAATATCAAGGGAATATGTTGAAATTTCAATCAGTGTTCCCCTATCTAGTAATACTGTCTAGAATGACTTGAAACGATTCAAATCCATAATATTCTGTAATAATACTATGAATACTTCATAATAATTGGGTTATACATCGATAACTTGTTGCATAATTACACAGTCTGTCAGTTTAACAGTTGAAGTATTTTGTTGATCTGACACGATATTTCATAAACTATTAGAAACTGATATTTCTTTATCTAATTCAACATCATTTATAATAACAAGACAGTTTCAATTCCAGTTCTCTCGATTGCTCACCATCATATTTGTTCGATGTTGGGAATTATTTTTCATAGTCCGAATAAAATATCCTTTTTATTTTGAAATGATTGAGTTTTGAAATGAATCCTGAAAACTCATCGATGGTTTATATTTTCGCAATGACACAACTCAGCGAACTATTCAGGGTTTTAATTGAAAGGGTTGTGTTATTCATAACACAAGTCCATAGATCAATCGGAGATTGGGACGCTTTTCATTTCCCCGATGAGTTTCTAGTATTATTTATATGTATACCTTGTCAAGGATTGTTTAAAAAAAACTAGTTCGAGTTAATTTCTCTATCATATACATAGAATGACAATAAAAGTCTTTTCGATATATGTACGTCATCTAGTATCTTCCAGTTTCAGGAATTCTCTATAAGACCCAAACGACATAACGAAGCATTTTTTGCAGATGTCATGTTTACTCCCTTTTATAGGCGATTTTCGGCTCAGCTCATAAGTTTGATGGTCTGTCTAGACTTACAGTCAAGTCTCACAAAGATATACGAGGTTATCACGAAGAAAAAAGGACAGCATAATGATTCACATATATTGTCTTGCGAGTTCATTTTGTGGTAAACAAAGTGATCGATAACAGCAAAACAGTAGGTAAGGAATCACACTAAATGTTTACTCCCGAAAATAACGTGGCTTCCGAATATTATGAACTGTGATCATTTGTTTATAGTCAAGATGTTTCCACAGAGAATACTTTCAAAACTTACAATGATTTATTTATTCCATAGTAATAATCCAAATCATCAGTAATAAAAGAAATGTCCTAGATTCTATATACTGTATACACATTTGAAAATATGAGTACCTTAAGAGAGTAACGTAGAGTTGATTTTTGAAGATTTCAACGGTAAATTCATGGTCAGATTTCCATGGTCAGATTACCAGATTTCCAGATTTCCAGAGTGCACGGTCAGTGTTAGAAAGTGGTTAACAGGTTTCTCTAGACTTTCGCAGACGCATTATAATTTTTCAATTATCCAGTATTTCTTCTCTCAGAAGAATCACAAACACTGTGATCAAAGAATCATTGTTGCAAAGCGTTGCAAAGTAGTGTATTATCCAAATATGAAACAGTGCCTATCAGAAGCCTCGTATTTTCTGAATATATCAATTTTGGTGATATGTCTAACGAAGAATATGATGACAAGAATCCTAGCAATTCTTGAAGAAGCGGCAGGCTTTTTCGACTGGATATAAGACACATCGCTTCTAATATAATATATTTAATTATATATCCCAACAACCCCAACAACTAATTAGAGAATTTATGTTAACAATCTTAAATGTTAACAATAACAAGAGTGAAATTCAGAAAGGAAATCGTGAGAAATTTGTTCGATGTGAACATTTTGCCTCTAGCCATCAATTGAATTGGTTGCGACAGTTTATTGGAAGTGCTTTCATTGGTCGAATGAAAAAACAAACGGAAGTTTTCTTGGTTTTTGTTATCTTGTCGGTCGGGTGTGGATTCTTGGGGGTTATATAGGGTTTCAGGGTGGGTAGTTTGAGTCCTCTGAGCAATTTCAGTTTGTGCGACTGAAAAGTTTGATGCTGTTCGTAAGTGCCCATGGCTTCGTGGATTTTTATTGCATTGTATCGTTCGATGTTTTGGACTTTATTTGACGATAGTTCTTCTTCGAAATCGATGTACTTTTGCTTCCAGACTCTGATATGGACTATTTCGAACGATATATGATTCTACTTATATGAGAGGATTTCATATTAGGGCATTGTTTCACATTCCAAACGAGACGAGAACATATCGGTCACCTTCACAACTTTCAGGTGGGGTTGACCGATTTCTGAGTTATTTCGGTATAGTTTTCGGTAGTTTTTTGGTCATTAGTGTTAAAAAAATTCAATTTTCACTGGATGGTTACTGATAGTGAACTATGTAGACGAAAGAATTCCTCCATCTGTGACAAGGTGTCACATTGAAAACATTGTGTTGAAAACGTGAACAGATTCTTTCCCGTCCACAACGATAAGTAGAAGTTTTGTTCTCATCAAACTATATTCGTATTTTCATTTTTTTCGGAAAACAAGATGACACTGATGAATAGAGAATTTCTCTTCTAGGTATCTGAAGGTTAAATTTTAAGTGCATCGACATTTTGGGGCGTATCTCAAATCTGTCCTCAATACAAATATATTGAAATAATTATTATAACTCCTTTTTTTCATTCTTTTATTATTTTAATAAACGAAGAGGAAAAATCCCCGAAGAATCTAGAAGAATTAATACACTACTTCCTCGATTAACCTACAGAGAGTATTTGAAAAATGTACGAACCTTTCTGAAGATTCAGGAAAATCGGAAGATTTGTGTGTGAAATATTGTTGCCGAAATTTCGAATAACTGAACAACTCCCTGACACGTCATATCGATAGCGATAATATTATCCCTTGAAGCGACGCATCACAATTTGTCCCCACACCGTAACACCCCCATACAGCCCTATATATCACCCTTACCTCCATATTTACCCCCATTAATCTCTCACCTCCTTCTCTCCGTATGCTAATCCAGCAATTTGATCTCAACGAATTACATTCCCCCTCATCGGCAAACACCTACTCCATTTAGCTATCCCTCAATTTTCACGGATCCGGGCATCGACTAAATGCTCCGGGTCACCTGGGGCTATAAAATGAATCTCCCGATCTTGGAAGCGACGAATAATATTCATAAAAGATCTTGACGCTCGAAAATACCTCATCCGTCAATTTTCGATTTCCATTCGTGAAGTAATAGTATATTACAAAACAAGCGTGGAAAGTGACTCATTTCGCACGAGTTGATATTTAGCAGGAGACTCATAGCGGCGAGTACAGAAATATAACGAGTGATTGAAATACACTTTCCAACTAGTTATCTACACAATTTTTCCTACGACCATAAATATTTGAAACATTATTATTCCAAGTTCCACACATGCTCATTGTCGTTAATTGAAATTTCACGATTTCGCTCATCGTCACGAGCTACCACGCAATCCAATATACAGTAGTAGGAACAAAAGAACTCGACCGGAGCCTTTCGATAGTTGTCGGTATCGACCTTATGAAAATAAATGTGTACGCCTATGAATTCCGGATATTCCAGCTACAAATCTTAGGTAAGCAACTTCACTCAACCAAGTCAACGTTGTTTCGTTGTTTGTCATTGTCATTTTTGACCTTTCGTTCTTGAATAATATAGTGGATTCATAATCATGATACTATAACCATAGTATCATGATTCATAATTGATCACAGAGATCAAAATCATAAAAGGGAAAGGCAGGGGATGATGGTCACATTACCAGACGCATCACGAAAAAAGAACGAAAGTAGTGGATCGAATCATTTCGAGAAAGGTTAGGATGCAAAATCAATCTGAAATGTAAGCACCATGTGCGATGAACCAGCAGGTAAAAAATCATTACATTCATCAATCACTGCAACCGTGTGCTTTCTTTCAATATTTCCACACTAGTAAGTTTTACTTTCCTGTTGCCGTAGTGAAATGGGCTACTTTCCAAATAACAAAACGATGCTGAAAGCGCTGTTTTCTTGGGTGTTCGTAAGAAAAATTATTTTCGAGTTGAAAATACGAATATCTGGATGCATACCACTCGATTTCTGGGTGGAAGCAATGGTAATTTTGCACTTGTCATGCGATAGATTTTTTTCCATTATTTTTTTGGTACTTACGTATTTAGACCTCAGGAACCCGAATTTCACAATAATAACGTGCGCATATTTTACGAGATATTCCAGGAGAAAGTATGAAAATTACCCTTCTTGTTTCGGCCTGTTTTGGGGCACCATAGCCATTCGAAGTTTCATTTCTCATACAAGATACTTTTCATATCTTCCTTACACATTTTAGAAGCTAAAAAGAAGGAGAAACATCCTCTAAGAAGTTTAATTCATCGTCTTTAGCATCTTTGATGAATCCTTCGTTCATATGGACTGCGCTGTCGAATGTGCATCTGTGATATTTTGACTCACAGAACTAGTGATTCTGACGTAGATTCTCATTTGACAGCGCCGTCCATATGAAAAATGCTGGATCCACCTTCCTCCAAGATGATAAAGATTTAACTAATTCGAGTATATTTTCCCTTCTTTTTGACTTCACAAAAAAAATGAAAAAAAAACCCATCGCATGATAAGTGCAAAATTACCAAAGCAACTCTAGGCGATAAAAAACATATTTGATAAACAAAGTTCGAGAATATAGAAAAAAAAAACCACGATATACTTGAATGATAATTCACGATGTGAGCTCATGGAAAATTCATCTCGTATCTGCGTCAGCCAATCGAAACGCTGACAATGCATTCTGGCCACTGTCCTGTATAAAGTCACTTTAGTCCTCACCTTTGTCGGCTTCAAATTCCTGATTGGCACTGCACTCCTTGCACACGGCCGTCCTCGGCTGCTGCTGCGGTTCCCTCCCGCCCCGCCGCGCCATCTGCCGGTAGGCCATCATCTCCTGCTCGACCATCTCCATGTCCTTGTAGCCGTCGGGCGGGCTCAGCGTCACGGCGTCGACGAACTCCATGGGCGGCGCGAACTTCGGGCTCTGCGGCGTTCGTTCGGGCGGCTCCTCGTAGGTGGCGCAGTCGCAGTCCGGCTCGCAGCACGCGAGCCGTACCATCTCGTGCTGGTAGCACGTGCAGACGCCGTCCTCGTCGTCCTGGAATCGACGGAGTCTCGGTGTGAATGTTGATCAGTGTTTGTCAGGCGAGATTTTCGACAAGGGCCAATTTTGCGAATAAAACCTCAGAAAAAACCGTACCACATTCAGAACTAAATGTACGGCTATGTGAAAAGTAACGAGAAATTCGGAATGTAAACATTTCATAGTGAATTTGTTGATTTTTATATCGAATTTCTTGCTCTTTACACCCGGTATTTAGAATTGTATTCAATCTAGTCATTTCAAGCTAGCTTTGTTGTTGCTATGTAAAAAAACAATAAAAAAGTAAATAAAATAATTTCTCACTTGAAAGTCACGTTATTGAACTTTATTCTTTTCACAAAGAATAGTCTATCCACTGTGGTGTCTCGTAACAGAATTTGATTTATTTTTGAACCATTAGGAATCTTTTGGGAAAAAGTGTGCTCATGATTCTTGGAAAATGTTCAATAATCATTTGGTAACTTCAACGATCTTTATAATGTGAACGAAATGAGAGTTGGGAATTTGAATATAATGAAGAAGCACCAACGATGTAGGTAACACTGGTGGAGCTATTCTGCCTATTTGCCTATCTAACTTCTTCAACCAGAACTCTAACGTACAGCTAACTTGATAACAGCATTTTATTCGTTATAGCGGAGAATCACTTGTATGTGTGAACCGTTAGATGGCAAAACAAAAATTACAGGAAGATCAGTATAATTGATGATTTCACAATCAATTGTATAAAACATTGATTCACAAGTAGTAATATTAGTTGAATTCTCAATCAATGATCAAACTGCATGATACAATCCCAACTAATTGTACAGATAACTACTAAAATATCGCCATCTCCTGGGAAGTTTCATAACTATTATGCCATGATAGCGGAAAATGCCGTTGGCGATTTTGGCGAAACAAAACACCATTAGTGACAGCATTAGTCTTCTGTACATAGTTGAAGCACCCAACAGAACAACACAATACGCATAAGACAGTAAAAACTGATGAAGATCAATATGGTGACAACTGGCCAAAATGGCAACAAAATGGCCGACTTGTAGAGTGGTTTGTTTACGCTTACTCTAACGATTACGCGTTTTTTTATGATTCTGTTTTATCAATTATCTAAATTATGCTATATTATGAGTCTTTCATGATGGATCAACCAGTCTGTACTTTAATTATTGGTCGTGCTTTCTCAAGGCCTATTTGTTTATATTAGCCCTACTAGCTTCAATTCCCTGAGGAACTCGAGAATTTTCACGGTCTCTACCCAGTCAGCTGATAAAGATCCCAGATAATCCAATATTCTATGATGTACAGCATCAAATTCCAGCAGAATGTGGTGTGAAATGTGTCTGAAGAGTCCTTCACACAGAACCTACATGTTCTGTCCTCACGTACATGAGACACAAATAAATAAAGATTCTCTAGTTACAGTTTCTCTCAGTGATATTGATTCTCCTTTTATATCCAGTGTGCCTGCTCATGCTTTTACACTTTTTACTGGAGTGCCCTAGCATCGATACCATCATCAAGTTGCTGCTACACGAAATATAGGAAGGAATGTGACGTGAAGGAGTGAAAGAAGATCTTGGCTTCGAGTGGTTGCTTTTTTTCAGTAGCGAATATGAAAGAAGAACATTTTAGGAACTTGAAGAATTGATTACATATCCTAAATCGTTTGCTCGTATGAAATTATCTCGGAAATTATCGTTCAAATTGTAAGGGTTCATGTTCCACATTATTACCTCTTCGAAATCGCATTCTTCCCTAATGAGGATGATGTAGTCGGCATCGAAAAACTCGTTCTTGGTCTCGTTGAAGACCACCCTGTTGCTATGCCGTTTGGCCTCCCTTTTGCCGGGCGGTTTCTTGAGGAGGGACTTGAGGTTGTCGGCGTCCGGATTGTGTTTGGATTTTTCGACGCTGTCGGTGCCCATCGCTAGAGGCGAAGACGCTACTCAGGTTTTGCCTCGGACGTTGGTCAGTTCCATGGTGACTGGAATAGGGTTGCCTGTAAAAGATAAATCAAGCAATGTTAGGTCCACAATAGTGTAAACTTATGTCGTATTTTGGATGTTCACTGTGTCTACAAAGTATCCGACCTACCAAAGTATCCTACCTAACGGGACTTTTTCTTTTTTTTTCCTTCAGACTTGGATTTCCAAGTGTTCCAAGTGTGCTACATTTTGACGGCACCAAAATATGAATCTTCGAAGATAGCGCCTGGGCGCTATTTTGGATGATTTTCTCTAATAGAATGGGGGGTCGAGTTACACCTCATTCGAAACGTTTTTTGATTTTCTGATACCAGAACAATACTAGAATATCAGACGAAAATATTCATCTATAACAAAATTTTGGGGCAGATCACAAAATCTGTCCTTGCTACAAATATATTAAAATAATTTTCAATAACTTCTACTTTATTTTCCAGAAACGAGGAGAGAAAATCCCACAAAAAGTTGGAAAATGAATGTATCACCTCCTCGAAAAACTTACAGACAGTATATAGGCTATATGTGTGGAACTGAATATAAAATATTAGGTTCATTCATGGGAGAAGACATCTTCAAGGCTATGAAATGGATTCACAAGTATTGATTTTTTCACATCCACTCGAACACCATTTTGCTTGACCCTCATTTGATATAAAAAAAAAAACTCCTATATTGCTTACATTTTCCTATCTATCATTTGAGTAGACAAGAATGTAAAAAATTCGAACCGTTCAAAAGTAAGGGGAATTTTTCGGTCACAGGAGAACTATAAGTACATCTCTTCGGAATTAGAGCGTCGTTTTCGAGATAAAGTGTGCATTGATGATGTACCCCCCTGTAGACCAGTAACGAATTTCACGAACTTACGTTCATATGAATCTTCAGTTTTTTCTTGCAAATAACTTGGTTACTCATCCTCACTTATTATACTTTATTGTTATTTATGCAATCACATTTGTTACGCCTAGTTGTCATCTCACACCCATATATTTGTTCCCAATCCAACCCTTGCTATAAGAATTGTAATTCTTCAGACGCAATAAATCTATCTATCTATCTACCTATCTATCTATGAATCTTTAGTTACGAAATGAGCCATATTATCCCCTTCCGTGAATACATGATATCTACACCATGCATATTGTTATTCGGTGATAATTCTCTGAATCTGAATTGAATTTCCGAAAATATGTGCCAAGTTTGGGCATATTTATTTAGAAAGTTATTAGATCGATTCCTCTCGCAAGCACGGAAAACATGACCATTTCCACAAAATAAACAAGCAGCGAGCCCTATTTCTGGAATCTTCAAGGAATCGAAAATGAAATGGAAAGTGGAATGACATAATTTCATATTAGAATAACAAAGTCGGAAGACGGTCTCTGAAATGGAAACGATTATTTTATGCACCATTTTGATTCGGTCCATTTTTACTGATACTTCTCGCAGAATGAAAACGTGCTAGTCAATTTTCAAGACATTCTTGATAGAGTTACCATCTTGGAAAATACTTTCTCTACGAGTATGGACAAAGAAGTACTTTCCTACAATCATTATTCAAAAAATATTACATATTTGATTTTTTGTTTCATTAGATGGTGTGAAAATACGAAATGTCGACCATTAGAAAATTCAAAGTTGATTTTGACATCTCCGAATCTAGTGTTTTTAGATTTTTTCCATTCATAGATCCATCGAATTTGTCGAAGAATTTACAAATCGGCCTTCTTTGATTTTGTTGAGGATATTTCAGATTTGGATTATATTCTCGATTTCTTTCAACACTCGAGCATAGTGAGCACTCGGTATTTAACCTACTTAGCATATCTCACGAAATGAAGTGAACAATTGGACTGTTCTACCATATACATTTGATTTGGATTTTATTTTCACAGACAATAACCCAACATTACATTAAAATCCTCGAAACAAGGATGAGATGAATAATTAGATTGTTCCACAATATAAATTTGTAACAGATTTAATTTAAATTGAATTCCCAAATAACCACAATTCATCCATACCCTGTATTCCGTTTGCTTGTTGATGAGTGATCATAAGTGATGGAACCGAACACTCGTTAGAACACAACAACGAACATAACGTCATCGCTAGTTTCAAATTTATTTAGAAACTATTCAGAAGAGGTATTCGCTCAGTCGGTGATAATACACGCACGAATTCATTGACCTTTCTTGAACATCGTAGAAATGTTGGCGATCTCTCCCTCTTTTATTTATTTCAACGGAAATATCGTCTATTGTGCCACTATACGGTGGCATAATATCCCAAGTAGACAAACTAGATGAGCTCAGGCTGGTCAATTTTTGTGAGCTGTGACCTTACGTGAAGATAAAAAATACCTAAATTTCAGTTTTCCTATACCTAAATTTTAATTTTCAACTCCATTAATCTATATCTCGAAAACGAAGATGGAATATACTTCAAGGTTATCGGCAAACTTGAAACATTCTTCCACAGAAAACAATTACAGAACAATTCCATTTGGAATCCTATACATTTCAATTCTCATAAGAACGATATTCGAATAATTATATTCTGGTATTTGTTATGCGATATATATTATATCATTATTAAATAGCATGGTCTAGAGAAATATCCATCAATTGACAATATTAATATAACAGTGCTGATATCATTTTCGAATACAGCGGTCTGCAAGGGCAGATTCTTCAAAATTTGTTTCGAAAGGAATGCCAATAAGTGCTGTAATTGAAATTTTTATTATATGCTTATCATGTTTAGCTCCCAAACAGAAAATGTGTAGTTTCATGATTTTTCTTTTCTATTGTTCAATATTTTCATACTTCTTCATCTTTATTTAATCTTCCCATAAAGATACCTAATTATATGGAAGTATAATTACATTTGTAATGACATATGTATATTTTCCAGAAAGATATTTGTCTCCACTATACTTGATGTATTTTCTATTTGATGACAGCTGTATATGAACCTATACGTTAGCCTTTTGATTAATTAAAGATCTATATGCAAGCTGGAGTCAAGATATATGTTAACGTTGCTCCAACATCTTCTTCGTGTTTTCCATCATGGCGAGAAATATTCAGTTCCATGATGAATTTTCAATCTGCTGCAGAGAAAAGAAATCGGAAAACAAACTGCGGTTGTGTATTTCTGATAAGGTGATAGAAGAATACTCATTTTAGTTATCTTTTGCTTAAAAATTGACACTTCTCTTCACCAGTTTCGTCAGCTGATTCACCTTTCTCCATTCTTTCATCCACATTCCTCTTCACTCTTTTTCATCACCATGAAAAGAAGAGAGTTCCATTAGGATTGCAGGAATTTAACCAAAATCTCTTTTCCGAATGTATCCAAATTGATCAAATGATTGATTTGAGTGATTGAATTCCATGACTCAATGATACAATTGTTAGGGTATGTGTTGTTTTTCAGAAGAAATTTCTTTTTTACTTATCTTAACGTTTTTACTATTGACTAACAGCTGTATATGAATGATGTACGTGAGCATTTTGCTCACTATGCACTATGAAAGGGAAGACTTTGAGGTAGGCAATGTGAATTTTCATAATTCGATCGTTCCTACTAGTTAAAGTTTTTCTACTCCTTTTGTATATTTAATTCTCCCATGGAGATCCACATGAGAAAATTGTGCGAAAGCGCTAGACTAAGGATCTATTCAACAAACAAAATAGAAGCTACAGTTACCCATCGAATAAATGTTGACGTTGCCATGATGACACTTGCTACCTGTGAACGCGCCGCAAGGAAAACCGAGGAAAATCAATTATCACCTGGCACGACTCGTCGGAAAATCTGCCGATCGCAGCGAGAGATACCGTTCGACCGTATGCTAGGCCATAATTTCGCGAAACTGTGCATGGACTCGGCCGAGCCCTTGAGGTAAACCGAGCAAAAATCCTCGCGTAGGTGTGAATTTTCCGACTTTCCCGAGCGACTGCACCCTCGGCAACAACGCGCACGCCCGGATCGATCATCTCATGCACGTACAGATCTAGGCACATTCAATTTGCACCAGGGACGTACGAAGGCGATGAAGGAACATGCCAAGAAAAATGACCAAGGATCATGCCAAAGAAAGTTAAAATTTTGTTCCTTGTTATTATATGACATTTTCCCAGTATTGAGTCACGTAAAGATTGTGCTGCCATAATTTTTCTTTATAAACTATTACATAATTCCATCGATTCCATGAGCTTACTCGCTCAAATGAATTTCAATATACCAAGTTTTCAAACGAGATCACAAAATGTGTTCAAACACAAGAAAGCTAGAACTAATATTTTATTTAAATCACCCATCTTTGTTATGTGTAGCAACTACAACAAGATCTGTAAGTACTGCGACTTGAATATCTGTAAGATTAGTGAACTTATTAGGGTAGCTAAGATTTACTTAGGTAACTAGTATACTCTGTATTCCCCCCATTTTGTTTCTTTTTTTTTCACTTGTTTTTGCTCTTCTCTACTCTTTACCGTAATTTTTCCCATACCATAATGTAACTATTTCATTTATATCTACTGATACTATATTTGTATAATATTGATTGTCCTGTAAATGGTTTCTACTGTTGGACAAATAAAGCTATTATTATTATTATTATTATTAGGTTATTAGGTTATTCTGTCTGCCTGATTGATAGTCATTAGCGTATTATATTCATGGGGTCACTACAAATCTATAATAAACAGTGTTAAGCGTATAATTTTCTAACTTTGATTTTATAAGGCGATTTTGTTCAGTGTATTTTGTATCACGTCAAGATTATACAGTGATGTTTTGAATAGGCCACCCTATACTATTATGCAGTATCTAATTATTGACTTCACTAAGGCACCGTACACCATCATTATAAAATCTCTACTTGAAATACTTTTCAGTTGGTAAAATTTACGAATTATTTTGCGTAGTCTTTTTACTGTGTAATCTATGTGATTATTCCATATTCAGAAACATCCACAGTTTTGGTTTTCTGTACACGTAGATTCGTGGATCATAATGAAGTTTTCCTCAGGTTGGTCTTTTCTCGTTGAAGAAAAATTTATAAATTTTGTTTTGTCTATGTTGAGACTAGAGATAGATTGTTGCTTAACCAGTTATATATAGTTTTCATTCCATTGTTTGCGTTTTCTTAGGTTTCATTCCAAGTTCGTCCCACAAATACTACAGCAGTATCATCGGCGTAGTTTTCTTTTGGAATTGCTGATATCAAAAATATTGTTTACATAGAGCAAAAATGAAATAGGGCCTATTACTGTTCCCTGAGGTACGCCCATGCTGAAGGGTAGCGGATTACTATATGAATAATTAATTTTTACTATCTGGGTTCTGTTGGTGGATAATAACAACGGAGAGAAGTAAACACCGATTTTTTTTTCATCAGTAGTCTTTGATCGTTGAATATTTGAATAAAGCTTCTGGAACATTTGTTAGTGATATTTTATTTGACGTTACAAGGTACTCCTGTCAGATCAATAATCAACACAAGTTGACATTTATTCTTTACTTTAAATAAAGTTATAAGATACATGGATGGTGCATAGTCGAGTCGGTTGATGTTGTCGGGGTAACTTTAAAATACGAGCGTTTTTTAAAGTTGAATTTAAACACGCTTAAGCGTATATTCAGAATAGGATACCTATTGAAAAAAATACAGCAGTGTAATTTTTCTGGGATACTGAGGACTATATTCAAATTGAATCATCTATTGTAATTGAAATAATAATGAATTGATGATAATAATAGTAAGAATGAATGGAACATGTATGGGTATAACTTCGATGTATGTTCACATAAACAAATATACACATACTACGATTATTGCTCCTTGAGAGTTAACATATTTCAATATATTTCGCGTATACATTTGAAGAAGAAAGACCACTCGTTCAAATAGCTGTTTGAATACATCATAATTTATATCAATGTATATTTTATCTCATCTTCCGTTCTGTTTATTTTTCTCAAATTCTAAGATCTACTGGCTATGCATTCGTCGATTTTCTCAGATACGGTCCTGATTACGTGTTCACAGATACTGAAAACTTTTTTCATTCTGGATACACCCATGTATCATACATGAATTCATATCAAATTGCAGCAAATTGTTCACCAAGAGCGATTCCAGGTAGACAAACTATATGAGCTCAGGCTGGTCACCCATACATTGTCAGGCTCGAAACATATCAAACTTCTCATCACCAAGCATCATTCATCAATAGAACGGCAAAGTTATATTACACAGGGTTGGGATGAAATATGGCACCAAGTAAATATCTTTTGAACGAAATGAACGATATTTATGAAAATTTGCAGGTGAGTGTAATGGAAGAAAATGCATCAGATGTTAATTTTTTTGTTGATGATATACTTCCGGTGTGACCGGAAATGCCATCGACTTCTTTAATTCAAATGGGATGTATGTTTTCACAGATTTTTGAGAGAGCTCGTTATTTTGAATTCATACATACTGAGTATAGTGTAAGAAAATTGTAAAAACAAGGAATATTGCACTTTAATCAACCTCCTTGGAGAGTTTTGCATTAGAGCAAAAATCTATTTAGATAAACTAATTGATGTTGTTTATATGTTTAGTAATAAATGAACGTACAATTTACAAATCATACAATTTAGAATGGTTCAATTGAGTGAAAAAGAGCGTATTGAACTTTTAATGATGATCGGTTATGGTGATTGTAAATTTCCGTCAATTAGAATTTGACACTTGGAGAACAAAACAGTACTCGTTCATTTCATATTACTACGCATGCAAACAACATCAATTAGTTTATCTGAATAGTTTTTTGCTCTAATGCAAAACACTCGAAGGAGGTTGATCAAAGTGCTATATTCCTCGTTTTTACAAATTTTCTCACACTAAACTCAGTATGTATGAATTCAAAATAACAAGTTCTTTCAAAATCTGTAAAAATATATAGGGTGGCCCATTTCAATCAAAGAAGATGGCATTTCCAGTTAATCCGGAAGTATTTAATTAACAAGAAACTGTTCATTTCATGTACTCATGAATTTCATTTTGTTCCATTGCACTTACCTGCAAATTTTCATGAATATCGTTCTTTTCGTTTGGAAGATATTCATTCGGTTTCATAATTCATCCCAACCTGTATTACTCTACTCTCACTTTAGTGAAGTCTTTCGACCTCCAACCTTCACCACTGACTAACACGATGTTCCTCGCACTCAGAAGATAAAAAAATATAACCTGGAATCTAAGCTTTTACTGAAACTCAAATGGCAATATGTTGAAAAAAATTTTCCAAACAATTGGTAATGGCATACTTGATTTAATAAATACATCACATGATACAAGTAAAATGCCGAACTTCTAGTTCAGATTTTCATCTGGATTGATAACAGAGGATCTAATAGAGTTGTGATCTCTCGGAATTCGAATACTATCAATACTGAGAAAACAAATCATCATTTTTCTTCTAATCAGGATGAATTCTTATAACAACTGTTTTCTGACGGGGCTAATATTGAGCCCTGGTGTACCTCCATCTCTGATGTGACATTCTTTGAGTTGAAATATTGAACTTTATTTTGCAAGAGGAATTCTTATATAATGAATCGTTTGCGACGTGCTTGAAAAGATGATTTTCAGTTGATATACAGTAGTAACAGTACTAGAAAGTACGTTTTGTAGAACTCGACGAAGATCTCTCGTGCGGTCTATCAACCAAATTTAAACCATCTGTGATCGAAAATATGTCAACAATAACAAAGTCAGGTTTTTCAAGATGAAGAAAGATATCCTATCCATTTATATATATTTGTTTCCTTCTTTTCTAAATTTTCAAGATATCACTGGCTATCTTCAAAGAATTCCTCTATTAGGTATCTGTAAGTTGAAAAGCAGTGATATTTTGGGACAGATCATTTTGATATCTCAAAATTTTTTGAATCATCATATATTTGATTTCCTTTCTGATCCCCTCAAGACACATCAGGAAATATATAATAATAATAATAATGATAATAACCGTCTTTATTATTCCCAAAGAAAAAAAAAACAAAATTATATTATAATTAGAATTCATAAATGTTTGGAAATGAAGGGCGAAGTTTATTTTTTGATGTGGAAGCACACCAAGAAATATTCTTCCAAAAAACAAAATTTTCGATTTTTATTGTTTTGACTTTGTATAATGTTCATTTTCATTTTATATTTATCTCTGTGTGAAGAATTTATGTTTCATTGTATTTTCAAAATGAAGCCTCAAGACCAGAGACTTGACCCATACTTATACTTACCGAAGTATCCTGGGTAATCCTATAGGTAAAGGGATTATCGCCCAAATGATAATTCCATCCCAATGATGATTCCACCACCTATAAAAGGGCTGCTGTTCTTGTGACAGATTCAGTAGTGTCCTGATCTCTAGACAGAATTAGATATTTTGAATTTGTGAGTGATTCCATGGATTTGAACGAGGATTTGACAGAGTATACCATGACGCTGTTGAAAGCAAGCGATCCGACGTTATCGGAGAAAGAAATAAGACAGATCGCAGAGGAGCTTGTTCTTCAAGATGATGGACTTTTTTCTCCGACAACCTACCATCGAGAAATCCAGATGAGCTTCCCGAGAAATAAGTCTGAGCAGCAACCAAAAGAACGTCTCTCCATCGTACCAATCAACCTCGCCAACGAATTCGACAGAGATGAAGAAACAGACCTCGATTATGAATATTCGAGTGATTCCACGGATAAGGACACAGGCGTCGATTTCCAATACGCCACAGACGAGGACCTAGGCGTCGATTTCCAGTATGCCACAGATGAGGAAAAAGAAATAGGTAGATCGAAGCCTAAAAATCGAAAGAAGAAACGTAGATCGACCATACCAGTCGACTTCTCCGACGATGAGGATGCCGAAACGGGTAGACCGAAGCCTACGAAAAAACGCGAATCGATGGTTCCAATAAACCACGAAATCGAATTCCCCAGAGATGAGGACAAAGTCTGCGATTACGAGGCCGAAGATGAGGACTCAGATACAGAGTTCGAGGCCAAGTTTGTCAGAAATGACGGCGAAAAATCAAATAGAGGAACTAGTGGAGTGAAGAGGAAGAGATCAGCATACGAACATCTAGTTAGTACGACAGGCGCCTATTCTGGTATCCAGAGAAAGAAAAGGAAGATGTCACAGCTTCACCTATCCAGACCTTTCGTCTGTGATTATTTCAAAGATACCATGGAAATCATAGTGGTAGATCTAGAAAGATTAGCAATATGAATATCAGTGTGAACATCTGTGATCCGTGTACTGTTTAATTATATTTCTTACCCACAAATAGTCAATGAATGACGTTCCATAGCCACGTGGTGAAGAGTTTTCCTTGTATTTTCTATATCTGTATCCATTGTATCAATTCAAATATAATCGACTAATTCAAATATCATATTTTTTTTCAATGACGAATGACGCATAGTCCAAAACTCAGATAAAGAACAATGACGAGTTACTTCAATTCATAACTTTCAAAAGATTCTCGACATGTCCGCACTGCATTTCTTGACACATAAATAATCGGGTTGTGAACTCTTCCCTAACATTGAATAAAATTTCAATATGTTACATGACCAGCAGCCTTCATTTATTGGCAATGGCCAAGGCAATAGCATTCTCAATAAGGTAATCCCTTTACCTACTTAGGATTAGATACTTCGGTAAGTATAAGTGGATTAAGTCTTTGGTCCTGAGGATTTAATTTGAAAATCCCAAGAAACATAATTTCTTACAATACAATAGTCAATAAAATAAAAATTAAAACTTGTGTATCATCAAATCTTAAAATGTTTTTATATATATGTAGAGGGTTGGGATGAAGTATGGAGTTAAGTAAATATCTTTAGAAAGAAAATAGCGGTAATTATGAAAATTTGCAGGTAAGTGCAATGGAACGAAATGCATCTGAGGTACATTTTTTTGTTATTGATATACTTCCGGCTTAACCGCAAATGCCATTAAATTCTTCGATTTGAATGGGACACCCTATATATTTTTACAGATCTTCATACATACTGAGTTTAATGTGGAAGAATTTGTAAAAACTAGGAATATAGCACTTTAATCAACTTCCTTTGAGTTTTTTGCATTAGAGCAAAAAACTATTTAGGTAAACCAATTGACGTTGTTTGTATGCATAGTAATGAATAAACGTACAATTTACAAACTATACAATTTAGAATGGTTCAATTAAGTGAAAAAGAGCGTATTGAAATTTTACTGATGATCAGTTATAGTGATTGTAAACTTAATTTCCGTCATTTAGAATTTGACACTTGGAGAACAAAAGAGTGTCTGAATGATTGTGTTCAGTTTTATATTATCATTTCACGGAGACGGTGGGAGACAGCAATTCGATTGAATGGAATAGAATGTTGGACATTCAGAGGACCGTTTCAAAACCTTTGAAAATTTTAGAAATCTATTATCGTCTTCCTATCATCATTTATTTTTGGAGTATTTGATTTTTTGACTGATTAAAATGTCCGTATTATCAATAATTCCAAAGATGAGAAATTCATTCTCGGTATACAAGTCCATAATAAAGAAGCCCTTAGAGAAAATTCGTGATTCTCCCCAAGTTTATAATGTATCGTTGAACTGAGTGCTGCCAGGTCAGTTTGACAGAAAAGTACACAAATATGACACTTCAATAATGCCATCGGAATCGACGACGTCAATTTTTATTTCTTACCAATAAAAATTGACATGTTCGGGAATGATTTCTCATTCGATATAATATATCAATTAATAATATTCCTGGTATAATATTCCTATAGTATCACAATTCGAGATATACCACTTTCAAATCACATATGAATGATATGCAAAATCCAGACAATGCTATATATCGAACGCAAAGCGTTGGAGTCTTGTGGGAACCTCGAAGCAAATATGAAACAAAGCATTGCATAATGCATGGTAATTTTTGGTTTTGGCTGATTTATTAACACCGCTGGAAAAACGCCCATTTGCCGCCGATGAAGAGAAATGTCGAATGGACATCTAATGCCATTTGTGTTGAGAAATACGATATTGTCAGTCATTTTCATTCGAATCGAGTTGATATGAGTTGGAGTGAGATTATTCACTCAAATCTATTGCTTAGCGAAGTTTTTTTTCTCGAATTTATTGATCCATTAGTGTGTTAAAACAAAGAGACTCGGTTTCACTTGCTGTTTGAGTATTGAAAATTGGTAAATAATCCTAGTTGGTTCAACCGGGTCAGCGCATCAAGTCAAGGAAGGATTTAAAAACTTGTTGCAACCCTAGTTTGCAACTCATTTTGAATATTGTCATAGAACAATGTCGGAACAAGTATTATACTTACCGAGTATATTTACTCATCATATCATTTCCTTTAGTGTTTAGTATTTTTTATCTATTCCCCATTTCATTAATGCCTGTAGTGTGATATTCAATAGGGCTACTTCTATTATAACGTATTGTATTGCTTATATTATTATGTGAGTGAATAAATTTTTAATTTAATTATTATTATTATAGAAGGGAAACATTGTAAATATACTTAATTCTCAGTGCAATGTTATTTTGTACTTTTTTTAGAGCTGCAATGAGTTTATGGATACAAGCTGAGATCACAGATGCATTAGAGTATATAACGCCCTGTGAAGAGCTCTGTAATTATAATGTCAGGGATTTTGAGACGAACGTGTTGAAAAGTCCTCCTTGGTATGCTACTATGAATGTCCCTGCTCTCAACTGAAACTTGCCTGGTTTCAGAAAAGTCGTTTACTTGGATAAGCCCCAGTCTACAATGTTCTTGAAGTGGATGGAATACAGATCATGGGGATCTCGGAAATGGTTGGAGAACAAAATTCGTTTGAATGGGAAATAAGTACACATTCAGGGGGGCATTCCAATGGCGATTCTCGGAATTTTTTGAACTTGTCAATTATATTGAAAAAGAGAACTTCATCAGCTTTAGTTATTTAGTGATTATGTGTTCAAAGATTCTGAAAGAGTTTTCCTTGGATACATCCATGCATCATACATAGTGGTTCTCGTGTTTCGACCTACTTTTCGACATCATATTGTTTCTTCAATACTCCAAATCCAAAAATCATCAATTGCACTTGTTTTGAAGAGAAACTAGTCAGCATATCAATAATATGCTGCGATTGATAGACTAATAAGGATGATCATTTAAAAATATCTGATCAAATTAAAGTTCAAAATGACATGAGGAATACAAATTGTCGAATATGATCTCCTTTCGGAGTATCACCAACTACTCACTTTTTTGCAATAATTGATTTTTTTCTGGTTTCAACAGTTCTTCTGATTTCTGAGATGATATTTTACCAATTAGATTCAGAAAGAATACGACCATATTAAGCTATTGAGGTAAATAGGTAGTAATGTAAGTGTTACTTGGAAGTGGGCGTTGAAAACTGTTTCGGTATCTGTCAAAATCATTCGTCTCACTATTTTATTTGGGTTACAAATAATGGGAGATTTCACGAATGTTTAAAAAAATGCTACATTTGGTGCGTTGATTAATTCAAATAATTAAAACAATAATTTGTTGAATGCTGACTCATTTTTCTTCAAAACAAAAGTTATTAATAATATTTTTGATGTAGAGTTCTGAAAAAGTATATGATGTCCAAAACTAGGCTATAACACATTCAAACCATTGTGTATGATAAGTGGGTGTATACAGAATGAAAAGAACTTTCAGATTCTGTGAACAACGATTACGAAACGTCGGAGAGAGAAATCAATATAACCATATAAAAAATTGCTATGAAGGAGTATTTTCAGTTTTTTTTTGTATCTCTTATATAATAACTCTAGAAGGAATAGACTTCTCAAATATTCCCATTTTTCGATATAACTGGAAAAAGATGATTTTGAAAATTTTCAAAGACTGTTGGATTGACGTTTTGAATGCGCATCTTTTTCCTATAATCAACCTAATTCGTATATCTCAACATGCTGTGCATCATTTTCCTGGACACACTGTATAGTGCCCTATATGAAAAGCACTACAATTATAGCGTCTCAACTCAAACTCGCCTGGCTCCAGAAAAGTCGGTTCCTTGGATAAGCCCTAGTCTTCAATGTTTATGAATTCGTTCGAATATACATAGGCTTATCAATCAGAAGTAACTGGAGTTCGCTAACTTCTCGAGCTGTTTCGAGCGGGATTATCTGAACTCTGAATAATCGAGAAATGTCTCAGAGTAGAAAGTCAGTTTATCAGCTGTTCGACGAACCTAATTTTTTTTTTTTATCTGTGGACAACACGAAAGGGAAACCTATAACGTTCGAGGAACATCGTGTTAGCCAGCGGTGGAATTTTGGGAGAGAAGGAAGGTGTTGGAATTTTTCTTGAAAGTTTGGAGGTTGTAAGCATCAGGAAAGACTTCACTAGGAAAAGAATTCCATAACTTTGCCGTTCTATTGATGAATGATGCTTGGTATAGCGATGTTCGACAGGTCTCGAGCCTGACAGTGTAGGAGTGACCAGCTTGAGCTCGCCTGGTTTGTCTACTGTCCTAATGGGTTGTATATGCAGAGGAACCTATTATGAATTCCTTATCGCGAGTATATACGTCAAATTCGATAGTTCACGACAACCCTGATGTTTCAGGAGGTTCATTCAATCCTAGAACGAACGAATAAGGAGGCAGACCAGGGCCTACTGTGGCTTAGCGGGTCAGAGCATCGCTTTCGTGACGTCACACTAGTAGGGACAAAATCGAGACAGTGGAAATGGTCTCTCCCGACGCATTGATGTAGCACGGGAAAACGCTTATAGGTGGAAATAAATATGAAGAGATAACATTTGTAAAGAACAGAATTTGATGTTGGTTGGTTTTGACACTCGGTGTCAAATTTTCCCAATTTTTTTGGAGAACAAGGTGTCACTGACAATTATTCTCTTTTGGGTATCTAAAGGTTTAATTTCAAGCGCAGTGACATTTTGGGGCAGATCACAGAATCTGTTCTTACTACAAATATATTGAAATAATTTTTATTATAACCTCTACGCTATTTTTTAGAAACGACGAGAGAAAATCCCATGAAAAATGAATGTGCCTCCTTCTCGAAAAACTTACGGACAGTATTTGATAAGAGATGTATCAACATTTACTGATCTAAAAGTGATGGTTTGGGAATTGGACTCAATTATAATTTTTGTTTTTTGAAAAGATGCCTAAATTGGAATCCTCAAATTACAGAAGGAATTTAACCCTTTGAAGACTGCTTGAATAGTGTCTAGATTGACTGATTTCTTGAAAAATTCTCAAGTGGCAATTGCAAGTCCATATTCCAATGCGAATGAAATCATGATTATTATGTATATACAGGGTGGCCAATGAGAACGAAACAAGGTATGCATTTTAATGAGAGATCAAGGAACTGACATTAAAATGAATGATTCTTTATGTAATGTTGGATAGGAAAGGATTTGAAGAAAAAACACATAAGGCACTTCTCAGATGAACATCGTTCTAACTACAAAATGAGGAATAGTGATGAAAGAGAAAAAAGCGTTACTCTCCTTCACTAGCCGATTATTTTCATGAACGCGTTTTCTCGAGAACTACTGCATTGAATTCCAAAAACAAGGAAGCGTTGGTAAGAGATTTCGATTACCTTCAAAATGATGTATCACTTGACCCCTTATCCCATTTGAGATTCAAGGGTTGGAGCTCACCCCTCCGAGGTGTTTGTAGTGAAAAAGTTGAAAACATGCGCAAGATATTTCCCCCTCGAAATAAAAATCGACCGGTTCGAGATTTTTTTTTCTGAGAACGATAACTATGATGCTATGATATGAATGCTAAGAGGTTTTTTGCACATTCGTTTTATCATATGCAAAATCTTTCCCTCGTCATTTTATTTACTACAGTCAACGCCAGTCTTTTTCCATGTGATGGTGGTTAGAATTACCTGATTCAGAATTTGATGGATACGGTGTAATGAGGCGGTCACTCGATGTGCTTGTGACGTGAATGGTCTTTGCATAATCCATCACACAGTGAATACAGGTTGATTTTGGCATCTTCTCAATCATCTCAAGGCATTTGATGAAGGAGAAATTCGTGATTTCAAAAACGAATACCAATCAATTGAATTTCAATTTATTTCATTCATTTATACATAGAGTAATGTAATACTCTCGCACCTGAATTTCGAGATTTTCATGTCATATATTTTTTCTATTCATTTGATATTTCTGGAATCAATATATTCGGAAAACATTGACATTGACATGGTATCCTCGAAAAGACATTGTACTGTACAGTTTCCTCGTGCATGTGACTTTGAACAAGAATCATTAGTATTTCAATTCCAGTCATCATAATTATCATAATATTGATTTTCTATCAATTTGATGATCGAAGGAGCCAAAATTTGTGACTTTCTTCAGAGACGAGAGATATTCGCTCAAAGAAAGAAGCGGCTTGAGGTGGATCCATGCAACTTTAACTAAACTGAAATGAATGTGAGATTTAAATGAATTTCAAACTCAGCAATAACTGGTGTTGATGTATGATTGAGAAAATTAACAAATTTCTAGAGGAGGAAATTTGTCCAGGTTTGTGTCACAATGTCAGTATCTGAATCAATGATCAACTAAATTGTGATATTTACTATAAAACATCCTTAGCTCTTTGCATGAATACTTCCACAGCATCACACGATTTTATCTTATCAGTTTTAGTGGTAAATTCAGCTTAGTTTCAATCCATGCTTGCATGAAACCACCTTTATCAAAATAATTGAAATTTCTTGGTTTGCTTCGCCATCAGGGCCTACTTGGATCAATCTTCAATGATGAGCTGACATAGAGTATCTTTTGACGAATAAATCATGTAGGTCAAAAATGTATGAGAAATTCTTATGGATCATCATTAGAATTCATATGGAAAGTTGCAAATGCAATTAAGATTAGATCAATGAACTATCACTAAATATACTTATCATTAATATGGTTTCGAAAATGAGGTATAGTCCGATATTATGTTTTGATTTCCATATACAATAAATCATTTTCATCAATTACCGTAAACGAGCAACTTCACTGTATCTAAAGTCGGAACTTGGGAAATAAGAAGAGTTAGATATTCAAATCTGATATGGGAGGATATCAGCTGTTCTTCTATTTGGAAAATGCAGCTCTTTTCGTGTTGTAAGTATTGGAAATATTGATTGTGATTGGAGATTCGATGATATCATGTATATGAGAAGTTGAAATGGATTCCAAAATGAAATTTCTGATCACGTATAAAATAAAATATTCATCGCGAGATTCATAGTCAGCAATCTCCCTTGATCTACGCCATTTACAGGGTATCTTAGTTTTAATCGGTTTTAATTTACAGAGCTTCGCCGGAGACAGAAACTTTCGATGGAATTTTGTAAGAAAGTTCAATGGCGTACTTACGAGGGGATATTATTTCACGAATTTCGTGCGTGCACTGTCGATGGAAACTTAGGAATCGAAATGGAAAATGACCAATGCCTACTGCGCAAATTAATATTTTATTTTTTCAAGCGCCTGCCTTGAATGCGGAACTTTCTCAGTTCATGCATTATCAAGGGCTACGAATTTTCTGCTTTCTGTAAACTTCGGTCGAAGTTGGTCTTCACCCAAATATAAGGTGTGAATAAGCAGGCATTGGAAACATTTCGGCTACAACGAAAGTACCCAGTGGCGTAGATTCCGGATCAGAAGTCGCAATTTGAATAGGTTTGTTTTTCAATGCCTTCAACTTCTTCTCTTTATTCTTGTCAATGTCACTTATGATAGTATGCACCCTTTTCGTGAAAAAATCAAAAATCTCCAGTAACTATTTCGGTATCTTTATTCAGTCAGAAGCTCATTTCTTCAACAATATCAGAGTATACATTTCTTCAATAATATACTGTGACAGTATCCATTGGAGATTAATAATCCTTATCTCCTAATTGTTCCCGAATGGTTAAATTTAGTCAGGAGTGTTATATATAAGGGTATAAAATGTAAGAATTACAGTAAGCTACGATAATCAATCATAAATACGATAATGATTCATAAATTATCAATCATTATTGAAGTCAACATCAAGATTACACAAAATATCGTAGCTTACTATTTTCAATATCAGTTTCAATATCAAATTGAATGTAAAATACAAAGTATGATACATCGTTGGAAAGGTAATTTTGAGTAGAAATCAAAAATTGCAAATAATATATAGGGTGCTATTCAAAATAAAAGAGTTAATAATTAAAGTTAGTTGAAAGTTAAAGTCGAATTGATAATAAAAGTCAATTAAGTTTCTATTTTTGATTTTTCCAGGTAAAGGTTTCTTCAACGAACTGAATATCATACGATTTTCGAATTTCCATCTTGTAAAATTGCTGAATTAATCCATTAGAACTTGTGACATGTATAATGGGACACCCGGTATGAATCGAAAATGGCTCGACCGATCGTTCGCCACGATACAGGGTGGGTTTTTAGGAAAACGAAATGAATTAGGAAAAACCCAAGTTGACATTAATACTTTAAAACACACAGCTTGACTCAAACACTCTGAGGCGTACTGTGAATAAGCAAAACAGGGTACCAATGAGAAATAAGTAGAGAAAAAATAATGCAACTGACGCACGAATTAAAGTATGAATCCCTCGATGATAAATGCTGTCGCGACAGTGATACGATCAAACATCGTCGTAATCGCCTAGTCTGCCAGGAAACTCGTTTCCCGACCACTTCGTCGGTTTATTAAATTTTCTTCGGGTGCAGGGAAAGTCATTTCGAGTGAGGGAATTCGGGAATACGCGATCGGTCGGAGCGGTGGGGGAGTGGGGGAGGAGGAGGGCGAGGTCAGCGAAACGGGGCGTCGTTCCGGGGTTGTCGTAGGTCTCGGTGGAAGGGTCGAAATTCGAGACCGAACAAAGGGGTTCGTCTTTGAACCCGCATCGGGTCCCGCAGGAGGTATCTAGTTCGTCGGGGTGACATTGCGAGATTTCCCTCGGTAATGACATGATATCTTTGTTTTTTTTATATCTTCATTTTCACGACAGGAAATCCTATAATGTTCGAAGGACATCGTGCTAGCCAGCGGTGTGGAATTTTGGGAGAGAAGGAAGGTGTTGGAATATTTCTTGAAGCATCAGGAAAGACCTCACTAGGTAAAGAAGTCCATAACAATGCCGTTCTATTGATAAATGCGATGCTTGCTCAGCTCAGAGTAGTGAATTCAAAAATCAAACAAGAATTTATATACAGGGTGATTTACCTAAGAATGCAAATATTCATTCAGTGGGTTGTCCCTACCAGATGAAGTATAAACCAGTACCCATCAATAACTATTTGAGATGAACAACTTGACTTGACTTGACGAATTCTCACTAAGATTTCGATTTGGAATCTTGGATACGCTTTGAAAACGTGTGTATCCTCATAAGATAATATAATAGGTATAGATACATATAAGTATTTCGTCGAGTATTTCCTTTCATATATTTCTCAAAATCTATGGACTTTTTCTGAAACACGCCAATGATCTTGTATTATTTCAGACGCAGGGTGACTTTTCGAATGCCTGAATATAGACAAATGCGATTTTTTCGAAATGTAGTTATTCGTTCCTTCAGAAAACCCTCGAATAAACCCATAAAAAGGTATATTTCAAGATAATCAGATTCATGCGTATATTTCAAGAATTTCCACTCCATTATCTCGTGGGATTGACTGCAATAGTGAATCCGTTGGGCTTTTTATTGTATTATACTGAAAAGTTCCACTCTCGAATGAATAGTTTAATGATTTTCTGATGCAGCTGTTTGATAGTTATGTACTTGGTTTGGTACTACTCTAACCTGATTCCAGTCTCATTACCAAATGAATCTCGTAGATCTCGTAGAGTATAAACCTCAAGTTGATGATAACACAGCTTGAGAACTGATTCTGATCAGGCTGATTTCTCATACCTACGCGTAACTAAAAAACTATAAAATAATATCGAAAGAAATCAACGAACAAACAATGTCACCTTTCGACAAATCATCAATTAATTCAAATTCGACGTAGATTTGGTTTTGTGTTCGTGCCTTCAAAGATAGGCGTTTTTATAATTTTTATAAAGTGTTTCATGCGTGGTTTTATTGCACACATATTTAAGAAAAAAGAAATCGAGTGTTTTTTTTATATTGTACAAGGTGCAATGACATTGAACCCCGTGGTTGTAGAGGATATTGTTCAAACAAATCGTTGTTTCAGGAATGAAATTCGCTTTTGAAATATCGAATGAAAATTCCAGGTATGTATTCAAACGAAGGGTGAACGAAATGTTGATATTATTTGCTTGAATTCTTCTGAACGGAGACAATAATATTGCTTCTTGTTCAGTTGATACAGATAGAACTTTGCATTCACGTCTCAGAATTGGAGTATGAAAATGGTATCTTCAAGATCAATCAATGAAGAAACATCGGGTAACCAATTTTTTTTCTTGTGACAACCTGTCACTGTTTAGTGTCAAAGACTGCAAAAATCACGTAAAAAACATCATTTCCATTCAGTGAAGTTCATAATTAGAAATGGGACCTTATATATGTATAGGTCCTTCGAATGTGGTACAAAATTCATTACTTAGGGTCATCCTACAGAAGTTTTCCACGAAGGAGATGTTTTCCTTCTTGTTGACTTGAATGTATAATGAAAATATAAAAAGTATCCTGTGTGAGAATCACTACAAAATGGGACGATCATCTGAGGTCCATTGCGAAAACTGCTTCACAAAAACTTGGTTTTCTATTCCGTGCGAAGAAGTACTTCACATCCCAGCACATGCTTGTGATCTGCAGAGCACAAATTCGACATGTCTTGGAATACTCTTCACATGTTCGGAGCTTAGCACCCAAACATAGAGCTCTTAGATTCAATTCAGAAGAGAGCTATTCACCTAGTCGATGATAGAACACTCACTAAATCATTGACATCGAAGAAAGGTCGGCGATCTCTGCCTTTTTTATAGATACTTCCACGGTCGGTGCTCAACGGAAATATCATCTATTATGTCACCACGCGCGATTCCTAGTAGACAAACCACACGAACTCAGGCTGGTCACCCCTACACTGTCAGGCTCGAGACCTGTCGAACATTGCTATATCAAGCATATCCATTCGATAGAATGGCAAAGTTGTGGAATTCTTTTCCGGGTGAAGTCTTTCCCTATGCTCAGAACCTTCTCTTTCAAGAAAAATTCCAACACCTTCCTACTCTCCCAAGATTCCACCGCTGGTCAGCACGATGTTCCACGAGCATTATACGTTCTCCTTTCGTTGTCAACAAGAAAAAAAATATGATGCTTTATCATGTAAATTGCGGGTTCCTGGAGTCGAAATATGTGAGTACAAAAAAAAATAACATGGATCGCACGATAAGTACAGAATTACCGATACGATAATAATTATCATGAATTTAAGAGGAACCACCCTGTACGGTTATCTTGTACACAACCACCAAACATTCAAAAACATCTCAATGATTCTGAACCACAGTAGAATAAATACTATGATGACAATCTCGATGATAATAATTAGATGTAATTTACCTGTTGAATCAATGGATCGCGAATTCGGCTGCAAAAAATCCAAACAACTATATCACACCACACAAAACAAACGATACACGATCAGTTTGTTTACTATTCCCGCACTTTGACAGTTCCGGCACACTGCGATCTCGCACGGAAAACACTGCGCGCCGCTACTATTTCCATTGCGGCGGTCCGAGTACGCCTAGACATCATCGCCCGTCGCACCTTTGTTTCCTCGCTAATCACCGTGTTCGACTACATTTCGCTTTTTCTCATGGCATGCTAGATGCGACGTCGCTCGATGTGCGTTCGCTCGTATCACCGGTTTCCGCCAACTTTGTTTTATCACTGCCTTTCTGGCCGCTTTCCGTGTTCCGTGACACGGTACGATGGGTACGACAATGGAACTCGACAGGGGTGGAGAACGTGCTGGGGATGATTCGAAAGTGGAAAGTTATTCACTGAGTCGCAAACAGATCGTGAAATACAAGAACTTGAGATCAGAAAAGCTGTTCCACAGGGATCCATACTTGGGCCTTCACTCTTCACTATCTACACGGCATCGAAAACAATCCAACTCATTGTGCCATTTTTATGAGAATGATACTCAGATTCACATTTCGTATCCAGCAGATCAGATAGTTCATCATAACATCAAGAGTGATCTAAATTCGCCATGGCTACTCTTTCCACAAACTAGTGCTTTTCTCTGAATCCCAAGAAACCACAGGTTATGATTTTTGATCACAAATCTTCGAATGGTCAATATGCAGATTTTTTCGATAGAGTTTGTTCTTTAAGGATAAAGTCTTGTACCCAGTCGGCACAGGAGCTCTATCACTGCTGCCATCTCGAAAGTTCCGTGTTTTATAACAGAGATCAGGGATGTAGCTTAGATGAATGTCAGCCTCAAATGAAATCACAGATTCATTTCAAACTCATCACATGTTTCATCACAAGAATGCCTCTGAATGAACTCACAGACTAATCTTAGACTTGTCACATCATAATGTATCCTCGGACAATAAAACTGATTGATGAAAATGATGAATGACATCACACACTAGACCGCAGCGAATATCTAGTTCTAGTAAATTCACGATAGCACAGTAATTTTTTTTCTCAGATATAGACTTCGACCATAAAACAACCCGCTTATTTACATTCTTACAAGATCCAAGACCTAGAGCTAAAAGACTGAACTGGTCGATTGTGATAGGGCCGACTGATGTACTTGGTGCTGATGTGCCACTTGCTCCCTTTTGATGCCCAATTTTGTTTTATGGTCGAAGGATATAGATCATCATTGATGAAAATGAGAAAGCTCTTGAGTAACCGCAACCTAGTACCTTGGTACCCGATGGTGAGCCACTACATATGTTACGTGCTCTCTACGATGCTTTATGGCCTGAGAGTGTGGACACTAAAACTAACAACAATGAGAAAATTAGAGTATTTTGAAATGTGGCTGTATAGACGCATACTAAGAATACCATGAACTGAAAGAGTAACCAATACGGAGGTAATGAGAAGAATGAACAAAGATCTGGACTTGCAGGCAACTGAAAAGCGTCCTACCTAGGCCATGACAAGTTTGGTCTATTGCAACTGATCATGGAAGGAAAGAAGAGGATTGGATAGAAAAAAACATTCCTGAAAAACTTGCGTGAATGGTTCCAAATACTAGAAGCTTCAAATATATTTCATGTGGTGCAGAACAGAGGAACCTCATGAGGAATCACATGATGGTCGCCAACCTTCGGTAGAAGACGGCACAGGTAGAAGAAGATATAGACCATATTCCATCAGATTCGAAATACATATGACATGAAACAATGTTGCCTTTTGGGAATTCAGTGATGCAATTTAATACTTCAGTAAATATTCTGTGTGTTTTGGATAAATAGATAGATAGATAGGTAGATATCAGCTATGAATGTTTTGTTGAAAAAAGTTCCATCGTGTGATGAAGTCCAGGGATGAATCAATGATCGCGGTGATGAAACTTATGACGTGACACTGTTCTGTAACAAGCAAGCACGAGTTACAATTTAGATTCAAGTTTCAAAACGTCGTGATGATGACACAAAGTTCCTTGTTTGACCATTTCTGTGATGTTTTTTATACGACCGTATTGAAAAGACGAAAGAATGGCTACAAAAAGTGCCTTTCTTGTTCACCGAGATATCCTAACCTATGTTGGCCCGCAAATTTGGTACACCCTGTACAGCTTCAAAATGTCTTACTCAGTTCATTCGACGTTGATCAGGATACATGAATAAAACTCATCAAAACCACATTTGAATGTGTTATTATTTGTCATGTTTTGAAGTTGATTAATTTTTCGAAACCAAACATTGGCCCTCTAAAAATGTTCGTGTACGCCTATGCAAAAGCGTTTCCTCCGTTTTGATAGCGTCTCCATTGTGGACGCAAACCTACAGTTATCATTAGAATACCAAACTGGCAGCAGCAGTCGGAATTCAACAAAGAGGATGTGGAGGAAACACCTCGAATCCAAATTACGAAAACTGATAGGACGTAAGTTCATCTGTATGTATACGGCTTCCAAGTTCCTTGAGTTTGAGGTTTATGGACCACAAAAGTGGATATGGCAAGTTAGGTATACGGTAGGGACAGACGACTTCAGACGAATAAAAGTCGTCTGAGGTACAGAGTCGTACTAAAATCTCATCCACTTGTTGACAATTGTTTTCAAATCATACCGATTTAACAAAATATTGAAAGAATATATAATCGGATTGTATTCTATTAACATATTTTTGGCTGATATACTGGGTGATTCTGGCATATCTCTACCTGGTTTATTATTACCAATCATTAGGCAGCCAGGTGGTCGAGATGGTCAAGCGACATCATAGTAATCGTGGGTTCGATTCCTGGCTGGTCGTCGGATTTGGGTTTATTTATGCGCTGTACAATATATTTCATAAAGTTCTACATAGAACTATCCCAAATGCCACAGTGGTTTGGATTATACTTGTATAAAGTGTTGATCCCTGTCTCCTTCACTCGCACGAGGGTTGTTTCGGCAACTGAGGAGATCAGTAACAATAATAATAATAATTTAGACTAAAACTTCGATGGCAAAACAGCAAAGGTTGTATCCAGAACTCCAGAGATTGTATGAAACAAAGGAATTTCGTGAATATTGTAAAGCTATGAATACTTACCAACTTCGTTGGTACCATGGAACACCCTGAGGTTGGTAATTTTATTTTCAAATCAGCTTCATGAGGTGATTTCCACCATTGGAATATTAACATCTGGGATCTGGCATCATCAAAGAATTGAAATTATTGATATCATTAGTCCTCGCCTCTGAACTTACAACCCTGTACAGTGGATGTGAAAAGAGAAATTTTCAGTGTTTTCACTAGTAATACCACTAGAGGTCAAATTATTTCTCGCTCATGAATATTTTCAGAAAATTATCCCTCGTCTTCGACTCGGGATAATTTTCAAAATATTCATGGGCTCGAAAAAATTACCGGATTTAATTTGACCTCGTGTGGTATTCGGTAAGAAAATTCCACACCAAATGATCAAGATAACAAATCATTCTGCGAGGTTCACTGCTGTTTCAACTCTAGCCAAAACGGGAATTGGAGAACAGCAATTAATTAAATTAACAGGGCATGGTAGCAGTCACTCCATAAAACTCGGGCCATCATCAGGATATAATTGACGCAATGAGGTCTGCTTCAACTTCTGCAAAGACAGTCCAAGAATCTCTAAATCAAGAGCAAGCAACTCCGAATCAACCTGCCATAGTATACAATAATTGCGTTTTTAATATAAACATCAATCATAATGGTCCATGAATTTAGAAAACATCTGAGCTTTCTGCTGAAATTAACCAAAATTATTATGTGTGAAAACAAATAAAAATTTGATTGTCAAAAAAAATATTCTGTCATTATAAACGTCAAAAAAAATTCCAGTATAATTCGCTTTTGGTACCCACCAGGAAAAAATTTCCGATAAAATTCATCCGTTGCTATGGTGATCTGACAGAAATACACGTTCTGATTGGAAAATCACATGTGTGGAATTTTCATAGGAAATATATTGTCTATCATTGCGTAGAAAGTTTTGATTTTCCACTTCTGTTCCTGTTCTGTTCTGTAAAACCCCCACCTACCATACCTACTTATTTTTTACCCCTTCAAGCCACCCCCAGAAATCGTTTGAGGACTATGAAATTTTTTTTCAATCAAAAACTCTCTGATAATTTTCAGGGGACATTAATTTCGGTCTAGTGAGTAGATTGCCAAAAACAGATGATACTAATAATACTAATAAACAACTTTTCAGCCTTCTGTCTTCTATTGATTAGTGATTGTTTGAGTATAGAATCATCATGCGATAAGTATCATCAGGTGACTAGTTACATTTTTTCACCGATTTCGAATGCTTGTATCCCTGAAAATATTAGAATAAATAGTCTATTTTGTTAATTGTAAGTTTTTTTTTTAATTTCCGGTTCTACCGGATAAGAACATTCATCAATTTTTCAGGTATATAAGGCAACTTCATTACTTCATGAATACAACCCGTACATTTTTGCATTTTCAGAAAGCTCCAGTCTCTTTTCTAGAAATGTATTTCGGCGGAACCTGTAGCTTCATTCGATAGGACGAATTTTTTTTTCTCACAATGCAAATTTTAATTTGATATACAGTGAATAGGCACTATTTAGAAAATACTAAACCAGTACCTGCACCCCTTAGGTCCACGTTAGAACTTCCGTATTATCGAAAATACTTTTGAGCGCAAAAATATTATGATATAATAATTCTCCAGAAGATTTGCGTTGGTTGATTTACAGTTGATTTAGAACTTCTTGTAAATTCTTGAAGATTAGGTAATTGAATTTTTTATTTACATCATTTCGACAAATATTACTTGAGTACCTGCGGTACTAGGTACTAAATATTGTGAAACATTTCGATTTCTTCAAATCAGTTTTGTAATATAGATATTTTTCCACGACTATCATTAGATCACTCTTGTTCTCCAGAAACTGGTATAGCATATTTTCTAAACTGTGGTGCTGGCCCTTCACGGGACTGCATAATTTTTCCAGATGGCGGTAGCGAGTGGACATTAATTTTTCTACAAAACTCCACAAGAAGACAACGTTGACATCGGAAACCGAGATCCCTTTACAAACCGTGCAGTCAAACAATAAACAATAGAAATGTGCAAAACGTAAAAGTCACCTTGTAAACGAGACACAGAACACACGCTCATTGTCTAGTACGACGCCCCGCGCCTCCCAATCATTTAATCATGGCCTACTTGAGACAATACATACATTCTTGTATCATTTGTCATGGCCGACATATTGTTTATGCCCATACCTACCTACATTATTACGCTATTTGAACTCGTATTATACCTACATACATATTCGTGGGTACAGCAGTCGTTGTCGTCGTCAGATTCCAGATTCGAATGAGGGACACACCTTAATCCTTGCGATTCAAACGTGATTTATGCAGGAGATTACGTACATATATGTTCTACGACTTGACATTGGCATTGGTGATATTAGGAAAGAATTAGCACGATGTAGATGCTTGGGAAGATAAAGTGTCAATCAAAAACATGACTGAACCTCACTTACATGGGTACTCTGTTATAGGTAAGTATGGTCTTTCCAAAGTCCAGTTGAGACTGCAGTACTACCAATGAAAGCTGTTTTCGATAAATATTTCTTTTATTCGTATCGTATTGAGCGGTTAAAATGATGGATTTGAGTTCCCATTATCGGACGAATCTGTATGTAGATAATTTGGATAAGAAAAAATAGATCTGAAACACCAAAATTATTTTGTATTCGACCATTGAGATTGGGATGGTGATACATCCAAAAACCTCGCTAATAACGCTAATAAAGGCTAATAACGATTGAACATAATGAATGAATGAAAAGATACTTGATGTCTATTTTCTGCACAACCAGACGTTACAATCTTGTTAGTTCAACAAAAATTAAAAGAATTTTAAACGTCATCAATCACTATCAGATTCTTCAGAACTAGAATAGTCATTGATGATACCTGGTTTGGTAGGAGGAGACATACGATATTCATTTTCTAAAGTGACAATATGAGGTCTCGAGATTTTTTTATTTCACGTAGATACGCTTGCCGATGTTCTATGATTTGAGTGGACTCCATAATCACCATTCGCTAGTGAAACAGTTGGCAACGTTACTAACGGTTTATAATTTCAATCTGGATATTCTTCCAACTTTTTTCACTCTCGAAGGTTCTTGAGTTTTTGTTCTACTATTTTTCGTTCAACGCAATGGTCAACAAGTTCTCCGGTTTCAAGATTCTAGAAATGACATATCCGAATAACCGAATAACTTTATCATTCTTATAAATATTCAAAAATTCCCTTTGCATTTGAACGTGCAAATCTTGTGTATGTACTTAAGAACTCTGCTCGCTCTGGTTCCGATTCTCCACTAAAATTCTTTTCGTTTTTCTTCATGATATCTGAAATTCGAAACCTAATGAGGAAAACAACAGAATTGAAAGAAACAAATTGTAAAGTGACCATCCTACGTCTCACGGTATATACTACACTGCCATGGAGTATTAACGTGTCATAATACAGGGTGTTACAGAACTATGGGATCAAACTTCTAGGGGTTATTCAGTGCAACAATAGAAAACATTTGAGTAGTGGGTCTCATGTCCGGAAAAGCGTCACTACGGTCCTAAGACACGTTAAAATTTAGAAAGACGATGAATTGCCTAAATAGGATCCATAGCATCAAATTCTTGCCTTTTGTTCATGATATCATAACAACAATTGTTCAAATTGTCTTCCTCAAACCTGGATACACCGATTTAAACTTCGCACATAATTACGGCTGACGTGACTAAAAATTTGATCCTCGTTTTGAACGATTTCAAATGCTGCTGATGTAATTCGTCCAATTAAGTCTCGCTCTGTTTCTAATGGACTTTCGTAGACCAAGATGCCGGCAAGATCAATAAATTTTTCATTCCATTTATTCCTATTCAAATGTGATGTAAATCGATGAGCTCTCCTATTAGATATGAAAACGAATGTGTCCCAAATGAGATTGGAAAGTCTGTCTATCACATTGAATTGCTTCATTTCTTGCATCGGAAATTATATAAAATGAAAAGTAACGTGAAAAATTCCCGAGAAAATCCAAATACGACAAGGATAAAGGATATCATCATTGCTCTCATGGAAATTATAGAAGAAATGAACCTGGTATACGCTCTCAATTTATACCTAACACACAGTACCTACCCATTTGAAGATATCAGTACCTAGCCCGGGTAACACAGACCTCTCGGCGAGATCCTTAAGAGGGCATTATCAGGATCTCATATTGATCACTATGTGAATACCTTGTCACTCGGAAACTAACCGTATACCAGATAATCAATATATCTCCAATACAATGAGTATGTTTTCACTCATTTCTGAATCAATTTCAAATCTAAAGACTGCTTTTTTCTTCGTCTTCGAAAATTATCTACACCAAAAAAGATGTCATGTATAAACTCTGTTGGTCTGTTGCTCTTCAAACACAATGTTTGAAAAATACTCAAAATTTCAATTTCCAGATTTCATTCCTCTGTAGGTTATCCTATGGCTCTATATCCATAGACTCATAGACAATAAGTCTATGGTTATATCTTATTGTGGATGTATGCAGCGTATGTAGGAGGTTTCCTGATATGGAATCGTAATATTTTCTAAAAAACTCATCCGAAGTAGGTAAAGGTACACAAAATAATATAATATACAGCCCATAAAATATCCTTATGGAATACATACTTCTCCTCTGGAAATGAAATAGTATATTTATTCCAACGAAAAATAACATTTTGAAACGGATAAAAAAGAGCTTCAGAATATATATTTTTCACCGAAACCATTAAAACAACAGTTACGGCCTTCCTCTGCTGTATGAGATAGATATATGATCTTGTGAACTCATCTGCAGATCTCGTTGAGTTCATTCCAATATTATCTTGCTCCATATGTAAATGTTCAGTCAGACTCACTGAAACGTCTGTTCAGAAGGTTCAAAACAGAGTATTGTAGAACATGTTTATAGATGAACTTGTAGATAGATAGATTTTATTTCAACATGATATGTAATGAATTACATTTCATGACAACTCCTAAGAGTAAATGGGTGGAAAGTGAAAAATATTGTATATGTGGAAACAATAATGGTGGCTTTATAAAAAAAATTACCTCTGCTTCCCGCTTTTGTTCAAAACTGTATTGAGGTTATCTCTTACTGTACGAGAATATTGTTAGTGTTTTCAGGATTTTTGCGGATTGTTGTCATGAGTATTATTACTCTAACTAGTTTCTCAATGCTTTCGGCGTTTGGAATTTATTATTCAATTAATAAAAAGAAACGTCAGTATTTACAAAGCTTAAATGATTTTTAAATGTTAAATATTTTCATAACCTAAGCCATCATAATGTCTCAAATCTTAAAGTTATAAATGATAAATATTAAATGTTGAAAGTTTTTATAAAGCCACCATGAAACATCAATAGATGACACAAATATGAGTCTGAAAATGAAATCTCATAATAAAAGATGAGGATGAATATCTGAAACACCTGGTGATTAAAATTAATTTAAAACCATCAAGCGTATGTACAATCGGTGAAATCTTGGATAGAGTACGTACAATTTTCAAAAAGGTATTCTTTCACCCTCCTTCTGAAATCATTTTTGATGAAAGCGTCACATCCAGGGGTAGATGATTATAAAATTTGATATCCAGGGTGTTACCCCTCGACATTCCAGAATAACCTTTGGTTGCCGGAGTTTTCCTGCATTTCTAGTGGGGTAGTTATGGAGGTCTGAGTGAGTGAATTGATAGTTTTTATTCTTATTGTTGCTCCCATATCCTTGGTACCTATAGTGGTTTGGTTGATTCCAAATCATCATTTTTGGTATCATGGTAGGTATCAAACAGTGATATAGCGTGTTTGAGTTACCCTGTATACTGAATATATTTGTGATCAGATACCTTAATGAGCCGGTTCACCTGTGACAGTACAACGAAGGTTAAAATAAATGGTATGCAAATGTAGATAATACAATCATAATAAGGATTTTATTGTTTGTGAGCATGGTAGGCCATGCGTAAAGGGTCAACGCCTTCAAACGATAAGGCAAGGGCCATGAAAATGTTTTAGATAAGTTTCCCACCCTTATTCAGTTACAGGGCTGTGAATAAAAATATTCCCACAAGTTGTTATATTTTTTTTTTGATTCATATTAATAATATACGATGACTACACAATACACAATACCAACTAGTATTTGTCTTCTTTCATTCATTGTATTAATTACACAAATGGTTTCAACCTGACCCCATCAAACAGATTTCTTGACTCAGATGTAGGACACCTTGTATATGCTTCGTATGTCTCCAAGAATACGTCGAAACAATGGTTGTCTTAATGGTTGCAATTAGGGATCATTTCGAGAAAAGTCAGAGTTAACTGGAATGCAAGATGCAAATGTCGATTGAACTCTAATTGCAAGATGAATCTTGAAATAAGCTCAAATGCAAGATAAACATGTCAATTGGCTTCTAATTGCAAAGTAAATCTCACAAGTAGCTCAATTTCATTGACAAGATAATTCTTGCATTTAGTCTGAATGCATGATAAATCTGTTAATTGAGTTCTAATTGCGAGATGAATTTGCATAGGCCTGATTGACAGAATAATCTAGCAATTATAATGAAGACGACAACAAAGGATTAATTTTCATTGAGATATTCAGCCGTCTAGGGCTTTAATTTTTTTAAACGAACTATTAAATATTGAAATCATGTTGAATATCTATAAGCTACAAATTGGAGGAATACCCTTCCTAATTGAATATCGAAATTATAGTGAGAAAAAATCCATAAATTGCTTGCAACATATATTATATTCAAGTAGTTATATACCAAAATATCAGTGTAAATTGACATATCGAAAGAAAGTAGTTGATTGAGATTAGTTAGTAGGCAGTAGTTTGTCATTATGTTTATAATATAACATAATGAAAATGAATTTCTAACACTAATTCATTGATAAAA